>CAJQZJ010032551.1:4094325-4128153 GCA_907164525.1 Lophiomys imhausi
TCTCTCTCTCTCTCTCTCTCTCTCTCTCTCTCTTTCTCTCTCTCTCTCCTCTCTCTCTGTTCTTAGCATTCTCTCCCTCTATGTCCCCTCTCTGCCTTCATGGCTCGCTTGCTGCCTCTACCCCCCTTTCCAAGTCCACACTCCTCTCCCGTTTCCCAAAAAAAAAGCCTCCTCTTGCATGGCGTAACTTCTCAGGGGCATACTTTGGCACGGGCCCACCCTGGTAACCCCTTGCCACATTATATTTCATAACAGGAGGCCCATGTGCTTGCAGGTTCCCACCTAAACATGTCTCACCACGAGGAGCTGCTAAGATGCCTCTTTGTACCGAGCCTACTGGGTGAGAAGTGGCCATCTTGCTTTTCCCAGTCGTGATCACTAGGGAGGAGTGTGCAGATTGCAGATGCAGCCACGATCCCAACAGTGTTCATGGGACTCGGTAAAGCCATCTTTTTAAAGCCACGCTCACGGGACTGAAGAGGCGGTTCATGCTTAACAGTGTGCACAGTTTTTCCAGAGGATCTGAGTCAATTCCTAGCAGCTCATAACTGCCTGTAATTCCAGCTCCAGGAACCCAATGGCCCTAGCCCTCATGGCACCTGTACCCACATGCATGCTACCACCACACACACAGAAACATTCACGTAATTAAAAATAAAAATATATTTCTAATGCTCACATTTTGAGTATCAGTAGGGTGCTTTTAATGATGCAAAATCAATGCCCGCACTGGCCAAGTTCACCTCTGTTCTTTCTGACACTCGGGCCTCCTTGTTAGCATATGAAATACTTCATCATTGTTTGCCCCTGGAATTCCAATTATTTTCTGTTAGTTAAAACCTGGACTGGGGGGTCTGAGATTATAGCTTAGAGCAGTAATTTTCAACTTTCCTAATGCTACAACTCTTCAATATAGTTCCTCATGTTGTGGTGACACCAACCATAAATTTCATTGCTACTTCATAACTGTAATTTTGCTACTGCTATTAATCATAATATAAATATCCGATGTATAGTATATCTTAAACAAAGGGGTAACAACCCACAGGTTCAGATCCACTGGTTTAGTGGGAAAACATCTGCCTAGAGTAGACAAGGGTCTGGGTCCACTCTTTAGCACTGGAAAGAGGAGGAGAAAAATCTGGACATCGGCACCTGTCTGAAAAGGAGCTAAGTGATTTTCTTGGATGATGAGCATTTGGGATATAAGACTGAATTTCTCTTTCATCTGTGAATTCTTCCTATCTTGGAGAAAAAGTCCAAGTGAGAAATATAAATAATACAAATAATAAAACCCTCAAGGTTCTAGTCCTACTCTGTTTCACTTCCCAAGAGTGTGAAAACCTTAAGTTAGGACCAGAAGCAAAGGAAGGCCTCCTTCTCTCTCCCTGACTGCTGACATGGCCTCCCCTCAGCCTGCTGGTGCTAACAGCATGGCCTTTACCCTGACTTTTAACATCTGATCACACTCCCACCTCTCTTTTCCATGACCTCAAGAGGAGGCTGTTGCTGAGCGATCAAAGCCCTTCATGTACATGTACATTCAGATGTACACAGTTGTTGACCACTTTTCCGTACTCTGTCCTCATGCCCACCCTTACCAAGCAGACCTCCTAGAGCCCACCATCTGCCTCTGACTCCTGAGGCCTCAAGCTCCTCTGCTTCCTTATCTAGACCCCACTAGGTTCCCCTGCTTCTTGGATCCCATGAGTTTTCCTCTGTTTTCTCTCTGACATGCATTCCCCACCCACTTTTCCTGGATCTTGTTGGCTCCCTCCCCTCTCCCCTCCTTTTCCCTCTCCTCCCCCTTTCCTTTCTTTCTCTCTCCTCACTTTGGATCCCCACTGGGTTTCTTTCCCTGAATCCCTCAGGTCTTCTGAACCCTAGTATGGAGTCCAGTACTTCAGACTTGAACGTAGAGTTGGTCGTAGAGTTTTACTCCTTCTCCATAGCTAAAGCATCTAATGTTATTCTTCTTTGAAACCTGGGTGTCAGCTCAAGGCTCCTGTTCCTAGTTTCACAGAAATGGCTTTTTCTGTCTCAATTTCTGTCAGACATTTGATGACATTCTTCAGCTTGAGTGCAGACAGCCAACCGATCTCGCTGTGCCCCAGTTTCCTGGCCCTCATACCATGATTGCGCTCATGGAATTGCTCACGTGTGGGAACTGTTCTCTCTTCTCTCTTGAGTGACTGAAGTGAAACCAAGCATACTTCATAGGATTTTTTTTTTCCTTCATAGAAGGAGATTCATGCTATATAACAATGTGCTGAAGCTGTGGATCCAAGGAAATTTTACATTCCAGAAAATTGGTTAGAAACTAGAGACCAATAAAAAGTCTTGATGGCTGCTCCCTGGGATCTTTCTCCAGACTCTCACACCATCAAGTCCCTTCCCTTGTTCAAGCAGAGAGATTTCACCACACTTCCCAATGTGTACAAATACTAGTAGATGCTCAACTAAAGTTAGGGTGCCCCCTAAGGGCAGTTTGTGGTACAACAAAAGTTCCAAAGAGTGGCTCCTCTCAATCCCCTAACCCCCCTTTTTCAAATTTATATTTACTTTAACTGATACATAAAAGTTTAAAAGTCATGTATTAATGAACAGAAGAAATAAAAAGGAAAGGAAAGAACATGACTGCTCCTACATATGGTGGAGGAGAAAGTTTACTGTGGATAAAAGGGAGACATAGCCAGAGTCAGAGACATCTGGGAGAGTCCAGAGTGGTCATGACCCTGAACCATGTGAGGAGAGGAGGGAAGGGAAGGGAGAGGGAAGAGAGACAGGGGAGAGAAAGGAACCTGGTGCAGCAGCCAGAGGCCAAAGGTACAAAGAGGGTAGGTAACCAAAATGGCTGGATTATATAGGGAAGAGCAGCTCATCCCCTTGGGCTGGAGACTTCAGGGTAGGGGGTGGGTTATGCCAGCCATACTCAAAACAGGTAGGGACTGAGGGATGATGGGAGAACCTGGAGGTCAGGTCCACTTTGACATGTTAAGCAGGCATCTCAGCAGTTTGTCCAGGTTTTGAAACTCAGCAATGTATTAATAGGCTACCAGGCTATGTTTTGAGACTTGTATACTGTGTAATGTTATCATAAATAAAGTATCATACGCTGCCCAGCCCATCTCCTCCACATCCCTAAACATTCCCACATTCTTTGAAGGGTTCTTCTTTCCCGTCCTCGTCATATTGGTCTGCAAGCCCATAACCATGCTCAGTCTTAGGGACACTGCAGACTTTACTCCATCCTGAGCTAAACGGATGAAATGGAATCTGGAGAGGCACACTGGAGGAGGTAGAAGATGCATGTGGCCTTGAAGAATTCAGAGCAGCAGCAAAGAAATAAAGTAGCTTCAGGAAGGAGACCCTGAGGACACTGCTCTGTTTCCTTCTGAGTCACAGAGGTCAAACCACAAGGCTGGAACTCTCCGCATTAGGTGCCTGAATTAGAAATGGCCCTCTTCCCTTCTGAGGAGGGCTGCCAGAGGAAACACAGGATGCCTGGCTCAATTTGAATGTCAGACAAACAACAAATAGTGTTATATATGGGCATGAAACCATGCATTTTGGGAAAACAATATGTTAAAAACTGTCCATTGTTTATCTGAAGTACAGTCCAAGTCAAATTTAACTGGCCATCCTGGTTTCTTTCTTTTAACCCTGGCAGACCTGCACCTTGGAAACTCCAATGTTACACTGTTTCTGAGGAATGATGTCCACCTGCCTCAGAGGTAGCAGGGGGACATGGGGATTTAATATTTTTATATTTCCTTTGTCACCTGCTGGATGATGACCCAACCTTATCTTCAGAACTCCAGCCCTTTCTGGAAGTGCCTTCCTGTTGCACCACGGTGGCCAGGCAATGCTCTGGCCTTCCACATCTGTTGAGGGGAGCTGCTGAGAAAACTCTGGGGTGGAACACAACCCAGTGTTTCACTCCAGAAAGATGGAGCAAGCCACGTATGGCCATTATAAATTCATTTTGTGGAAATGTTTTTAAGAGGACCCAAGCACCATTTGGAACTTGCAAGTCACACAAAGCCACATCCAGTTCCATGAAAAATGTGCCAGGTTTGGCAAAATGGCAGCTCAACCCCATTCCAGAAGCCAAGGAGGTCTATGCCTGGCTCACTCAAACAGTTTCTCACCTAAGGATTTCAGGGCACATGACACACACTGATGATTCAAAACAGAGTTGGTCCACTCAATATTTATAAATAATAACACTCGAAAAAGTCTGGAATCTACACTGTTTACACTGTTTTCAGTGTTGTTTTTAGGGAAAGTAAGGTAAAAAGGCTTCATAGTTGCTGACTCATGCTTTTCCAGGATGTTAGCTTTGACTTCCAAATGATGGCTCTCAGCCTTGGTTTCTCTTATTCCCAGTGCAGATTAGGAGAGTATGTGCCTGGGGACAGGGGTAAGAACTGATTTAAATGGGCTAATCCCTGTCAAGAACTTGGTTAGCTGTTGGCACTAACATACACTCAACAGGCAACAGTTAGCTTTGCAGTGGGTGGAATGAGAGCCCCGCCAAAGACGCCTCACTCTCATGCCCAGAACTTGTGAGTTTGTCATGCCACGGGACCAAAGGGGTTTCACGGGGTGATCACAGCTTAAGAATTATAAATGGGGAGATGGTCCTGGATTTTGTAGGAGGGCCCCATCTAACCACGTAAATCCTTTAAGTCAGAGCCCCTTCCATTGCTCTGGTTATAGAAAGGCTCTAAAGACGGTGGAAAGCACCCCAAGCCAAGGAATGTGAACTTTCTCTCAAAATTGGAAGATGGGGGAATGAGCACCTACCTAGGACCACTAGAGAGGAGTGTGGCCTGCTAAGATCTGTAATTGAAAGCAAGGAAGCGTGTGCGAGGTTTCTGACCTGTGCCACTTTGTTTGTGTGTGGTATTTTTGTTTCAGCATCAATAAAAGACTAAGATAATCAAAATCATTGTTAATAAGATTGCATTCTTTCAAATTCATACCATGTATTTGACGTTTCTGAAGACACATGTGCAAAACGTTTGTCTGAAAGATTTCATAATGCAGTGGTGAGCAATTTCAACGGCGTCAGAAAAATAAGGAAAAGTCAGAATGTTCACGGCAAGAAAAATTTTAGAAACACATTCTTAAAAGGGTGTTTTGTGTATGTGTGTGTAAATGTAGATGCCTGCAGAGGCCAAAAGGGGACACCAGACTCGCTGGAACTGGAGCCAGTGATGGCTGTGAGCCGCTGGATGTGGGTGCTGGAAACCAACTGTTCATCTAAAACAACAGCTGAGCCACCTCTCCAGCCCCATGTTTTAGAAATATCCCAGGGAAAAGCAGAATCTTCCTGTGTTCATGATGAGAGGGTGTTCATAGTAACTTTCAATGTAAGTGTCCAGCTCTAGGATACTTGCTCAATTATAAAATCCAGAATATAGACAACCTTGTAGCTTAAAATGTTGAAAAGGCATAGTTAATCCCATTCCATTTTCATGATGCTAAGTGAAAGTAGCAAAACACTCAATTCTACGAGGATGGCAAGTTCCTTTTTTTAAGGAGAAAAAGCAGAGTACGATGTGTGTCTATGGAAAGTCCCAGAAAGGATGAATAGCAAGTGCTCTGAGAAGGTTTGACCCTGCAGCTTGCTGATTCCTGTACCAGTCTTTTATGTACTGTGACCAAAATACAAAGCCAGACACAGTTCAAGTGAGGAGGGGTTTGTTTCCCATCACAGCGTCATCATGGTGGGCAGCAGGGGGAGTTCAGTCTGCTGTGGCAGAGATTCCTCATTACAGGAAGAGAGGCCGGCTCCTGCTTCGATTGATCTCTCCTAGGGACCCACTTCCGCCAGCTAGGCCCCACTGCCTTCAGCACACTTCAAGTTAGTGCCACTGGTGGGGAACCCTTACAACGCGAGTCCCTGGGGGATATTCATGTTTCCAAGTCTAACATTTCCATACATTTAAAACACTTTCTACCATGATAGTTCAGATTTAGGGGAAATTCCTACTGAAAGGGGATGTCTCCAAAAACTACAAAATTGATCCCACTGGGAAAGTCTGTTGGGGCCACAGGGATGTGAGGGTCGGGGCTGGAACCTTCCCTTCTGAGATGTCGTCATGGGTCTCCGGGTCAAAAGAGAATAGAGGATGAAGCAGCCAGATGACACTGGTTCTGCTTACCTGTTGAGCTTTTTCTAAATGCTCAACAGAGGCCTGGAAGAAGCACCATTCTGTTGCCTCTCTGAAAGTTTGAGGGCTGTGACATGGGTACCAGATTGAAGGAATCTTTGCCTCACAGCTTGGCAAGCCTGTTATGAGAGGTTCAGGACCATAATGAAAGCACCCCATCTCTTTCATTCTCCTCACCCTTGTTCAAACTAGAGGTCGGTTAGTGCTGGGAGCAGAGGTAGCCATGGACTCAGGATACTCCATGCTATTCAGCTCTGAGCCTGGGCTCCCTTCAGACGACACTGTCTACAAGTCATCACCAAGCAACTATGGAACAAGCACTCAGGAGCAGGAGGGACCCAGTGTCCCCAACCACCCAAGGACAGATCAATTGCACAGGACCCTGAATCTGGCTTTCTCAAGCCATTCCATCTGAGGGGACAGAGGTAAAGACTGTCTTGGGGCTAATCTCACTCCTCTCCCAGTTTTAGAAGGTGCAAATGGCAGTCATGAGATTTTATAGTTCTTCCTGTTGCAGAGCTCTGTGGCACCAGATCAAGTCCTTTTACTCTGAACAGGAACATACTTGGTGTCTGAGTTGTTGGAGGCTAGGGATATGAGTAAGAAATACAGGTCACGTCAGACGCTGCTAACACCAAAGTCAAGTGACAGCCCCAAGTGAGAGCTTATGGGTATGCACGTGGCCTGGGCAGAGCTGTTACATGTGGCTTCCCGGTGCTTTCTCTGTCTATTGGTCTGACCTAGGTGGCCATCCTGACTGGGGCTGAGCTCCACCACAGCGACTGCAGTGGTGTGGATGTGGTTTGTCTCTTCCCAAACTCTTGTGGAAAACTGGTTTCGACATAACAGCGCTGGGAGATGTGACCTTGAAGAGGTGGTTGGGTTACTGAGAGGGATTAATATCTCTTGTGAGGCTGGTTCCTGTAGAAATGGATTCACTCCCTGAGAGTAGGTTTTAATGTGCATGCAGCTTCCTTGGTGTGGCAGTTTGAATGAGAATGGTCCCCATAGGCTGGTATGTTTGAATGTTTGATTCCCAGTTAGTGGGACTATTTGGGAAGGATTTGGAGGTGTAGCCTCATTGAGAGAGGTGTGGCCTTACTGGAGGAGATGTGTCATTGGGGTGGGCTTTGGGGTTTCAAAAAGATCACACCAGGCCCAGTCTGTCCCTCTGCCTGCTGCCTCTGGGTCAGGATGTAAAGCTCTCAGCTGCTGCTCCAGCACTATGCCTGTCCCCCTCCTGCCATTATGATCATGGACTAACCCTCTAAATTGTAAGCGAGCCCCCAATTAAATGGTTTTTCTGCAAGTTGCCATGGTCATAGCATTTGAGGTGTGAAGACCATGCCCTCTCATGTCTACTTGTCAGAAGTCTTCAGCATCACCTCCTGTGACTGGAGTACATATGTCTACCTCTGATGTGCTTTTGTGGCCTCCAGAATGGTCGGCTGGCTTCAGGGCTGGGGGGTATCCAGCCAGTTCTTACCTTTCTAGTCCTTGTTGATTTTAGATCCTAAGGGACAGACCTTATCTCACGATTCAGGGTGATGTTTGCAATGAGATTTTTGTAGATTCCTTTATCTAATCAAGGAATTCTCTTCCATCCCTAGCTTATGTAACATTTCCAGTATGGATAGATGTTGAATTGTACCAACCCATTTTCCCTGTATACAGTGATATGTAAGATTTTCTTTTTTATTCTGTCAATGTGGTGAATTATACTATCTTTTTAATATTAATATTTTCCAACTTTAACTAATGTTATCACACCTTTTATTCTAGAATATTCTTTATGTATTATGAAGTTGACATATACATATGTACACCAAAATATTAGCCATTATTGGTTGGCTGATATTTTGAGGTATTTATTCTTAAATTTGTGAGAACGATTAACCAGCAATTTTACTTTTCATAATGATCTTCCAAGGTTTGGCTATCAAGGTTATTCTTGACCTATAATATCAATATATTAAGTGTTGATGTTGCTCCTTTTTTTAAAACTTTCTGGAAGAGTTTTTATGAAGTTAGTGTTATTTATACCTTAACTTTGTGGATTGATGCCCTGAAGTAGTCTGGGTCTAGATTTTTCTTCATAGGAAGGATTCCTAATTATACATTGAATAAACAGAAAAGTATCCAATTTTCTATTTCCTCTGATGTCAGTTTTGAACACTTGGCAGGAATTTTGCAATTTTATCTAGATTTTCAAGTTGATTGTCATAAACCTACCCACAAGCCCTCCCTGTTTATTTCTAGTTGTTGTGAGACCTTCTATATGGCTTCTGTTTCATTTCTGATATTGATGATGCAATACAGGTGGCTTCTTGCTTCATTTCTTCTGTTTCAAAGTGTAAACATCTGTGGAGGATCCTCCTTTCTATTCCCAGCTGCTGAAAGTGCCCATGACTGATGGCCTCCAATGTCAGCCCGAGTCTTGTTGTACCTTAATAGAGCTATTTGCACAGGGTCATGCACCACCACCACCTAGGGTCTGGCTAGAGCCATTATGAGACATAAAGGTCTGTCCAGGCCTCAAAGCTGGACAACTTCCAAGTGCCATTTCAGCTTCCAACCACCATGTATGATTGACTGAGCTGACCTTTAAGACTGAATTACATTGGTGTCAATCTCTCCATACCTCTTCCCCACCTCTGTCCTCCCCTCTCCTTTCTTTACTTATTTCAGGTTAATTTGTTATTCTTCTGACTCCTTAAGGTGGATACTTGTCTTATTTGAAAAGCATCTTTAAATTGCAGTAAAATACACATAAAAAATTTACCATCTTAACCATTTTCAGTGTATAATACAGCAGCATTGGGTACAAATTCCACTACCACCTACCTCCATAATACCCACGAAACCTTGGCTCCCATTCTTCTTTGCCCCAACCCTCAACAACTACCACTCTCTATGAGTTTGATTACAGCAGATGTTTTATACAAGTGAATCATACAATATTTGTTCATGCTTATTAAGTTTTAGCCTTAGAATTTTCTCTCACACATCCACTTTAGTGCAGCTTTTTCTTATAGTTTTTATGTCACACACATATTTATGCACGAATATATATATGTATATATATATATATAATTTATTTTGATTTTTCGAGACAGGGTTTCTCTGTGTAACAGCCCTGGCAGTCCTAGAACTCACTCTATAGATCAAACTGCCCTTGAACTCACAGAGATCTGCCTACCTCTGCCTCCTGAGTGCTGGGATTAAAGGCATGAGCCACCATGCCCAGCTATTACAGACAACTGTGAACTGCCATGTGGGTGCTGGGATTTGAACCCAGGTACTTTGGAAGAACAGCCAGTACTCTTAACTGCTGAGCCATCTCTCCAGCCTTTTTTTTTTTTTTTTTTTTTTGAGACAACTCTGGCTGGCCTGGAAGTCAATACATAGACTAGCCTGAATTTGAACTCACAGAAATCCTTCTGTCTCTGTCTTCCAAGTGCTGGGGTTAAATATATATCCAGATGGTCATATATTCTCTTTTGTTTTTGTTTGTTGTTTTTCTTTGTTTGCTTGCTTGTTTTTTGTTTGTTTGTTTTTTGTGGATGCTGGGAATTGAACCCAGGTCCTCTGGAAGAGCAACCAATGCTCTTAACCACTGAGCCATCTCTCCAGGCCTGACCATATATTCTTATCATTCAGTTCAAAATACTTTTTCATTTTTCTCATGAGTACATCTCTGGCCTAAGGATTATTTAGAAGCATATGATTTATATTAAAAACACATTTCTATTTATTGATTTCTGGCTTAATTATACTGTGGTGAGAAAATACCCTGTGTGGAATTTCAGTCATTGGAAATGTGTTAAAGATTTATGTCATCTCTCAGAGTCTGGTCAAATGTAACCAACGCTCTATGTAGAATTTTTAAAAAGAGTGATCATCCTAAAATTGGGCATACAGAGTTATATACTAGCAAAGTCAGCCTTGTATACATGTGCTTCCATAGCTTTCCATATCCTTGCTTGTTTTTCTTTCCTGTCTACTTGTTTTCCCAGTTCTTAAGGAAGGTATGTTCAAATCTTCTGCCATGGGGCTGGAGAGCTGGCCCAGAAGTTAAAACATTTGCTGCTCTTGTACAGGTCTAAGTTCAGTTCCCAGCACCCTCATTGCAGTTCACAACTGTCTGTAACTCCAGTTCTAGACAATGCCCTCTTCTAACTTCTTTTGGTACCAAGTATCGATGGAATACAAATACACATGCAGGCAAAAATATTTATACAAATGAAATTAAAATATTTTTAAAATCTATCAGAATCGTAAATTTATCCCTTTTAGTTTGATTTCTGTCCGTTTTGGCTTTACAACTTTGATTTCACTATCTTAACATTATTTTTTCCTAGCAGATCAACTTTTTATTGTTTTGAAGTATCACATGGAGTTGCTTCATACAGTCTTAATTTAGGTTTACCCACCTCTCTATTTATTTATTCATACATTCCTCTACTCATGAATGTTCTTATTGGACACAGGAGCCTAGGTCAGCATCGTTTACTTTCAGTGCTTTGAACTTGTAACTTCATCATCCACTGGCCCACATGGCTTCCTTTGGAGGAAATACAGCTTTTTAATTTTCTTTTTGTTTTTCAATTTTTCACTTATGTATCTATCTGTGGTTTTTATTTATACTGCTATTTATTTATTTATTCATTCATTTATTTATGTGTGGGCTGTGTGTGTATGTATGTGTGTGTGTGTGTGCGTGTGGTGTGTGTGTGTGTGTGAGAGAGAGAGAGAGTGTGTGTGTGTGTGTGTGTGTGTGTGTGTGTGTGTGTGTGTGTAAGGGCACATGCACCATTACTAGGCTAGCTGTCCCCTGTTCACCCTGTACCTGCTCTTCTTGAGCATGTGACTCTATCTTCCTCACTTTTCGGCCATCCTCAGCCATCATCTCTTCAAATACTCCACCCTACACCCACACCCCTTCCTCTCCCTCTCCTTGTGTAGCAGTAATTATGTGTTTTCTCTCAAAGTAGAAAAATCTATATATTTTTTTCTTTCTATGCTTTGGTCTGCTCATATTTTTTTTCTAACTTACCTTCCTAATTACTTAATTTCTTAAGCTTTGGCTAAACTTAACCATTTCCTTAAGTTTTGTCGCATTTTTAAGCTCTAACTTCTCTACTTATTGCTTCAATGATGTTACTGACAATGCTCATGTTGCCATTTTACTTCTGGCATGAATTAGTGTCGTTACTGTAAAGGTTTTTCACTTTGCTTTCTGGGACAGAGCCTAGTGCATAGCTTCGGCTGCCCTCCAACTCATGATCCTCCTGTTGTAGCATCCCAGCTTAAAAGTGTGGGCCACCACACCCACGTATCTTAAAGTTATTATGAGCACTGTAACATGGTAACGGCAACATCAGAATCTCCAGCGGATGTTTCTAATGTTTATTTCCCCCTCTCGTTTGAACTCCATCACTTTTCATACCCGGTTATTTTTCATTGACTATTAGACATTTTGTATAAAATTGGAGAAGATATAGGGGCCCCCGGCCAGCATCCTTCTCTGGAGAAGATCTGCTTTTGCCTCTGCCTGGCATTCACCGTTCAGTGAGAGCTCTTAGCTTCCTCAGTGACTGGGGATATTTGAAAAGAGGCGTCAGCTTTAGTCTCAGGGTGAACTCAGCCTAAGCAACCGCCTTGGCCTAAAGGGTTTCTCAGAACGGGAAGTTCCGGTACTAAAGCGAAATAGTCAGGTGCACCAAGGCAGGGAGTCACTACAGGTCGCTCTTTAAGATTCCAAAGAGTTGAGGTATCTGCTTTGACTCCTCCTTTGCAAACCATCTGTGCCAGTTTATGTTCCCTGTTCCATGATGCTCTTGTAGCTCCGCCCACCCTTTTGACTTCTCACTCCTGCCTGCTGCTGGCTTCCCAGCATCACACCCGCGTGCCTTGGGAACTAACTGGTGCCCTGGGACAGGAAGAGGAACCCAGTTTCAGGCTCATCCTCCTTGAGCCTCTCCTCTCTCCAGGAACTTGTCTTCTCAAGTCTCTCCTGTCCTGGGTTCACTCCAGTGCCTTCAGGCAGGTAGTGGTTAGGCAGCTTTTTCTAGTTGTTCTTGATGGGAGGCGTGGTCTGAAAAAGCTCGCCCAACATCATTGGAAGCAGAAATTAGTCTGCATGTTTTCAAGGCTTTTGAGTAGTGCCAAAATGCCCTCCGGAAAGATGGCAGAATATTAGTTTTCAGTTGCGGTCAGGGAAGGTGGTTTCTCTGAATCTTCCCGACACCGGGAGTCGCCATCGATACTATAGACAAGCAGTCTTTGTGGCTTTACCATTCGCTAGATGTAGAAGGGGGTGGAGCTTCCAGTGTCATTTCTTCCGCGAGTGCTGTGAGATGAAGCCTTCTTTCCTGTTTCTTGGTCATTATTGTATTGGGCGAGAAACACCAGGCATCTTAAACGTTGCACAGCAGATCCGATGAAGGGAAACTGGAAAACAAGCTGTAGGTGACTTTGTGGCCAGAATCTGTTCCAAATTCACCCAAGGAGCTGGTTCATCAGCGGCCACTCCTTAACCAACATCAGTCCCTCTCTGCTGGGTGTTACTTTGTGGCTCACAAGCTGCAACCCTGGCCACAAAGGCTGGGTGCTGACACGAGGACCTGCCGGGTTCTGGAGAGTCTGTGATACCGTGGCAAATAGAGTGATGAAGAAAAATGCAAGGTCAATACTCAAAATCCTGAGAGTAAGGGTGGGCAGGCATTATCATCTTGCTTCTCCACATTTCAGAAACCATTATCACAGTCAACAATGCTTATGCAAGAAGATTGTTTAGACACTGCTTGAATCCCGCGGCAAGAAACCAGGCTGGGATCCACTGTCTCAGAATGTTTTTATCCTTCTAACTGTGGGTCTCACGCAGAGGATGCGAGGGCACCATCTTCTGCAGCTGAATGCATTTGTGTCTGGGTTCCTTTCAGGTGTTTGCTTTCTAAATAAGTCCCTTGGCATGTGCCAGTGCAGCTGGACTTGGGTATTTAATTAGTCATTTTAAAAACACAAGGGAAGGTCAAAGCGTTCTTGATTGAGGAGGAGGGAAAAGGCAGCTCTCCTATTTCCCTCAATCCTGAGCAATTCTCTCTGGGCTCCTTTGTGGGCACAAAGGCCGTAATTCTAGAGCCAAATTTGGGCATCCCACAATGGTGGGTTCAAAGAGGGGTTTCATTTCTAATTATCCCTCAGGTAGCCCCTGTACCTTTATCCAGTAAATGTGTAATTGGGAATTCCTGCTTGGAGACTACAGTCTCTGGTGACAACAACTCAAAGACAAGCTTCCCACTGGTCTAAATGGTCTTTCATAACATAGGCTTCCAGATACAGGGCTTTCCCCCACCCCCCCCAAACGCTTTATGTAGCAGTTAATGGCGGCAAGCAAATAACCAAACCTCAGGTCCTGACTGTGCCAAATTATTCACTGGGAGGGGGACTCTCACAGCAGTGTTTGTTGTAAGTCTCTCGGAACAGGGACTATTTAACACCCATAAATAACTGCTTTGGGAGGGAGGAGGGGGACAGGTGAGCCACAGTAGGATTTTTTTTTTCCAAGAAGAGGAACAGTAAACTTATTATGCCTCAAGAAATTTCCAAGGATGTCCCATATATTCCTCACAGGAAGTACCCTGTAATTTTCCCTCCTTCCTTGCCAATTTTCCTCACTTTTTATCTTAATGAATGAGGTTTGCTACAGCCCATGTTAGCGCTGGTCTCCTTAACATTTTTTCCATATTGTTATTTGGAGACTGGGTTCTCTTCAGATTCCGTTCCGCCTACACATATGGTTAGGTTGGAACTGGCTGTCCAGATGGTATCAGTGGTCAGGGGGCTTCTGTGATACAGTGCGCTGGCAGACTCCCAGGAGCCACTGGCTGATAGAGACAAGATGAGGATGGATCAGAGAGCCCTGGACCCTCCGAGACTGATATGCGGCAATCTTTACCAATCAAACCATTACCTTGCTGAGGAGTGGAGGGTTTTCTGTATCCCTTCTTATCAGGAGCCTAAGGAGAGCTGGGGGTGGGGGGGCAGCTTAGGACGACATGGTTAAAAGCTGTGTGCTTGGAAAGGAATGCCGGGACCCTAAGTGATCCCTGTTACCTGAACACAACCTCAGAAATCTCCCCAGACTGCTGTGGGAGCCAGCCTGTAAAGTGAGGCCAGCCCTGTTTCATGGATCTGGGATACATACACACAACCCTTCTGCCCACTGATACCCCACTGATAGAACTGTCCTGGCTGTGAGGAAGAAATCAACATTAGAGAAGGGCTTGGCATGGACACATGCCCTATATATAATGTAGTGTTAGCAATTTGCTGGTCCAATATGTCCCATGACAAGAATAAGGAACCCAATGCTTGCCTTAATAGGTGCCTCACAGAGTGGATAACAAGAGAGACTGGAGAAGCAAGGATGAGGTGCCATGGGGACCAACACAGAGACAAGAGGAGTGAGAGGGGTCACGTCTCCCTGACCCACCAGTTCCTAGGGGCATCTTCTCAAGCCCACTCCTCCTAGACACCTACCCTTACCATTCCTCCTGCCCAGCTCTTCCATCTCAACTGGGGCAGGACTCCCTGCCCCACCCTCATGCCCTTCACTCCTATGGACACAATCCTTCTAGAACCCACCTTGGCTGGAT
This sequence comes from Lophiomys imhausi, assembly GCA_907164525.1. Taxonomy (NCBI): domain Eukaryota; kingdom Metazoa; phylum Chordata; class Mammalia; order Rodentia; family Muridae; genus Lophiomys; species Lophiomys imhausi. The sequence continues at coordinate 4,109,168 of CAJQZJ010032551.1, forward strand.
AGACAGATGTTTGTGCCTCTGCATTGGCTTCCATCTCAATGAGGCCTCCTGGGCCCAGTGAACACCCAAAGAGATGGGTGGGGGATGTTTTGAGTGAGGTCTGGAATGCAGGAAGGACAGACATACAAAAAGCCCACAGCTGCCCTTATGCCAGGACATTCCATAGACTGACCTGGGGGGGGGAGGGGCAACAGCATGCAGAACTGTACCTGTCTCCTCCACAGGACAGTAGAGCTACAGCATACTCCTAAGTTTCTGCACACAATGTCCTCTGATAGCTTCAATGTCCTCTGATAGCTTCAGACAGAAATCATAAACCAGGGGGGTTGCCCAAATTGCTCACCACACAAGGATACTGTTCAGGTGCAAAAGTTGATGGAAGAGGAGAATAGAAGGAACTATTGGGTAGTAAGGAGGGTTTCTGACGGAGTGTTTCATCCTCAGACAAGTTAAGGACAGAATGAGATGGGCTGTGTGGAGACCGCAGTCACAGTCAGAACTCAAGGCTCAGGCCAGTGAGATTGACTCAGGGGTGAAGTACCTGCATCCAAGTCTGGTAAGCCTGGTGACCTCAGCTCAGTTTCAGGACCTGCACAATAGGAGCGAACCAGCTCCCATTAGTTGTCCTCTGACCGTCAGGTACATGGCAATCACTTGCATACATGCTACATTAGCTAGTTAATTAATTAAGCAAATGAGAAGTCATAACCCCAGACCTGACCACAGCCATGTTGGGCTTTCCCTTTCAAGCCAGGAAGATGGATCCCAAGAATCCCATAAGACCATTGGGGGCTCACCTGGTTCAGGCAGAGCAATCCCCTTGGAGCTCATGAAAATATCTTCTGTGTGCCCAGCAGAAGAAAGAAGGTCTATAGTACAGGGAGGATTCTGAAGGGAGAATGAAGATGTGATGGGCCTGAGGGAGAGGCACTCGTCCTGCAAGGCCCAAGCATGGCGGCACTGTTGCCATTTCCTTCTCTACTTGAAGTAAGTACTCCTTCCTCTTTCCTGTCCACTGAGATCCTACCTAATGTCTGCTGTGTCCCTCCAATATCTGACCTTCAGCCTGAAGACCTGTCAGGACTCCACAGTCCCGCCTGTAGCTATAACAGCTATTTGCACACATTAGGACATGTGGCTGTGTTTCATTCACCACTGCACCTCCAGCACTGGCATAGGTCACTCATTGGCTCAGCCACCCTCCAACCAAGGGCAGCATGAGCACTGACCCTGAGCTGGGGTGGGCATTGGCATCCTCATCAGCCAGTCTCATCCTTCTCACCAAGCTGACAGTCTAAAGGAGGGGGATGGGAATGGACAAGTATGCAGGCAGACAAGACAGCAAGGCAGCTTCAGAGTATGAGCCATAAACAAAAGAAACAGAAAGCATAGGGTACTGGAGCGCTGGCTCTGGTCCGAGTGCCTGAGCATGATGTCCTTGAGAAGGCAGCATCTTCATAAGACTGGCAAGGATGACAACAGAGAAGGTGTTGGGTGAGGCAGACCCGATGGCAATGGGCAGGGATTCGGAGAGGACTGTGTGTCCTAGAGCCTTGGCCTCTTGGCTATTGCCTGCCTTCCAGGTGTACCCCCTCCACCCCAAAGTGATTCAGTCAGAATAAACCCAAGTGCTCTCAGGAAAGGATGAAACAAGGATAGGATCTGAGCATCCTCCTAAGGACCAGGGCTCAGCCCCTGGGGCCAGAGAGGTGGGTAGTGAGAACTTCTCTACTCCTCACTTCTCCCCTATATCAATGACAGATCAGGGGGAGGAGAGCAGAGGAGGAGGTCCATGCCTCCCCCAACTCCCAATTTACAAACCACAGGGGAGAAGAACTCCAAGAATGAGGTCCCTGCTCCAACCAGGCATTGCAGTGCTGGGTTCCTATATTTGCTGCTAGCAGAGACAGTGAGTACCAAAGGTGATTATCATGTAAATACCTCCTAGAACCTTCCCCTGTTGAGTAGTCCAGAACCATCTAGGCAGTTCCGACTTGTAGTCCCTCAAGCACCGTTTCTCAGCCTCAAGGCCTCCCAGGGTCCTGGTGATCTCTTTATGCTAGGAGACATGCTTTGTCTGCCAGGATCTGTTCCCATAGAGTGACTTGGCTCTTTGGGTTCCCCTCCAGTCTATTCCCAGAGGCTGGCTACCCTCTGAACATCACTGTGGCCTAGACACTAGACCATTCCCAGGATGAGTGTGGGGAGTAGATCTTTGCTGATTGCCCCTGCCATCCCTGGAGTCCTCCACCTGCTCCACTCCCAAGTAACCCAGCCCAGCTGTCCACTCTGCCTTCCTAGTTCCCAGCCCTGGAGCAGCACCATCGACTAGACCTGGATCCTGGAATCTGGCTCCTTTGCCCCTTCTATGCCAGCCCTGGGTACCCAGTGAGCACCAGCTACTCTGCTCCTCTATAAGACCCTTGACCTCTGTTCACGCCTCTGAAGGTCTGTATTTCTGCCCTGAAAAAAGGATTCCCTGCCTCTCCCTATGTCTGCAAGTTCCCTGCAATGACTTGTGGTTCTATTGGTGGAGAGCTGAGACCTTTGCCCTCTTCTTCCTTCTCCACTCCATCTTCCTGCATGATTCCCGCCATCTGGAGATGCAGTGCCTAGGGTGGACACGGGAATATCACTTCCCCAGTGCACTAGCGGCCTTCTCCTAAAATCTACATTGTGAGCCCCAAGTGGAAACAAATGCTGAAGCCGAAGTACACTAGTTTTCTTAGATTTTGTGTGTTACAAGGGTTTAGATCAAGAGCCAGTACTGGGGCTGGAGAGGTGAATCAGCTGATAAGAGTGCTTGCATGCAGACTTGAGTTCAAATCCTGGCAGCCACAAAAAAAATCAAAAAGTTGGGTGTGGTGTGTACCTGTAACCCTAACATTGTGGAAAGTAGAATCAGGAAGACTGCTGGGGCTTGCAGCCTAGCTTTAGATTCAGTGAGAAATCCTGAATCAAAGGAATAAAGTGGTGTGATAGAAGGGGCAGCCAGCCTCCTCCTTTGTGTGCGCACCTGAACACACAACTGTGCGTACGCCACACACTCATACACAGCTCTCTCTCTCTCTCTCTCTCTCTCTCTCTCTCTCTCTCTCTCTCTCTCTCTGTGTGTGTGTGTGTGTGTGTGTGTGTGTGTGTGTGTGTGTATGAGAGACTAAGAGGCCACCTAGGTTCAGATTCTTTCAAAATTCGAACCATGGCAAATAATAAGAAGGCTGCAAAGAAAAGGAAGCCTTGTTTTCTCTGTTTCTACTGAAGTCTGAATCCTGAACAAAGGGGTCTCGTTCAGGTATGAAACTTTTTTGACTCTTGACAATGGCAGGATTCCACAGAGGAATTTGTTAGTGGGAAGTAAGGACAGATATAAAAGAGGGGGCATACCAAATACTGCCTGGGCTTAGGAAATATTTGGTGAGGCTCCATCTACCCTGCAGCTTCTCAAGAAACCCTGAGGCCTTGACTGCTATATGCCCCAGCCACAGTCTATTTGCTCAATGCTTGGCAACTTGAAAACTCAAAAGTTCACATAAATATTTTAATACTATTCTTAGATGCAGCATTCCAGGCTAAGCCTCTTAATTAACCTCATATCTGCAAGGTGTTTGAAGATGAAAAGTTTGGTCAGGAATGTATTAGTGCCCAGCAGGTGCCCCCTCCCACCTCAGCACACTCATGTTCCATAATACCCTTCACAAAGGCCAACCATACCCACCTGAAGCCAGGATAGAAGATACTCCAGTTATGAGAGGGTCCCAGTGCCGGAGCTCATACCTCACAGTGCCTGTGAGCTTGCTCCAATTCCTACAGGACAACAAGGCATGCGCTAGGATATATGCTGTGATTGTTTCTCATTTGAGAAATTTATCTTGGTTTTAGTTTTATAGCCACACATAATGCCAACTTATTGTGGAAACATTAAAATTATGAATAAGCTGTAACTTGGGAAATCCCAGTGCTACAAAGGCAAAGGTAGGCAGATCTTTGTAAGTTCAAGGACAGCTTGGTATACGAAGCAAGTTCCAGTCCAGCTAGGCCTACATAATGAGAGCCTGTTTTGCAGGGTTGGGGCATGAGACAGGCAGATGGAATACAGAGAGAGGAAGAGAGAGAGAGACAGAAAGACAGAGACAGAGACACAATTAATGACTTAGGCGAACACAAATCCACAGCAATCCAACCTTCCTGTCAGATGTTCTGAAACGTCCTCCATTCACACACCCAACTACCTCTGCCCCACATCCCGCTTCCAGTCATTCCAGCTGAGAAACAAATTGCTCCAGAACTGAATGATATAACTAACAACCATTCATTATCCTGGGCCAGGAGAAGAATTTGAACAAGGTGCAGTGGACAGGTGGCTCATCTCTGCCCCATGATGTCTGTTTCCCCATCTGGAACACCAAAATGCTCAAAATTGCTGGAAGACTGTTCATTCACATCTCCAGCAGTCAGTTGGCCGTTGTCAGATTTCTTCAAGTGGAGGTGGCTTCCCTCACAGCATGGCAGCTGGGTTGTCTCCAGATAGAGCTTTTCCGACTACCTGCAGAGCTCATCGGTATTGCTTCCACCATTTCCTATTAGTGGAGTGGTTCTCAAACTTCCTAATACAGTGGAGACCCCAACAATAAAATTATTTTCATTGCTACTTCATAGCTGTACTTTTGCAACTGTTATGAGTTGTAATGTAAATATCTGTGTTTTCTGATGGTCTTAGGTAACCTCTTGGGAAAGGGTTGTTTAACTGCCCAAAGGGGTCGTGACCCACAGGTTGAGAACTGCTGAATTAGGGGAATAAACACTAAGTCCTGCCAGGTTCTAGGGGAGGGAAGCTGAGTGCCTTCTGAAAGCAGTTTCATGCTTTCATCCCCAGCCCCAGACTTCTTAGGAACCACAATGGGGCAGGCAAACGGGGCAGGTGGTACTGGTTAGGAACGGAGTGGAATCCTGAGTTACATGGATTGACCACCCTGAGGCTGGCCTGGGTGATTTGGAAAGCAGAGGTTATTTCTGGCCACATTCTGGAGGAGTTATTGGGATCTGAACCCAGGGCCTCATGCATGCTAGGCACCTGTCTATCATGGAGTTACATCTAGATCCATCTTTTTATTTTAAAAATTTCAGTTGATTAGGCTGACCTTGAATTTGTGATTCTCCTGCCTCCAGGCTGGAACCAGAAAGATTCTAGAAGAGCCTTTGGGATGAAAAATTACGCTGGACCACTTTGGAAAAATTTAATATGCCATGTTAAACAAGCCTTAAAAGGCTTTATCCTTGTGTGTATGCTAGCATGTATGTATGCATATGAATGTATGTGTGTGTGTGTGTTGTGAATGTATGCCACATGTGTGATGTAGTCAATGAGATCAAAAGAGGATGTTGAGTCTTGAGAACCAAACTCAGGGCTTCTATGAGGGCAGGAGGTGCTCTTAACCACTGAGCTGTCTCCTGAGCCCCAACTTCCATGTTAAATTTTAATGGTATCTTCATACAACTCATTCATATTTTCAAGAATTTATTTATTCTTTGGTAATTTAAAACACAAGTACAATGTATTTAATTTATACAATGTACCTACCCCTTGATCCCCCATACCCAATTCCTCCTGGCCACCCCCTCTTACTTCCCTTTCAACTTCATGTTTTCAGTGGTGGCTGCCTCTTTACCTTCTTTCTCCTCCCATAACCCCTTGAGTCCAGTTAGTGCTTCCTGTGTGCACCTGAGTGGAGGGTACCGTCCGCTTTTACTGCAGACTGATAGGTACACAATGTGATGTCTTCCTCTCACGTGCACAGTTCAAAGATGTGAGATGTGATGTGGCACACGTAGCCCTCCTGTTTGTATCCGTCACCAAGACAGCCAACAGTTGGAGGACTTCTTGTACTTACTAGCCAGCAGCCCCCACACTCCAAGAGGAAGGTATCCTACGCCCTAACGCCATCACCAAAGATGAGTCTTCAGCCGACACTTTCCCAAGATGAATTATTGATGGTTTCCCATGCCAGTCTTTACCTGGATGCCTGGATGGTTCTCACCTTTAGGGGTGTGCTATGGTTTATTTAACCAATAACTTGTGGCTGGAACGTCAGTGGTTTTACAATTTCCATGAAGGAAAATTGAGTGGCTCTGGGTAGATGCCTGACCAAAGAACAAGCATTCATCACCACAGCATACCTTCTGAAAGCAGTTTTATGCTTTCATCCCCAGCCCCAGACTTCTTAGGAACCACAATGGGGCAGGCAAACAGGGCCGATGGTACTGGATAGAAATGGAGTGGAATCCTGAGTTACACAGATTGAATACCCTGAGGCTGGCCTGGGTGACTTGGAAAGAAGAGGTTATTTCTGGCCACATTCTGGAGGAGCGATTGGGATCTGAACCCAGGGCCTCATGCATGCTAGGCACCTGTCTACCTTGGAGTTACATCTAGATCTATCTTTTGACTTTTAAAGTTTCAGTTTATCAAGCTGGCCTTGAACTTGTGAGTTTTCTGCCTCAGCTTCCCAGTATCTGGGATGACAGGTATTCTAGTTCACTTCTCTCCTGTTGTGATAAAACCTAATAACCCAGAATAACTTAGGTGGGGAACCTGTTTACATGGCTTTCACTTCCAGGTCACAGAGCAACATTGAGGGAAGCCAGAGCAGGAGCTAAAGGCAGGAACCTGGAGACAGGATCAAAGCAGAGACCATGGAGGAACACTGCTTGCTCAGTCTTCTTTGTTATACAATTCAGTACCACCTGTCCAGAGGTGGCAAAACGCCTCAGTTGGCTGGGCCCTCCCACAGCAATCAATCAAGAATATGCCCCACAGACTTGCCTACATATCAGTCTGTTGGAGGTAATTCCTTAAGTGAGGTTCCCTCTCCCAAGATGACTTTAGTTTGTGTCAAACTGGCAAAAACTAACCAACACTACAGACCCGAGCCACCAGGTCCAGCTTCCATGCTCTTATGTCTATCAAGAACAGACCCCATGCCCTAGGGCTGAGCATGGGTATCATTGCAGTCTGCTTTTCTGTTCTCCCTACCTTCCACCTCTGCCTTCTCAGAGTGGGCAAGGTGTGCCACCTTCCCAGGTCCCCTTCTCAACACTTACGCCGAGACTGACTTTGTGATTGGGTGCCCCAGCCCTGCTTTATAGACTTTCTTTGTCTCATGCTGCTAAGCGTTTCCAGTAAGGTGTGGTCCTATTTGCCCACAATTATGCAAGATGAAAGGGAGGAAAAAGGAGAGTGAGGAGGAGAGAGAAAGAGAGGGGGAGGCTGTCAGGAGGAAGAGAGGCGCCATTGTTCTAATTTTGCCAGGAGGAAGTGAGGGCTTGCGGAGTCATATATCACTAGTTGGTTTACAAATAAAGACATCAGAGGCCTCTGGTGTTCAAACACAGGATGTAGACACTCCGTCTGCAAGTCTTTTTTTTCCTAAGAAAAATTAAATTCCAAAAATATTTGTACTAACTTAAAAAACGCTTTTCCTCACATCTCCCATTTTTAGCTACATTCCTCATTTGTGTGTGGAATAGTTGTTCTTTCTTTCTCTCCCCCCCCCCTCTTTCAAGTTTAAAAAGGGACTGAAGCTATCCACTAAGGCCAAAGCCAAGATTAGCAAAAATGTCAAGTAAATGGAAGGGACATATTGTGTGGAAAAGGCTAGAAGAAAGGCCTTCCTCCACTAGATGACACGGGAAGCCCCTGTGTGGTCAGATGGCTCCCTTGGAGGTGGCTTAGAACACAGGTAGGAACATGGATGGGAAGCCCCGATGATGAGTGAGATGAGAGTGTGAAAGTCCAAGGCTCTGGGAGGCAACAGGCAGATGTAACCTACGGAGGTCGGTCTTTGCTGTTGTAGATTCACAAGAGGGTGCCTGGACCTTCTAGTAGCTGCCGATGGAGCCATCATCTCTTGGCTATATGATGACTGAGGGTGTGTGATGCCACAATGCCACTGCAACAGGACCCACCACCTCCTCTACTACTGCCTGTGTTGAGTAGCCATTGTGACCCTGTCCCCTTCTAGACATCAAATAGCTAACCCCTGCAGAGGCACCTCAGTGGGCACCAGGGGAGATTCACTGTGAACCCCAGTATGAGCTACCTTTCTTGTTGTATCAAAATATGTGAGACACACTCAAGAAAGGAAGAGCTTATTTTGTCCACATTTGAGGGCATGGTCCATCACAGTGGGGAGCATGTGGTGGCAGGACTGTGAGATACATAGTTACATTACACCCATGGTCGGGAACAAAGAGAGATGAGTGGAAGTTCGGGATCTGCTTTCCCCTTTGAATCCAGTCCAGGACCCTAGCTTATAGAACAATACTACTCACATTCAGGGCGTATCTTTTCTACGTTATGTAATCCAGTCTAGGAATTTACCTACAGACATTCCCAGAGCACGGTCACCTAGGTGATTATAAATATCCCGTCAAGCTGGCAATCAATATTAACCCTCTCAGGTCTACTCATTCATTGTCAGTCTGACACTCGAACATATCACATTTAAGCCATAATCTTTCTCTGATGGTCCCCATAGGTTCCTAGTCATCTGTTAATGCAAAATACATTCAGTCCAACTTCAAGTCTTGTGACTTTTTGTCCCCATCATCATTAACAGTTCTGACTTTAAAAGTCCAACGTCTAATTCTTTGTTAAGCCTCAAAGCAAGCTCTTAACTGAGAGCTCCTATAAAATAAAAAATAAAAAAGCACATATGAACTCCAATAGACAATATTACAGAATAAACACTCCTATTCTAGTAGGGAGAATGAGGGCTCAACCAAGGGAGTCAATCAATGCAATACTCAGTGGGACAAACACCAAATCTGGAGCACGTGGTGAAACTTCTGGGCTCCCAAGGCCCCATCTCCAGCTCCACTGCCCGCAGTACACACAGCTTCTCTGTTAGGCTGCCTTTCCTGCACTCCATCAGCTTTCCTTGGTGGACATCCCACAGTCCCAGTGTTTCCAACGTCCTAAGGTCTCCATTGAAACTTAGGCTTTACCGTCTCAGCTTCACACAGTGGTCTTTCAGGGGCTCCTTGGAGGGACTCTGACCCTGTCACACAGTGGTAGCTTTTAGTGAGTTTGGTGCGAGCCTCCGCGGTTCTTTCACAAATGCACCTTTCATGCCAGTAAAACTGTTAGCTATGGCAGGGATGGAGTTCCAAGCTGTCACCACAGCACCTGGAAAGTCCCCTTAATCGTTTAGGAGTCTCAACTCAAGGATCAGATAAACCTGGATCCAGGACTCTGATGCAAAAAGAATTTTAAAGTGAGCCAGCATGAAGCAGAGTTGGGGTTTAATAAAAGATCTTCTTGGGGGCTAGAGCAATGGCTCAGAGGATAAGGTGTTTGCTATTCAAGCTCGAGGACCGGCATATGTATTACCAGCACCCACACAGTACATAGATGTGGAATTGCACACTTATAACCACGCACAGGGAAGTAGAGAGAGGTGGATCCCAGGGGCTTTCTGGGCAGCCAGTTTAGTCAGAAGAGAGAGCTCCAGGTTCAGCAAAAGACACTGTCTCAAAATATAAGATGAGGAGCTGAAAATGGTTCAGCAGTTAAAACTGCTTGCTGCTCTTCTAGAGAACCTGGGTTGACTTCCCAGTATCTGTATTGGATGACTCACAATCACTAGTAACTCCAGCTCCAGGGTACCCATGGCCCTCTTCTGGCCTGCATGAACACATATACACTTGGACACACATTCATACACATTAATTACTTTTTTTAAAAGAAGATGAAATTGATAGAGAAGGGTGCCCACATTGACCTCTGGCCTCCATATGCACCCACTGGCAAGTGTTCCACACATAAATGCACACACATGTGCCTATACCATACCCATGCCTGCTGATGTGCACACAAAGGCACTTTTACTGGGCTATATTGAAGGGGGTTGATAGAAAAGCTCAAAGAAGATCGTGGTGACTTGGAAAGAATGGTGTCCACAGGCTCCTATATTTGGATGCTTGGTCTCCAGTTAGTGAAACTATTTGAGACAGATTAGGAGGTGTGGCCTTGTAGGAGGAAGTATGTCACAGGGGGTGGGCTTTGAGGTTTCAAAAGCCTATACCATTTCCAGCTAGCCCTCTCTGCCTCATGTTTGTGGATCAAGGTATAAGCTCTGAGTTTCTGCTCCAGCACCATGCCTGCCTGTTGGCATGCTCCCTGCCATGATGGTCATGGACTCTAACCCTCTGGAACCATGAGCCACAAAATAAACACTTTCTTTTATAAGTTGCCTTGGTCATGGTTTGGCGGTTCAAATGAGAATGGTCCCATAGGCTCAGATGTTAAATGCTTGGTCCCCAGTTAGTGACACTGTTTGGGAGGAATTAGAAGGTGTGGCCTTGTTGTCGGAAGTGTGTCACTGGGGGGTGAGGTTTGAAGTTTCATAAACCCATGCCAGGCACAGTCTGTCTCTGCCTGCTGCCTGTGGATCAAGACATAAAGCACTCACCTACTGCTCCAGTGCTGTGCCTGTCTGCTTCCTGCTGTGAGGATCATGAAGTAACTCTCTAAAACTATAACCAAGGCCACAATTAAATGCTTTCTTTTATAAGAGTTGCCTTGCTCTTTGTGTCTCACAGCAATAGAACAGTAAGTAAGATGCCTGGTGTCTTATCACATCAAAAGAAAAATGTCTAAGACAAACACCACCCTTCACTGTCTTTACAATAGCCACCCATAGCATAGTGAATTTTGAAGATTTCACGTTTAAAGAGCTACTTAAATGAGACCATTGGGTGGTTCATGGGGTGTGAGCACTTGACAGGATCACAGTTGATAAGGTAAGACTCCAGAGCACAGGGATGCTTTGCTAGAAGTTAGACTATCTCCACTATAACCAAAGTCAGAAGTGGAGAAGAGAGGAGTAGGGCCAGTTGTTAAGGAGCATCATTGCTGCTTCTCCATGAAATGTCTGTACACAAAAGGAATGTTGTTTCTGTGACAGCAAACTTCACAGCAAATGTTAATTGTACTAGAATTTCTGCATACCAGCTGGTGAGAAGCTACAGCCAAACTAGTACTGGGGCCCCCTTTCTTTCCCGCATCCCTACTGTTCTCCCTGCTTTCCTGACTTGCCTCAAAAAATGAGGACCACATGAACGATGCCCTGCTGCCTGCTCAGGATACAGCCTTCCCCTTGGACCTCAGCCCCATGTCCTCTGTGTTCTGATCTTGGGGAAACACTTCTGTAGCTGGTTGCTAATAAGCATGGATCTCCTTCTGTGGCAGTCTCAGTTCAGGCTCTGTCTTTTCAAAAGCACTAGTATCAGAGCCTTCAGTGGTGGGCCCCTGGCCCTGAGCACAGTCCCTATAGCCTCAGTTTCTCCTCAGTGGTGCACCTGTCTGTGACATCACAGCCTCTTGCCTGCAGCTCCCTCAGGGGAGCTTTAATCTTGCCCATGCTCCTTTGCACGCCACGTTTTATGCTCCCCACCTCTCTCTGTTCTCTCTCTAGATCTGAGTAAGAGCAGTGAGCAGTAGCCATGCCACAGCCTGAGCACTACCTGATCCTGAAACGTTCTCCACCAAACAAATTAGCCCGTTACTTTTTGATTCAGTTTTCAGGACACAGGCAGATTAAATTCAGATTCTTTGCCAGAATATTCCTAAAATGGCCTCTGTCTCAGTTCCATCTTGAGTTTTTGTTCTCTGAAATCCCATGAACTGCGCCTTCATTTTTCACATTTCTCTCAGAATTCTAGTCTTCTGAATTCCCACCAAAATAGTTGTCTAGTTCTGTTTTCTAGGCTACTCTAGCCCATAGCTGCAAACATTCAACATTCTCCATCAATCAGTTCAAAGGGCCTATGAATCACCTGATCAGACTTACCATAGCAACAACCCAATTCCTAGTACTGGGATTTTCTGTATTGGTTATTTTTCTCATTGATGTGACAAAATACCTGACCAAAGCACTGTAAGGTTGGAGAGGTTTATTTTGGCTCACAGGCTAAGGATACATTCCATAATGTCAATAGAAACATTAGTGGCAGGAGTGTTGAGATAGCTGGCATCATTGCACTCAGAACCAGAGAGCAGAACTGAATTCTGGTGCTCAGCTCACTCTCTCTTGTTCATTGAGTTCAGGACCCTGGTGTATGAACTGGTACTACCCACATTTAGAGTCACTCTTTCTACCTCAATTAACAAAATCTAGAAACTTCTTTACAGACATGGACAAGTATGTGTCTCCTAAGTAATTCTGGGTCTTGTCAAGTTGACAATATTAACTATGACAGCCTTAAAGGTCCTTTCTTTAGCCCGTTTGTAGGATGGCTCTAGGAAGATTCAATGGTAGGCAGGCAATATTCAGAAGGGGCCAGAGATGAATGAGAATTGAGAGCTCTAGCTCTGGGTACATTATTCAGTCTTTGTAACCAAAGTATTTTGTCCTAGTTTGTTTTTTTTTTCAACTTGGCACAGGCTAACATTATTTGGGATGGGGAATCTCAATTAAGAAAATGCTTCCATCATATTACTTGTAGAATATAATATAGAAGGCATTTTCTTGATTAATGATTGATATTTCTAGTTCCTGGACAGGAGGTCCTAGGTGTATAAGAAAGCAGAATGAGTGAAGCTATGAAGATCAAGCTGGTAAACGATGTTATTCTATGGCTTCTGCTTCACCTCCTGACTCCAGGTTCCTGCCTTGAGTTCCTGCTCTGACTTCCTCCATTGTCAGACAGTGATGTGGAACTGTAAGACAAATGAACCCTTTCCTTCCCAGGCTGCTTTTGGTAATGACATTTTATCACAGAAACAGACACCCTAAGACAGAGCGTTGGAGAGACCAAGAGCATGAAAAGATCATAGAAATCTTCACCATGGTCCCACTAGGAAGGCACTGACAAGGATCTAGTGAGATAGAAAACTGAGTCTCTGGCCAAGGTCCTAAAACCAGAGCATGGCCAGCTAGAAATGAGCCCTCTATCTACTGAAGGTCAAGTTTCCCACCTGCCTTCTCTCCCAATTCCATTCCATTTTCTCTCAGAGGTCTATTTCCTTGTTCAGCTATGATGAATGCTGCCAGGGGAGGCTGTGGGTCTGGCCCCTTCTCTCCACCATGTCTTTCCTGATGTCCATTCAGGACACCATCTCTTGGAAAGAGAATTTGGTGGTCACAGCTTGTACCAGTTAGTGACTAGTTTGGAGCCACAGTTTGAATACAGCTTGGGTGTCTTCCCAGAGGCTTGTGTATTAGAAGCTTGGTCCTCCAGTGTGGCAATGTGAGAGGTGATAGAAGTTTTAACACAAAGGGTTCAGTGAAAGGTACTTGGGTCACTGGGTACGCCACCCCTGGGAGGGAATAAACTAGTTCTCACGGGACTCCAGTTAGTTCCCACCGGAATTAAAAGGAGAGAGATTGGCCCCACTGTCCAGCTTCCTGTCTTGTCATTTGCACAGAAACATTTTCACATGCTTCTGCTATGTGTCTGCTATCACACGACACAGCCTAAGGGAGCCCTTTTGAAGTGAAATACATGGGGCCAAATGATCTTGAAGTTTCAGCTTACAAAACTGGACCAAATAACCCCATTTTCTTTATGAAATGTTCCAGCCTCAGTCTCAACCTGAGAAGCTGAGAACACGGTCATGGCTTGGTCCTTGAGGCTAGGTGTCACATCAGTAAGAAGAATCCCACAGTGGATGTCTCACACAGACAACATGGTAGACAAGCCAGTCAGGCTGGTAGCTACTCAGCCCACAAGGCTGCATGCCTCAAAAGTCCTAATCTGGTACCAACACTCTAGAGGGTTCCTGTAGAGTCACCCGTCCTTAGACAGCAATGGAAGCCTGGAAACACTGATTCTGACATCAGTGAAGAAATGGTAATCAGCAGCAGCAGCAGCGTAAATTAACTCAGCAGCAAGAGAGAAGAACAAGTGAGTAGAAGGCAAATAATCTCCCTTCTGCTGTAGGCATAAGGTTATTGTAATTCAAATACTGATTTCTATACTCTTCCCCCATATCTGGTTGCAATTCTTGTACTTAGAATCTCTTGTCTGACTATTGTGCAAACACTGCTCCCAGTTGTCCCCTGATATGCCAATAAAAAAGCTTGCAGCCAATCACTGAGGAGGGGAGAAAATAGGGCTGGACTTCCTGTCCTCCAGGGGAGGAGGAGTTAGAAGAAATAGGGGATTTCAGCCAAAGACTAAGGAGAGGAGACGTCAGAAGAGATTCGGCTGAAACAGGAAAGCCACAAAGTGCAATTATCTCTGAGATTTATGCTGGGGAGAAGCCAGATTAGTTTAGTAGTCTAAGAATAGAGTAATAACTGCTGAGTTTTTGTGTTGTGTAGTCTGTTTAATAAATAACATGAGTCTCAGTTATTTGAGTGATAACCGGGATAAGAGAAACAAACACAGTTATATGAAGATACATTAATATTCTGCCATGCTCCTTTTCATCTGGGTTGTTACCTGGACACCCTACCCACATTTGTGACAGGTCTTCACATCAGTTAAAGGAATCAGGACAACTCCTCAGGCGAGGCTCCCTACTCAGGTGGTTCTAGTTTGTGGCAAGTTGATATTAAAACCACCTGTCGAAGGTATTTTATTATAGCACCACAAAATGGGCCACTGTAAAGTGTGTCCTGCACACTCAGCTGGTGAACTTCTTTTTCCCCAAAGCAGAAGCCATAAGAAGATTCCTACAGCTCCCACCATGTACCTCAGAGCACAGAGGCTCTGCCAATCCGTCCATCTACTCTCCCTAGTGGTTGGTGTTGCTCTAGGCTCTGACTCCCCGTGGCTCTTCCCTTGCCTGAAGAAATCCCTCCACAGGCCTCCTCCAGCCCCAGAAATGTCTAACTCCTTGGATCACAGGCTTGAGTCATAAACACGTGGTTGTTTTGTTTCTTAAGTTTCTTGAAAGATGATGTAAAAGAAAAAAAGAATCTTTGAGTCACAGCCCCCACAATTATTACCCTAGCTTTCTTTTTTTCCTTCTCAGAAAATTCCTTGATGAGTTCCCCATTTCCTCTGTCCCAAGTGTCTTCCTCTTTTCAGTCCTTTTAGCTGACTGCCTAGTCAGTCACCCATCCTGCCTCACCACAGATAGCACCTAAAATGTCAGCACTGTTCCTCCATCCTGTCAAATCTAGCAGCTGATGCACATCATCTTTGTGGTCTGGGTGGTACTGGTCTAGCTCAGCAGTTCTCAACCTGTGGGTCGTGACCCCTTTGGGGGGGGGTCAAACAAGACCCTTTTCACGGGGGTCACCTAAGACCTTCAGAAAACACAGGTATTTACATTACAGTTCATAACAATCCCCCAGAATTGCAGTTATGAATTCGCAATGAAAATAGTTTTATGCTTGTCAGCACAACATGAGGAGCTGTATTAAAGGGTCTCAGCATTAGGAACGTTGAGAACCACTGCGCTACCTGATCACTCCTTCCCCTCTCCAGTGAGGGCTCCAGGTTCAGTTCCATTTCCCTCAATGAGTCCAGAGATCCTCTTGGTCTGAAATACTATTGGTGCCTAATGACTTGGCAGGAATGTCTTCTCTCCGTCTCTCCTGTCTATGCTGAGGTGTTTGTATCTCCAGTCAGGTATGAAAGCCACACTGTCCAGTTTGATCGATCTTCCCCAGCCTGTGTCACTCCCCAATAAATGTACTCATTCCAGAATGACAAGGTCCCTCACTCGGTCCACATGTGATGTGTTATCTCTGCCCCCCTTCTTTTGTTTTTATCCCATTTTCTCTTGTAATGAAAGATAGAGGCCTGAGGACTTTATAAAGAAAAGAGGTATATTTGGTTCCTATTTCTGGAGCCATAAGAACATGGATGTGGCTTCTGATCATGAGAACACCATGGCTGATGGCCATTTGTGGGAAATATGTGAGAGCATGAGAGACCACATTGTTAGACCAGAAACCAGAGAAAGAAGAGACAGTGTTGTTTTTCTAAAACTACTCTTTCTGGAGGACTAACTCAGGCTCCCACAACTACATCAATCCCTTCCAAGGGCAATATCCCCAGTGACTTAGCCACCTCTTCCCACTTTGGGGTCCACAACCTCATGCTATGGGGACCAAGCCACCAACCAATGAACCCTTGAGAGACAAAGCACATAGAAACTGTTGAACACTGGCTCACTTCCTTTAAAGTACTGTCCTCCCTGTGAGCACCACCATCCTGGCCCATCATCACCACTTCCTGCCTGGATCTCTGCAGCCTCCCCTCACTTCCCTCAGCCCCATCTGTGTTGCCGCAGCACATGAAAAGTGTGACCTATTCATGAAGGGGTCAGAATAACACTCTTTGTTTAGCACAGCCAGATTCAGAGGCACCAGCCCAGTGTCGCTCTGGCATCTCTGGACTCTCATCGTTCCTGTGGGCCAGCATCGAATTCAACCTGTTGTTAGACAAAAGAATAGATCATACACAGAAGCCGCATTTAAGGTGAATCTTCCTACACTGATTAAAGCAATCAAGACAATTCCCCACAGGCATGCCTACAGACCACCCTGATACATGCAGTTCCTGACAGAGACCCCTCCTAGGGGAGTCTAGATTGTGTCAACTCGACAACATGAAAGCGAAGGAGCTAAATTCACCACATAAAGCAGGGAGTCATGGAGAGAACTGACGACATGGGAAGGGTGCCAGTGGAAACATGGAAGCAAGTGATTCTAGATGGGGCCTGTGCCGAGATGTTGTCAACAAGAATGTTGAAGTGGGAGAAGATGGCTGTCGAGGGCAGAGGAAAAGGCTCTGGACAGTTCCAGCTTAGGAGGATGAGGAAGTTCTGGAAATGGGTAGCAATGGGTGCACCGAAGTGTCGGTGCCCAGCACCACTCACCTTGAACTGCCATCAATAGTGAGTTTTTGTTGCACATGTTTTATCGCTGTATAGAAATAAGAGTTTAAAATTTCATCGATACCATTAAAAATAAAAAATAATAAACCGTATTTTATATGGACACATACATAAACTTTAAACATGCCAGACTATTAAGGGGGCTGAGCATAGCAAAGGCAACAGACAGACAAATAATCCAAGGCAGAGAGTGAGTCTCCGCCTGAATCTTCAGAATGGCATCAGGGACGGCACAGTCCATGGGTTAGGTGATGGAACTGCCTCTACGGTAGTCTCAGGGATTATTATCCTGCATCCTCCCTAGTGTGAGGTAGGAGCTTCCTATACCCTAGAACACCCCGTCCCTTCAAACTCTGTCTCCTACAGGCACCTTTCTGGCTGCCTGAACGTCTCCTTCTCTGCTAACCCGAAAGACAGGGCCTCAAGTGCCAGCTTCACCCCCACCCCAAGTGTGTCCCACCCCGGCCAACCACCTGGCCCAAACTCCTGCATCCATGCCTAGCATCCATAACCCAGTGAGGCTTATGCACGCAGTAGGTGCTCAGACTGCAGAGAGAATGGAGAGGGAGGCTTCTCACGGCCTGGAATGTGAGCCCATGTTTTCCTCAGGCGGCCCTTCTAGATGACTCTTCCTCCCCCTGATTCAACACACTTGTAAAGCCTCAGGAGCTTTCTCATCTTTCAGTACCTGTTGGTTAATACAGATTGTCAACCTGACAGAATTTAGAGTCACCTAGGAGAGAGGCTTCTGGGTGGGCCTATGAGGGATTACCTTGATTAGGTAAACTGAGGTAGGAAAGCCAGCCCACCTTAACTGTGGGCAGCACAATTCTATGGGCTACGTGCTGGTCTGAATAAAAAGGAGATAGGTGGCTGGGCACTAGCAGTCATGCCTTTCCACTTTGTGACTTTGGACGCATGCAACAAGCCACCTCAAGATCCTACTGCCATGATTTCCCTGGACTTCTACCTTAAGTTTCTTTTCTCAGGTATTTTATCACAGTGAGGGGGAAACATAGTTCTACAATAACCAGACCTGATTTTTCTTTGAGACCCTGATTCTACTTGACAATGGGGAACTCGTGTCAGCCAGGGCTCAGCTGGTCATCTGTTCTGACCAGCTCTGCAAGGCATGGCTGGGATACAGTGCTCCTGTGAGTGTGCCTGGTCACTCTGTGGAGCATGAGGACCATGGCTTCAGGAAGATGAGTTGCCACGATTCCGCTTTGGGGAAAGGACAGGTGGAAGAGTCCCCAGTGCTTGAATATCCGCGGTGCCCATGTGCTACCCACCTGGGCATGCTGCTGAGTCTTGATTGATGTGTGCAATTCTAGGGACAACTGAGCCCATCCAAGTACTAAAGAGAGGAGAGCAGGACGAACATCCGGGTTAGCTGCGCCTTGTATGAGCATGGTGTGACAAGCCAAGCCTTGTGCCTAGGGTATGCCCGGTAATTATGAACGAGCCTTCAGCAAGAGAAGGAGATGGCCACCCCTGCCCGTTCCGACCAGCTCTTCTGCCTAAAGATCAGTCTGATTATCATGTGGGAAGGAGAACTATAAACAGGATTCAAAGGGGCCTGTGGGTAACTGACTACTACATGGCTATGAAAAAATAACCCACAGAATCCAGAGCTTCTAGATGGCCATGGCCACAGCCCCAGGACATGTGTAGGATGTTACCTATGCCGAACATGCTGCCGCTACCTGTGCCTAGGGCACTGCCCAGCTGCTTCAGCCAAGTGGAGTCTCCATGCTTGCTGGACGTATAGGACGTAGCCCCCTCCGGAAGCCGGGGAGAAAATAGCTCTGTTCTCTCAGGAAAACATTCTTGCTTCCTCCCAAGGAAAGGGGCTCCCCAAATGCTAGAGTACCATCCTGAAGCTGGAAAAGTTTACCAGTCCATTTCTTATGGGGAAAATACACCTTGCCTGGGTACATTCTGAAGAAAAGAGGCCTTCTTCAGTTCGCTGTTGCAAAGATCCAAGGTCAAGAGGCCGCATCTGGTGCTGGCTTTCCACTGGCAGAGTCCTGAGCAGCAAGGGACCTCACCCAAAAACACAGGGCAGGGCGCATGAATGCCTTTCTCTCTCTCTCTCTCTCTCTCTCTCTCTCTCTCTCTCTCTCTCTCT
>CAJQZJ010032551.1:4128163-4142244 GCA_907164525.1 Lophiomys imhausi
TCTCTCTCTCTCTCTCTCTCTCTCTCTCTCTCTCTCTCTCTCTCTCTGTCCCTCCCTTCCTCCCTCCCTCTCCCTTCTCATAAAGCCACAGAATTCAGTGGGGAGGGCCTCACTCTGCTGGCCAGATTGTTCCTACCCTCTAACACTTCACGCTGGGTACTAAATTCCAACCTGAGTTGGGAGGTGGGGGGTGGGGAGTTGTATTGAAACCATAGCAACAATCAAAATAAAAATTGTTCAAATGACTAAGTGTCCAACTCAATGGTTGTGGGTATCTCTAGACCCCACAGACCAGCATTTAGTTGAACTAAAACCTTTACCAATCATTTCATGGTCCTTCATCGTAGTCTCTTCAATGTTCTTTCAGATTTCTAGTATCCAGTGCTATTCAGTGAACACAAAAAGTTTAATGACTATGATTTGTTTGTTTGTTTTGTTTTTTTGAGACAGAGTTTCTCTGTGTAACAAGGCCTGACACTGTCCTGGACTCACTGTGAAGACCAGACCAGGCCGGCCTCAAACTCACAGAGGTCCGCCTGCCTCTTCCTCCCAAGTACTGGGATTAAAGGTGTGCGCCTCCACATCCAGCTAATGACTATTATTTTAATTCTCTAGATAGCCTGTGTCAATTGTCCTGAAAATGAATCTGTGTGTGTGTGTGTGTGTCAGAAAGAGACTTCTCTGAAATCCTATACTAAATATCTACCCAAACTTTAGCTCTGATAAGCTAAATTTTATTTTAACAAATATTGTTGTGCGGGCCCCAGGTCTTACAATGGGTTTTTCAGAGCACACGTCTCTGTTCTGTCTTTCTTCTCTTTTGGCCAGGTGTGCAAACAACTGGAAGTTGTCATAGGTCAAGGCCGTCTGTGGTTTTTACCAGTTGGCAGGGGTATGCTGGGAGGAGGCCAGGGTTGTGGGTCTAGGGTTGGGTAATTTTGTAATATTAGATGATGCAACAGGGCATAGGTGTCTTAGAGACACACGTGGTCTCAACTGTGGCACCTTGGAAAAGGCCTAAGCACTCAGGGGAACTGCTTCCCTTGGTCTTAAACTGGGCTTTCTGGTACAGCAAAGCTGAAGAGCTACTTGTGTGCAGCAGCCCAGGGCCTGTGTGTGATTTTGATTAACGTGTGCAAGTAAGCTGTGAAATGATTATGGTAGGGAGCAGAGCGGAAGTGAGACTTGAAGTAATTGACGTCGGTAAAAGCCAGGCTGGTGGAAGAAGACGAAGCCCCTATCTACCAACCTTGGAAATAGGCCAGTTGACTAACTATATAGATAATCCAGTCTGCTGTCCCAGAAGGCCCCAGTGTGAGCAAGGGGACATGCAAGTTGGTTTGGGATTCTGTTCCTCTGCTTGTAAGCACCTGGCTTCCTGCTTGGTATCTGCCTAGGATGGTTCATGGGGCCAGGACAGCCTGGCCAGGGCCTGTAGGAGAGAGGGTTGGTGTCCTAGCCAGCAGCCACCTCCCAGGCCCAGCTGCAGGGCTGGGCTTCCTGAAAACTATGTATCTGGAGCAAGACAGCTGACCCCTGCCTGTGTGTTTACAGTTTTCACAGGGCTCTGGGGACAGCTGTGGCCTCCCCACCCCTGTGGCCTCATGGTGGTGATGTGGGCCCCTCCTGGAGCTGCCGGGATTTAGGAAATACCATCAGCTGTTCAAGTGCTACAGTCTCCCCATGACTTTCAGCAAATAGGGGGTGTTTGTTCATGTCTCCTGTAAACAGTTGTTTTCTCAGTGGCTGCCCAGCTCGTGTTAAATATTAACAAAGAGGGGCCTCCCCAGCTGCTCGTGGGGTGTCTGTTTTAAATATTTAAGTAATTGCGCTTCCCCATCCCTGAATGACATTTTGGCTCAAATTTTCTGTAACTGCTGCGTCTCTGGTTATTAAATTGTGTGAAATGCCCACTCCTCCCCTCTCCTCCCTCCCTCCCTCTGTAAACAGCTGCTTCACTCACCTCCAGCTACAGCACCATGGGACACATGGGGTTCTGGAAGGCTATGTGTGACCTTTGGGAAGCAGGTACCTGCTGAGCCTGGGGTCTCTCCCGAGGATGGAGCAGAGGGCTCACCCTGGAGCGCCGGGAACACCGGCTGTGATGAGTTGTGCTGCGCTGTGTCTTTCTCCATTGGGCATTTGTTGGTTACCACAGACTTTGGAACATTCTGCTTCCACCTGGACTCGGTTGTAGAAACTTCTGCTGGCCTTAGATTTGCGATATTAGGGATTTGCAGACAGGTGGGTTAGTTTCTCCCTCCTAGGTAAGGCATGGGATGGCAGTGCCACTGAACCCTTTTCTAAGGAAGCAGGCTCTCTCCCTCCTTCCTTTCCCATTTTCTGGCAAGAGCACAGGAGTAGAAGGTGGAGCGAGACCTTTCCCCTGCTTGGGCCAGAGAGGTCTAGGCCCAGTCTGTGAGACTCCAAGACAACCCTGCATTTCTGAAGTCTAGTGAGATCACCTCAACAGTAAACTAATTTAAAGTCACTTCCATTTACCCTAAGGACTATCATGCAGATCTTAGCATAAAATGAATTCCAACCTCTTTAATATTTTAAAATTATTTTAGTACCAAAAAAAACCCCAAAACCCAAACAACCACCCCCCCCCCCCCAAAAAAAAAACAAAAGGGAAGGGGTGATTGCAATACTGTAATTCCTAGTGCGGTGCCAGGTGAGCCCTCAGCACACTTCCTGTTGGAGGATCCTCACCACAGAGGACAGGTGTGGCGCTGAGTCCCATGGGGGCCATGACCCCAGCTATGTGGCCTCTCTGCATTTCACTCTCCCCTTTTGTTTGTCCATGGAGGAAAACAGCAGCGTCTACTTCAGAACTGTTAAGCTCCACAACCTGAACTCTGTGAGTGACAAGTGCCGCCTGCACAGTGCTCCCACAACCAGTGAGCTAGCTACTGCTGAAACTACGAGCACACACAGACACACACACACACAGAGGTGTTTTCTTGGGTCATGAGGAAGGACCTCTGAGGGAGAGGGTGAGTCAGTTCCTAGTCCACGCTATGGGCTGGAGACAAAGTCATTATTTGTTGGAAGTCTTGAAAGAGGGAGTGCCGGACAGAAATCAAATGGACAGGTAGGGAGGGACCAGGGGAGGGGTGGAGCAGGAGGGGCTAAGCCTGCAGCCCTGCACATGTCAGAGGGAAGCTCAGGGATGGTGCCTCATCCCTTCTGAACCTCAGGGGCACAGGCAAACAGGCTCGGGGTGCTGAGGGGAAATAACCGAAGAGCGGGAATAAGTAGGAGTGTGTTTAGGAAGCTGCTCAGTCATTTACCCTAGGCTACCCAGACACAGGGTGGTTACAGCCAGCTTCGGCCTCCACCCCTCGGACACTCTGAGAGACACTGGACATGCTTTCCAAGAAGAACTAATCTTTCTATACGAGCAGATTTTATGTAATGGAGAAGTGCTCAAAATCTCCCCCAGCGTCACTCAGAATGCTCTGCAAGACTGGCTGAAACGGGTGGGTGGGCGGGTCGGCCCAACCTGAGCTTGTTGATGCAGCCTGTCTAGACCAGTGGCTCTTAACCTGTGGGTCGTGACCCCTTTGAAGGTCACATATCAGATAACCTGCACATCAGATATTTACATTACGAATCATAACGGTAGCAAGATTACAGTTATGAAGTAGCAACAGAATAATTTTATGGTTGGGGGTCACCAAAACATGGGGAAATGTATTGAAGGGTCACAGCGTTAGGAAGGTTGAGAACCACTGGTCTAGACTCTAGAGTGAGGCTGAGAATTTACACATCTGATAAGGTCCTTTACTGGTTGCTATTCTCCTCATTGTCATAGATGGCCTGTCAGAAGCATCTTTAACATACATGACTCTTGATTTCTGGACTGTTATGCTTGGGACTACTGTAGAAGCCTAGCCCCTTCTCATATTGGTATTTAGTCACTGACATGGCCTATCTTTAGACTTTCCCAATCCAGGGAGCTACCTTGTGGGGTGCAGACCTGCTACAAACGAGGCACACTGCACACCAGACACTTAGCATGGTCATCCTGTGTTCACTCTCAGAAATAAAAGAAGGATGGGGGCCCACTGGATACATAAAGAAGACCAACCACGTGAGAAAGAAATGTGAAAACAACCAACCCCATAGGGAATATAAATATTTCAGAAAGCAGAAGATAATCCCTCAAAATATTAACTGGCGTCTTCATAGAAATGAAAAGTTATGGAGCCTGTAATTAAAAAAAAAGATGCTATGAAAAAGGAATTATATGGTGAAGACAGAAGATTAGAAACTAAACATGACCATTTTAAAAAAATTAATAGGTTGGGCCATGTGGTGTACACCTTTAATCCCAGCCCTCAGGAGTCAGAGACAGGTGGATCTTTGTGAGTTTGAAGCCAGTTTGGTCCACACAGGAAGTTTTAGAACAACATAGTGAAACATTTTCTCAAGAAATGGGGAGAGGGGGAGCTGGAGAGATGGTTCATTGGTTAACAGCACAGGCTGCTCTTCCAGAGGACCCAGGACCCATGACAGTTTATAGCTAACTCCAGTCCAAGGGAAACTGATACCCTCTTCTGGCCTTCCTGAATACCAGAAAGGCACATGACATACATGCAGACAAAACACTCATTCACATACAACAAAAATATAACATTAATTTTGAAAAATAATTATTTTAAAAATAAGATAAAATAATTAGTGCTGGAGAGATGGCTTAGTGGTTAAGAATCTATACTCCTCTTGCCAAGGACTCAAGCTCAATTCCCAGCACCCACATCAAGGAGCTTAACACCTCCTGTAATTCCTGCTCCTGGGGAACCAATACCCTCTTCTGGCCTGCTTAGGCGCCTGTCCTTATGTATGCACACATCCCCGCATAGACATATACACAAAATTAGACAGCCTACTTTCAATAAAATGATTTTAAAATTCAAAATTGTCAATAAAATAAAGTTGGAATGTTTCTTAGATTTTAGAATGAAAATAGAAAGAAACCGGAAAATGTAAGTGATAAACACAGTGACAATAAATCAATCCAGAATACCAGGCTATAAGCATACTTTTGGCCAATTTATTTGGGTTCCCATATCTACCACCCTTCTCCACCCCAATCTTTCCAACCCCCCAACATTAGGTATGCGAGTAAGAAGGTTAGAGGGGAAAGGGGGCATAGATCTCTTTAGATTACTTCCTGCTGATTGGGGCATCCTGTTCTATGGGGCAAGTCCAGTCATCATAGTCAGAATACTAGCCACCAGCAACCCAGCAATTTAGCAGTCCAGCAGTAACAAAAATAGCTGCAGAAACCAGCAGCGGCAGCAGCAGGGGTAGGGGCAGCAGAGGGGAAACAGCCGCCTGCCACAGGCCCTCTTGAGGCTCTCACATTTATACCTTCTCAAGAGTCCCCAAAATTCTAAACATAAACTATCTTCATCTGGCACAAGTCCAGTTATAGTTGGCTGTTGTGGACAATCTGAAGTAGCCCCATATCCCACACCTGGGATTAAAACAAAAACATAATCACATAACATAACTGGGTTTTTTTTTTTTTTGGTTTTTTCGAGACAGGGTTTCTCTGTGTAGCTCTGGCTGTCCTGGACTCGCTTTGTAGACCAGGCTGGCCTCGAACTCACAGAGATCCGCCTGCCTCTGCCTCCCGAGTGCTAGGATTAAAGGTGTGCGCCACCACCACCCGGCACATAACTGGGTTTTTAAAGAAACGAAAATTCTCACTACATGGGGCATTTAATTGTTTGTCTACAATGAGCACAGAATACTTAAAAAAAGGTACAAACAATGGAAGACACTAGCACAAAGGTCAGAAGTGTTCTCCCAAAGAGAGCTGCTGAGTACCACACTGAATTGATAACACATTGTATTCTGAAACCATACTTTTTAATTATTAAACACTTATTTATTAATAACTATATTCACTTATAACAAATACACTTACTTAACTACTATTCCTATAAATTCCTACAACCCCTATGACCTAACCACTAAAGCTATTGATAACTATTACAACTATTTTCATAACGTTTTAAAAGGATACAGTCTCTGGGATAGGTCCTCAGTCGCCAGGAACACAGTCTCTGGGGTAGACCCTTTAATCCACTTAGCAATTTTTTTTCTGGAATATCTCAGATGTAGATCCGTCAGGGTAAATTGGCTATGGTGGTTTCACCTTAAATAAGGCTTGAGGCTTTCTTCTCTCTGGAGACCTCAGCCAACTGTAAGCCAACTTACTTTCTTTGTATCAGCAACTCTGCTGCTCTATCTTAGTCTTTAAAGCTGGTCACAGTTCCGTTCAGGCCACTGCTTGGACTGGTCAAATCCCTCTAGGCAAAAGCTGAGCCACAGGGTTTAGTCCTTGGCCTTTCGCTGTCTTGCTGAGGCTTTCTCTGCTCACCAGCTTCTTTTTGCCTCAGGGAGATCTGGCCATCAGTCCACCAGCACTTTCCCCATCAGAGGATACAAACTACTTGTCCTTTCTAGCGTGAGGACTCGCTAGCATCGGAGCTCTCCAGCATGGCTCTCTAGCATGGAGCCCATAGCACGCCCTCTCCCGGGCTCATCCACTTGTCCTTAAATAGGATCGCTCCTTGTTCCACCTGCTTCAGCTTAATTTGGGCTCTGCCCACTTAGCAGTTGAAAACAATGCCAGGTCATAAAGTCTTTCCTTGTTTCACCTGGCTTCAAGCTTGTTTTTAGTCCATAGAGACTCCCCTTGTTTCACGTGACTTCATCCATAAACTGATAAGCTAATTGCCCACAGCCAAATTGATCTTCATGCCCTGGATTAAGAGACTGTATCAGAAACCTAGATATTTACTAAATCTAATTTATATTAATCTGTCTCCCTACAATATTCAGATATGGCCATGTGAAACTTGAGAACACAAAAAATTAAAAAAAAAATTTAAAAGAGAAAAGATACCCAAGTTTCCAGAGAGGAGAAATAAAAATGAGAGTGTCTCAGAATGTTCTAGAAGACAACAACACCAGATCTTCTGGGGTGTAAAAGATACTATTATGAGCGTGGGAGTCTGTGAATGAGTGTTTTTTTTTTATAAGTACTTTATTTTTTTTTCAAGTTACATCTCAGTCGCAAACCCTTCCCTATTCCCCCTTCCTGTCCCACCCTTCCACCCTCTTCCCCCCCCAACAGCTTCTCTTCATTCCAACAAATGGTTCTTTCTCTTATAACAGTAAATTCTATACAAAACAGCAGAATTAAATATGCCACATTTATGAGAGTTAAATGGCCCAGTATACCTTCCCAATGTCCAGTTCATACATATTTGGCCCCTGACTTTAACCTTCTACCTTCTAACCATCTCCATGAGTTTAAAGTTCTATAACTGACTTAGTTTTCATACTAACTTGCATCACTATTATAACCATCTTCTTAGATCTAGAACGCCCTCTTGATTCCTAAACAACTCAAAATTTAGCTATGAGACTCAAGCTGTCTATTCTTCAACCACCTCAGAGAGCTGAGAAGGATAAATATATCTGATTGTATAGGAAGTGCAGGGCCTGCAGCTTCCAATACTAAGAAATGACAAACCAGTGACTACCTGGACAGTTCCCATTTTCTCTCCATACATTCCAGCATCAGTCTTCAGCCTTTTGGTCCTGTTTCTCTGACAGACATTTATTGTAGAGCAGGGATTGTGAAGGACTAACCTACCCTGTCTTGGCAGAGCTAGGCTGTCGACTTCCCTGCTACCAAGTTTTGTCCTTTTTGGACAGCAGTCTGTCTGCAGTTGAAGCAAGGAGTTTTTACATGCCAAAAGATAGGCTTGCCACTAATTCAACCATCTCACACTGGAGATTCTTCGATGCTTTTCTTCTACTTGGAGTAGAATAGGGGGTGCTGTCAGGAGCTGATATGTCACGATATCAATAGATGTCTCCATCAAAAGCCTACAACCACAACAACTCAATATCGCTAAGACCGTTCAGCTCTACACAGTGCCCCAGCCAGAACCTCAGTAAAGCCTGGAAGTTCAGCTTCTGCCTACAAACTCCTTAGGACATCTAAACAGCTGAGAACAGAAGGACTGAACATAAAAGGATTGTATTAACATTTTTAACCATTTTTCCATTTTGGTTTGGGCCCCAAACAGGTTTACTACGACCCAAATCAGCAGGAAGTCATTTTAAGAGAGCGACGTCCCATACCCAGAGGGTGGGGAGGGTGTTTCTCCGCCCCCCCTTTTTTCGGTTATTTGAAGGACAACTGAAAACTCTGTTATTTAGGGGAAGAGATTACAAGTTGTTAAATGGTCCTGTTTAATGGGTTTTGGAGGTTAGACCCATGGTATTCCTTCTTTCCCTTTTCTGTATCCTTCTTTATCTCCTATGTAGGAATGCACAGACTTGAGAAAAATCGAGACATAGACAGCACAGGAAGGATCAAGAAGAAAGGTCGCATTATTGAATATGCCCTTATACCCTTGTATATTGATACAAAATTAATCGTATATTTGGCTAAAGTGGTATTGACCATTGTTTATTGTGCAAAAATAAGATTGTATTGGTCTACATCAGTATTGATATTTGTATATTGATACAAAATTAAGATTATAGTTGGCCACAATGGTATTGACCCTTGTATATGGACGCAATATTAAGATTGTATTGGGCCGCATAGGCATTGATCTTTGTATATTGATACAAAATTAAGAGTATATTTAGCCACATTTGAATAGATCTTTGTATATTGATACAAAATTTAAGGTAACGCTTCCTAATGGTAGCGTACCTAGAGATACTTAAAAATGAAATGTGAAGCTCTGGCCTCTTGATACCAACCGTCTTAAACTGTTTAGGATAGTTAAGAAAAACAAACTCCTAGTCATGTGAATGAGTGTTTTAAAGTGTTAGGACTAAGCCTGTCACCTCAGAACTCAGCAGGCTGATACAGGAAGATCACAACCTTGAAGGCCTGGGCTGCATAGTGAGTTCCAGGCAAGTCTGGTTGGAACAATGAGACTCTGCTTCAAACAAGAAAAAAAAAAAAGGAAGGGGTGGTATTAGTAATAGCAAATGCAGACACTGCAGCTTTTTCTTATATAATTTCTTGAGGAAGTTACACTAGCAAAACAAGGAGATAAATTAAGACCCACACTGGATCCAAGGGTTGTAACCTAGTAGTTAGTGGCAGGACATCCATCAGGAATAAGGACTACAGAGCAGAGGGAGCAGCTTTGAGCATTGCTCCTACAAACTCTGAGATAGATGCTTCCAGGTAGGGAGATTCAGTGCAGTAGGAGGCCAGATCAGTCAATGCCAGTCTAGAACACAGAGAATTCTCAAAATAGTTCAAGTAGGAGGATTTGAAGTTGGGGAACTATTCTAAATGCTGAAATCATCTTCTGGTTTCTGGTCCAGCATGCAAGGATCTTGGAAGACATCACTCCTTGTCACTGTAAGAAAATTATTGAACAATGTAAAAATCAACATTGCTTCTTAGATCTATTGGAGAATTAAACTCACAAGGCTGAGTGCTGGCTGGCTTCAAAACTGGAAAGACAGACAGATGGTGTGGTGGCCTGAATGAGAAGGGGCCACATAAGCTCATATATTTGAATGCTTGGTCCCCAGTTGGTGGAACTGTTTGAGAAGGATTAGGAGGTGTGGCCTTGTTGGAAGAAGTCTGCTGCTGGGACTGGGCTTTGAGATTTCAAAAGCCCACACCATTTCCAATAGCTCTCTCTCTGTGTCTTGTGTTCGTGAATCAAATGCAAGTTCTTAGCTACTGCCCCAGAACTATCCCTGCCAGCCTGCTGAGTGATTACCTCCATGACTGTCATTGAAGCACCCTCTAAAACTGTGAGTCCCAATAAAGTTCTTCTTTTATAAGTTCCTTTGGTCATGGTGTCTCTTCACATCAATAGAGAGGCAACAAAGACAAATGGGTATATAGAGTCACAGCCGACATCTAGGCACAAACATCTCAATAGGAGCCATGTTTGGTTTGTACCAAGGCTCCCAGCTACTCAGGAGGCTGAGCTCAGGAATAGGAAACCAGCCTGTACAGGCAAGATGGTGAGACTCTATTTAAAAGAAGAAGAAAAATGAACAAAAATCTTCCATGTTATTCAATGCTGCTGAGAGTAGGGAATAGTGACAACTTGCTGGAGGTTCCTTGTGGACATGTTTGAGAGAAACTCTAGGGGATTGGTGTGAGGAGTGACCCACACTTGTGTGAATTTTGACTTCAAGATCTTCATAGTGAGGATGAAAAAAAATCCATCTGGATGTTCTGGAAAGGGCTGGAGTATACTCGTTTCCAAACTTACACACAGCATTCTGTTCTTAGCAAGGTCTGCTCTCAGAAGAAGCTACATGGCTCAGCCTAACTGGCTGGGGTTTTTGCAAGAACCCAGTAGGCCTGGGGGATGAAAATGCCCAGCTTCATCCCCCTGTACCCTTCCTGGCTGCCCTGTGCATAGACACTAACTACCTATGATGAGAAGCATTTGTGAAGGTCGAAGTCCAGAGACACACTGGTTCACCAAAGGATCAACACCCAATCGTAGGACTGTAGAGTGCTCCCTCTCTCCCTCATCAGTCAGCCTCTTATGGAATCACAGGTTTGCACCTGAACCAACTGCTGGACTCAGGCTTGGTTAAGAAGAAGACATCCTTAAGGAAAGCCAAAGATAAATAGAAGCAAGAATACTACAGCTGTAACTACAGTTACAATGAGCAGTAAACAATCTTGCTGAAAAGACCATGAAACTTTACACCAAAAGTCTTGTTCCATCTATTGCACTAGCTGGGACATCATGTCTAACTTTCAACAAAATGTTGCAAGGCAGACCAGAAGTAAAAACAAAAAAAAAAAAACCACAGTTTTAAGAGATAGGGTAAGCATCAGACAACAGACATGTTGGAACTATACTGAGAATTTAAGATAATTATAACTAATGTTCCAAGGAAAAACTGTAATGGAAAAAGTATACAGCATGCAAGAATATATGGTTAAGGTAAGTAGAGATGAAAACTAAGAAAGCTTAATAAGGAAATGAAAGAAAAATAATAAAAGAAATAAAAAGACTGCACATAGCTGAGGAAAGACTAGTCAGTGTCTTAAGGTTTCATTGCTGTGAAAAGACACCATGACCATGCAACTCTTATAAAGGAAAACATTTCATTAGGGCTGACTTACAGTTCAGAGGTTCAGTACATTATCATCATGGCAAGAAGCATGGCAGCATGCAGGAAGACATGGTGCTGGAGAAGGAGCTGAGAGTTCTACATCTGGATCTGCAGGCAACAGAAGGGAACTGTGCTACTGGGTGTGGCTTGAGCATATATGAGACATCAAAGTCCTCCCCCACAGTGACATACTCCCCATCGTGGCCACACCTATTCCAACAAGGCCACACATCCTAGTAGCGCCACACCCTATGGGCCTATGAGGGCCAATTACATTCAAACTACCATAGTGAGTAGAACCTCCAAAACTGAGGTGCAAAGAGAAAGAAAACCATTGGAAAGAGAGAGAGAGGAGCAAGGAGCAGGAGCTGAGGTTTGTGACTGCATCCATCTGCTCGTGCTGTCCATAGCAACAGAATTTTATGCTTTTGTAGTTCCAGAGGCTAAAATTTCATGATCGAAGCTTGCCAGGCTTGGTTTCTGCTGAGTCTCTCTTCCTGCCTTGCAGACAGGCTCTTTCCAGTGTCCTCACAGCCTCCCTCTGTATTCCATGACAGAGGAATCTCTTCCTCTTTGGACATAGGGTCTACCAAATTGGACCTTAGTTAGCTCCTATAGGCCTTGTCTCCAAGCACAGTCCCCTAGGGTGAGAGCTTTCATGTATGAATTGAGAGAGAGAGGCAAACATTCAGTCTTTAACACCCAGAAGCCGGCACTATAGAGAGATGAAAGCTCACTCTGGAACTGGAGGAATGAAACACAAATTAGGGCCAACCACAGCATGTGACCATCATCAGCTTCACCCAGGAGCGTGGATCTCTCCCTCTGGCTGCTGCTATAGAGCCTAGAACCTAACAGCTCCCTCCATTGCCACCCCTGATGCAGATACAGCTACCACCAAAGGAGGGAAGTCCTTTCTTCATCCCTCTGCCGTTCAGCTCCAAAACCTCTCATTGGCAGAAACTTGCTGGCAAGGGAAGCTGGGAACTCAAGGTCACAGGCTCCCTCCAACCCTGGCAGTACAGAGGAGCACATAGGAGGCCAAGCTTGGAGTTGTTTCTATGAAGCTTGGGAGACGGAAGTGACTATTCATTGTGAGCAATAAAGAAAGGGAGAAAAAAAAATCAAAAAGCTATAAAATTTATGACCATGCCTGGTGTTGTGGCACATGCCTGCAATCCCAGAATTAGGGAGATTGAAGTAAGAAAGTTGGGAATTCAAGTCCAGCCTTAGCCACATAATAAGTCTGAGCCAGTCTGGGCAGCATGAGATCCTGTATGATGGTGCTTTGGTTAAGAGTTCTTGATGATCTTTAGGGGACTATAAGTCTGTGAGTTCCAAGCACCCACAATGTGGGGTTTACAACTGCCTGGCTTTGAGAGGAAAGGAAGAGAAAGAATCCATTTGGTTTTGACATCACTTTTTGTGGCCCCGGAAAAGCCAACAGCCCCACTGGAAAAGGAAACCACAATTCTGACATAATAAAATTGGCGAAGTGGTTCAGATCCCGTTATCATTTATTCCTTCTTTAAACATAGACGAAAGTTAAGAAAGAACAGGAAACTCAGTCACAGGCCATTGTGAACTGAAATTCCCAGAGAAAAAGCCATATAAGAACTCTACAAGGCGAGTGACTGATTGGAACTTTGTAATGGTAAAAAGTTGGGATGTTGCAGATCTAAGGCCAAATGATTTCAGGTCATTTTAAATCCCTTTAATAGCCATTCACTGGCCATGTCTGTATCTTTCCTTACATCCTTGTATCAGATAAACTTTTAAAGACTCTAGTAACTGAGCAAGTGAATAGCTTCAGCCACCTTCAAGGCTAAGAACGTTATCTGGTAGCATCTGATGTCTGCTGCAAAAATGTCCTCACTTTACTGTTCTTCCCACTTGGTATTCCAGTTGATGTTTGTTTTTAAGCCTTGGTCTACGACTGTCTTACTTTTATAACTATAAACTTTCACAAACTGCTTCCACATTACAATATGTTATTTGACACAACCTGAATTCATGTTCTTGGGTGACTGTCATTCATACTCTGCTTAAGAATAGACCATTCTTAGTCTCTTTGAGATGAGAACCATCTGCCAGGCGTGGTGGTGCACGCCTTTAATCCCAGCACTCAGGAGGCAGAGGCAAGTGGATCTCTGTGAGTTCAAGGCCAGTGTGGTCTACAAAGTGAATCCAGGATAGCCAGGGATACACAGAGAAACCCTGTCTCGAAAAACCAAAAAAAAAGAAAGAAAGAAAGAGATGAGAACCATCTTTCACATTGATACAAGCAGACAAAATAGTATCCTTCTATTGATGATGTACCTATGATGATGGGAGAGGAGAGGAGACAGATATGAAAGAAGGAACTGGCTCCCAGTGGGCTCCACAGTCCAGTGAGGACTCAGCAGTCTTTTAAGTGAGCAGAAACACAAAAGGTTGAGTCTACAGCTATAGTTTTAAATTCAAGAAATGTAAAAACTAAAATACATCTCACTCTGGAGGAAGTAGGGTCAGGACAAAGGGTGAAATCCTCAATTTTAATAGTGTAAAATCCATAGGTGTTATTCAAAGGCAACAAGTGAAGAAGTGTGATATAAGTACATGAGTTCATTAGTTTAGTTATTAATTAGTTAATCAGTTATGGTGATGAATGGTGTGTGTGTGTATGTGTGTGTATGTGTACGTGTGTGTGTATGTGTGTGTATGTGTGTGTATGTGTATGTGTGTGTATGTGTATGTGTGTGTGTATGTGTGTGTATGTGTGTATGTGTATGTGTGTGTATGTGTGTATATGTGTGTATGTGTGTGTATGTGTGTGTATGTGTGTGTTTGTGTGTGTGTATGTGTGTGTATGTGTATGTGTGTGTATGTGTGTATGTGTGTATGTGTGTATGTGTGTACGTGTGTGTATGTGTGTGTGT
>CAJQZJ010032551.1:4142644-4187041 GCA_907164525.1 Lophiomys imhausi
CAATGACAGGACTGTCCCAGTGAGCATTTAACCCAGGAGATAGAGAAGTCAACCCCCCATGGCTTACAAGGGGCTTTCTGCTCTGTTGAGATTCTTTGCCATAGGCTTTTGGAAGTGTTTACATTTCTCTCAGCTATAATCCATTGCTAGGAATTTTCTGAGCCTGTTTGTTTTACAATAACTACAACCACGGGGCTGCGTGGCTTCACCAACTGTATAGTTTTTGGTTGACTTCACCATTTTCTGTCAAAGGCACTGTTGCCATCTCTTGCTTGTTCAAAGCAGGAAAGTGAACTTGGGTTCAGTTTCAGATGCCCCAGTCAGGCTGGCAGACAGGTTTCAGGCCTCATGGATGCTCCTTGAAGGGCTCTAGACAGGGTACTTCTAGGAGAACATAGACCATAACCAGGTGGGTACAGAAGGAGGGGACATGGGGCACTATATTCATTGCATTTCTTCTTGTAGCTACCAAATACATGACAAGAACATAAGAAAGGGAGGCTTTGTTTGGGCTCATGGTTTGCGGAGCTACAGTCCATCATGTCGGGTATGGTGATGGGAACATGGAAACAGATGGTCACATCCCATAGTACATAGATGAGCTGCTGTTCAGATCGCTTCCAACTTCCTCTTCACTCTGTGATCACTGTCCCACACCAGCCCATGATGGTCCTCCCACATGAAGAGCAGATCTTTGCTCCAGCTGATCCTCAGCAATCCTTTGGAGATGCTCTCATTGGAAGCATGCAGATGTGTATCTCCTGGGTGATTCCAAACCCAACTGACAATGGAGATTAAGTGTCACTAGGACCCAGTGCAGCCATGTGTAGGTCTGACCATGCACACCAACAGGACAGTGAACACCAGTTCATCTTGCCAGCACACACATCACTACTGGCCAGGAGACTTTGGGTAAGTTCTCTCCCCTCTTCCCAGCTGGCAGGTCACTAGTAGGCAGTAGCCTCTTCTGTACTCCTTACCAAGAGTCTCCCTAAGACCTTGGCTATCCCTAGGGCTGCTCAGCCATTGATAAAGCTCTCATTTTACTCCTCCTGGGACAGTAGTTTCTGTCTTCCATTCTTTCTCCTAACTCTACTCTCCCTGACTTGTGGGCACCTGTCTGCTTCTCTGTTGCCTGATCCAGCCCACCTCCTGGCATTTCCAGAATGTTGTCCACCCCGAGTCTCACTCTGGACACATTTGCTATTGACTTTTCCTGCTTAGCCTCAACCTCTGATCTCCCTCCGACTCCAAAGCTTCGCCTCATTCTTTTGACCCTCATCTACCCACCACTGTTTCAGTTCAAGCCAGCAGATGACCCATTGCAGCTGCGCTGCAGCCAATGGGAGGAATGAGATGGAGGAATGCGACAGCAAGGCCATGACAACCTTCACTCTTAGCACCTACCATGAGCCAGGTATTATTCTAGGTATGTGAGATATGTGTATTAGTCATGCTTTCTAGTGCTGTTATAAAACACCAAAACCAAAAGCAACATGGAGAGAAAAGGTTTATTATAACTGATACTTCTGCATCATAGTCTGTCACTGATGGAAGTCAGGGAGGACGTCAAGGCAGGAAGTGAGGCATGAGCCATGGAGGGATGCTGCTTGGCATGGCTACCTTTCAGAGCCAACTGTCCAGAAGTATCCCTGCCCTCCACCCCCTCCCCCTGCACCTTACCCCACCACATCCATTCACCCCTGTGGGCTGGGCCTGGCCACGTCAATCATTAATTATGAAAATGCCCTACAGACTCATCTACAGAGAATCTAGAAGGAGGCATTTTCTCAGTTGAGATTCCTCTTCCAGGATAACTCTAGCTTGTGTCAAGTTGACAAAAACAAAACCTAACCAAGGACAGCATGTCATATTGATAACCTGTTTTCTCTCCTAGAAACTAAGTTTTATCCCCCTTCTTACAGGTTAGGCTACTGAGGCAAGGAGATGTCAAGTAACTTGCCAGAGATCAGCCAACCAGGGTCCTGAATGCAAACCCTAAATATAGTCTAGGATCTTCTCTGCTACAGTCTACTGTCTCTCCCTGAGCATGGCTGAGGACCTTGGCCTGAAGAGAAACCTAAATTCCACTGGTCTCCTCTCCTTCCTGATCCTTATCTTAAAAGGAGAATGCAGACAGGTTTGAGTATCTCTGGGAAGGTGTGGGCTGTGAAAGGATGGTTATCTAATGTCAGTTTCCTGGAACAGCTATAACAACGCGCTATAAGCTGACAGAAATGCGTTGTCTTGGAGTCCTGAAGGTCAAAAATCCAAAGTCAAGGTGTTGCTGCCTCCAGACCTCCAGGGAGGAATTTCACTTGCTTTTCTCAGGGTAGCCTCAGATGCTCTTTGGATCTCAGCCACAGCTTCCACTTGTTTCTCCAGGGGCTCAGGCCATTCCTTCTCTTTTTATGGAGACACCACCCATACTGGATTCCAGCCTGCCTTAATTCACTTTGACCTCATCTTAGCCTGAGTACACCTGAAAAGACTGTATTTCCAAAGTCTCACTCATGGGTACTGAGGTTTAGGACTTAGGTATTTCTTTCTCAGAGACACAGTGTCTCTTGTAGAGCAGTTGTCTTTGTGTGTGTTGCTCTTTGTATGTGGCAACTAATTCTGGGACTGTGTAATGAGACTTCGTTCAGGAAAGACACCACCTCTATGTTCCAAAACCTAGAAGGACTTCAAAAGAAATGATATGTGTTTGACTTAAACATTACATCATCTCCACAGCTATCAGAATATGGAGTCAGGGATGGAGAGATGGCTTAGTGGTTAAGAACACCTGCTGTTCATTCCAGAGGACCTAGGTTTGATTCCCAGCATCCACGTGATGGCTCACAACCATCTGTAACCTCAGTTCTGGGGGACCCGATACTCTCTCTGACCTCCATATGCACCAAGCACACACATGGTGTATAGACAGACAAAATGCTCATATGTATAAAAATGAAATAAAATAATTTTAAAAATCAAAAACATATTATGCTCACCCAGTGATATTTGCAGTCTTTATTTTTAACCCATTAAAATTAATTCAAAAACAAAAATAAACAAACATTTTAGACAAATAATCATAATTTTCTTTCAAGATTTTATTTTCCCTTGTGAAACAAACTAATATAATTTCACAAGGACCTGCCATCCAGGCCCATGGGACAGAAATATGGAATCTTCTTCAGGCTGGGAAGGATCTTCTAGTCTGTGATCCAGCCACTGTTGTTAGGACAAAGAGGACAAAATCACAACTGGCTTTTCCTGATCACTCTAGCCAGAGCTTAGGTCTCCTGTTGTCATTGCACTGGTTCTTGGAGGCACCGTAGCAGTACCCAGTGGCACTCTCAGACACATTGGTAGACTGTAATCATGTCCTCTGTACTCAAAAAAATCTGAGGGAAAATGTTCTTAAGAACCATCTTCCAGAGGCCCAAGGCTTTCTTTCTCTTCTTGGAGGCCAAGAGAGCACATTTCACCAAGTGAAGCACAGTAGGTTTGTTCTCCTCTACCTAGTAAGACCAAAGGGACAGTTTGCAGGCTCCATGGTAAACTAGCAGCTGTTTTGTGATGACCAGAGATGTATCTCTGTGGACAAAGTAGAAGGATGGAGGAGAGGACCTAGCAACATTGCTAAGCACAGTGTATGCCCAGGGACTGAGGACTGCCTAACTCCTGAGTTCTTGGTGTCTTGGGGGTGGGAGCTGGGTAACAGGATGACAATATTAACTCACTATCTCCTCTGGCAGTCTCAGGAGCCTCTACATTCCTCATGGAAAATCCGAAATACTCTTGGCCCTATTTCATACATCAGCCCAGATGGGTTTGATCCCCTGGACACTTCAGGTAAGACAGGTGTGCTCAGTAACCCTTCCTCCTATCCACCTACAGCAGTTATTCTCAACCTGTGTGGATCACAACCCTTTTGGGGGTCGCATATCAGATGCCTACATTATGATTCATAACAGTAGCAAAATAATGGTTATGAAGTAGCAACAAAAATAATTTTATGGTTGGGGGGTCACCACACCATGAGGCTGAGCCATTAGGAAGGCTGAGAATGGTGATCTACAGGGCTAAAGAGAGTAAAACATAGGTGAACAAGGCTCTGGGCTGATCAAGGTGTCTCCAGTGTGCTTTGCAGTGTTGGTTCCATAACTTAATTTTCTTCCCAACTTGACTTCCCAAGGACAGGAGAGCCACTTGTGTGAAACACATCCCCAGCAGTCGGCATAGGGAGGAGTTAGGACCAGTCAACTCTTCCAGATCCTGTTCTGTGGGTGCTGATGGTGACAACCAAGACACTCCCCTGCCCCCAGGCACTGGCATGCCAGCAATACATTACAGATGCCACTGTGGTGATGCTGTGTCCTCTTCCTCCTGCTGGATCCCTTTAAACATGGCCTTCTTTCTTTCAGGACCTTGGTGACAATACCTCTCCCACAGTCGTCTACTGGAACAGCTTGCACCTTTCTCTTGCTCCCTCTCCTTCCTTTGTCACGATACTCTCATCCATCCCTTGGGAAGGCTAAAGGAACCTCTGGGTAAGTCGCTTCTTGTCACACACAGTACTTAGAGCCTCATTTCAAATACATTAGCATAAAGTTGCCCTTAATGTACTCTGTAATTTCTGGTTCCTGCCTACGATGTACTATGTGGAAGAATCCTAGATGGCCCTCATTCCTGCAGAGAGGAAGCATGGCAGGTACGACTGCTGGAAGGACCAAAGGGCACCTCTGGGGGCTTGCTAGCATCTGCGTCTTGGGTGTGGTTTGCACAGGTGGCTCTGTGGAAACTCAGCAAACTGCATACAAGCAAGCATCTCTTACATGTGACACATGTGTCTCTTACACAGCACATGTGTCAATGATGAGGTAGTTTTGGGCTTTTGTTCTTGCTTTCAGTTTTTTGATTTATATAAACAAAGGGAATACCAACATTAGTATTTTCTTTGGCGAACAAAGAGAGCACAAAGGGATGTCTCTCTCTCTCTCTCATCCACTCTGCTGTCTTTCTGAGGCACTTACATTGTGTCCTGGTGGGCTCCCTGGCGGCTGTGAGCACCCAGTGTGTTCATAACTTTCCTTGCCTCTCGTCCCCAACTCCTTTGGGGACCTGGCTCCAAGTGCTGCCTATGTACTGCTCTGGAATTTTCGTTGTGATGGTTTTGTGGGCTGGTTGCTGGGGGCCTGGGGCTGTTGGGCGTAGGTTTCATCAGCACAATAATGTGTATGCGTGTCCCCAGCTTTGCAAAATTTATATGAAGGGAATAAAAAGCAAACTAACTGCCGAGATCAACGTCCTTACCCTTGGCTCCTACAGAGCCTCTGGGTAGAACCCTAGCCTGGGCGTGTTCCAAGAAGGATAAATTTAATATTAATGATAATAATACTTTGCACTTGGTCTAGTAAAAATATTTTGAATGTAGCAGAGGCTGTGATGCTAATGTTTGCTTGGCACCATGGGTCAGGAAGCATCTCTGCCTGTTTGTTATAGTAGGGCTTTGTGTACAGAAACTATTTTTTTCCTTTCTCACCACCTGGGGCCATATTTCTTGTTAGTTGCTTCATCCAAAGTTTAACAGGAAGTTGCCACTCATATTTAAATGATATGTTTTTAAAACATAACTGTAAATAGCTGAAGACAGATCGTCTGTAGGTGTGGAGTTGCTTCATACCCTCCCTGACAGATTTTTTTTTTTTCACTTGAAATCACATCTCCATCCTTCTGAGACAGGAACATTAAATTCAACACAGCCGGGAGGTTGAGAGACCCATGCTTTGAATCGGTGGCAGCTGGGGGCTTCCTAGAGAAAGAGAGATTTTCTTTTCTACTGGAGGTTGAAGCAATAGCCAAAGACGTTATACAAACGCAGAAGAGGTGTCCTGGAGTCCATACACTACTATCTGACAGGGGGAGAAACACAACTTTCTGGAAGCAAAATAGTAGCTGCCTTATTTTCAATTTTTATTACAGAGTTTTCTTCAAGATCCTCGATTTCCTCCGGAGCCTGCTTCCCCGATGTGCGATGCATTATCCAGGGGGGAATTCTATGGCAACAACAAGACAGCAGTGCTGGGATGAAGGTGAGCTGTGCACCTCCGAGCAACGGGCCCCTTGGATATGTGCTTGCCAGTCCGTCTCCATCACTGGCACTGGGATGATGTATTATTATTCAGGACCAAATCACCCAAGGGACATGCTCTCACACTCTCACTTGCTCTAATTCAGGGGCTGCAGTATTGGATATCATCTGAAATCACAGATCTTGCTGGAGCGAATTTAGTACTCACTCAAGACTGTATCACACCTGTGAACTAGAGCACTTCAAGTCTGTGGAGTCAGGCCTGTGGCAGTGAATCTGCTGAGACGTTCTCTGGGAAATAAGCTAGTTACATGGGCATTCATTCTACAGAAGTTTAACCTCCTGTAAAAGCAGGGGAGTACAGACCTCAGATTCAAGATGATGGGTTTCTCACACACACCTCCACCTCTTCTATGGCTTGGATCTGGACCATCTGGTAGGGGCCCATGTATTAAAATCTGGGTCTACAGATTGGCATTATCAGGAGATAGTGGGAACCTCCTCGGAAGTAAGGCCTGCTCAGTCTGTATGTTATCTGCATGTATGTTTTAGGACTGACTATTTGATATTGGATAACCAATTGGTATGATCTTCCCTTGCCATTCTCGGCATTCCTCAGTTGTCTGCAGGTTATAATATATATATATATATATATATTTAATTATATTATATATTAAAAATCAGTGAACAAAGTGGAGTATGGGAGGGCTTGGAGGGCAAAAAGAAAGAGAAAAGTGATATAATGATATCTCAGAAAATAAAAAGGACTAATTTTTTAAAACTGTAAAAATAAAAGAAATGACTCCTAATGTGGACTCTTTGCGCTAAGTCTCTGAACAGCATGTAAGACCTCAACCCCCTCCTCCTCTCTTTGCTCCACCACCCACTCCCACCAGATGCGCCACCACAAGCCCAAAGATGCAAAGCTAATTGCTCATAAACCAGTAACTTCAAAACTGTGAGCCAACATACACTTTTCCTCTTTACAGACTGGCTTCCTACAGTGACAGAAAACTGATGGGCAGTTTCCAAGTCTCAGTAAAGATGAACAAAATGGTGAGCAGATCAAGCACTTGGCCTCGTATGCATGAGATCCCAAGTTCAGGCCCACGCACAGCAAGAAAGAAAAAGTACACGAGATAATTGTCCAAAGAAGGAAGAGGCTGGAGAGGAACGACAAAGATGGGAGACATGAAAATGGGTGCAGAGAGCTGGAAATCAAAGGGTACAGGGAACGGATGAGACAGAGTCAAGGATGTGAGCTTCTTAGACTGAAGCGCTGGGGCTATAGTGTGAGCAAGCACCCGAAAGAACCCAAAGAGGGTTGGCACGAGAGCTGGAACTGGAGGAAGGCATCAAAACAAGGTGAACATGCAAAGGGTTGACAGTAAAATGTTTGTTGGACAGTCCTTTCCCCAAACCCCCTCCACCTCACAGGGAAAGACTGACTATTGGTTGACTCACTCGTTAACAAGACCTCAATCTAAGGCTAATGCATGTCCCTTCCTGTTCAATTTCCATCGAATGAACCTAGGATCATTAAAATCCTACCAAGGCCACACAGGTGGTCCCACCCCTGAAACTCTCACTTCTGACTTTAACTCCAAGTTCAGGCCCACTGAAGAGACATAACACTCCAGGTTTGGTAAGATGGTCCTTATGATATTATTAAATATATACATATTGTAACTCCGTTTAATGCAGGGCATAGAAACCAGAATTTCTCTCCCCCAAGATGAGCCACATAAACTCTATAATATTCCTTTAAATCAGTTGGCCCCAACCTTCCTCATACTGTGACCCTTTAATACAGTTCCTGTGTAGTGGTGATTCCCTAACCATAAGATAATTTTTGTTGCTACTTCATAACTATAATTTTGCTACTGTTATGAATCATTATGTAAATATTTTTGGAGACAGAGATTTGTCGAAGGGGTTGTGACCCAAGACCCACAGGTTGAGAACTGTTGCTCTAAATCCAAGAACAGTCTATGATCTGCCTTACAGCAATAAGACTCTCATTTCAAGGGCCAGGCCCTGCCTCAACAACTCCAGAGACAGAAAGGAGGGAGAATGGGCTGGGAGATGGCTCAGTCAGTTCAGTGTTTACTGCAAAGCTTTGAGGACCCAAGTTCAGTCTCTGGGACTCGCAGAAAAACTGGATACAGTGGTGTGGTGTGCGTTTGTAATCCCAGCACTAGAGAACCCGAAATGAGCAGACCCCTGGGGCTTGCTGGCCAGCCAGGCTAGACTATTTGGTGAGCACCAGTCTGGTGAGAGATTCTGTCTCAAAAAACAAAGTGGTTGCATCCTGAAAAACAACATCTGAGATTGCCTTCTGGTCTCCATATGCTTGTGTGTACATGTGCACACACACACACACACACACACACACACAGAGAGAGAGAGAGAGAAGAAAAAAACAATAGAGTGAAGGGCATTATAGATAGAAAACAGGTCATTTAGGGGATCTGTCCCCTGGGTCAGCATGGCAGGTGCCTGAATTTACTGTCATTTATGTCCAACAGTTGGCAATAGTGAAAATGAAGGGCTACCCTTGCATTGGTGAGCCAACAAATATATTCCTGGCTTTCCTTGGTCTATATTCCAGCCAATGGCAGGAAAAACTGAAACTATTCATTCGGAAGCTGGGAAGCAGGTGGTAGCATGGTAACTATTAACTGGTCCTGGAAAACTGAAGCCTTAACTGGGGGAAATCTAGAAAGCAAAAGACTGAGTGGAAACATCTGTTAACTGTAGGCAAACAGATTGCAGGTGATCAAAGGAGGGCAATTGGAAAGCCTAGATGAGAAGTGGGGAGACCTCCCCGGGGCCCTATGAGAACTCCCCCCCAGGAAACACTCTATCCTTAGTCTATGAAAGCAGTGTGATTTTGACACTGGATAACAAAAATAATCCATAGTTAGCAAGTGAGGTTTAATGCTGATAATTACATTGAGCTTAACATCCAAAATTCAATGTATTTTTATCATACTAACACACTAAAAAAAGTTGTGAGAATATCTCAATACTTACAGGAAAAGTATTTAACAAGGTATAATATACATTTCTGATGAAAGACACAACTAGGTTGTTCTGGATAGTTTTAGATCAACTTGACACAAGTTAGAGTTATCTAGAAGTGGGAAATCTCAACTGAGAAAATGTTTTTATAAGATCTGGCTGTACGTCATTTACTTAATTAGTGATTGATGGAGGAGGGCCCAGCCCATTTCAGGTGGTGTCATCCCTGGGCTCGTGGTCCTGGGCTCTGTAAGAAAGCAGGCTGAGCAAGCCATGAGGAGCAAGCCTGTAAGCAGCGCCCCTCCACGGCCTCTGCATCAGCTCCTGCCTCCAGGGTCCTGCTGTGTTTGAGTTCCTGTCCTGACTTCCTTAGGTGATGAACAGCAACGTGGAAGTGTAAACACAGTAAGCCCTTTCCTCCCCAGGTTGCTTTTGGTCATGGTGTTCATCACAGCCATACTAATCCTAACAAGACCAGAAGTAAGCACAGTAGAAAACGTTACTAACTTGGCAAAATACTAGGGGGTAAAAATCACACACAGCTGATATTTAGTCCCAAAAAAAGCAGAATTCTTACCTCAAGGACACATAGCACTATGTATCTATTACAGTTACCAAATTCAAATCACTGGCAAGCCCCAAGCCTAGTGAGGACACAGAGCAACTATAAAGTGGTCCAGTCTCGGTGGAAATCTGCCTGGCACTTTCTGACAAACAGACCAGCCTTCCACATCATGCAGCAGTTGCATTTTTGGTATATATTTAGATGATCTGGATACTGTGCCCACAATCCCTTGCACACACATTTATGGCAGCTTTACTCAAGTTCTTGAACCTTGGAAGCAGCCAAGATGTCCCCAGGAAGGGAAAAAGATGAAGAAACTCTAATGTGTTCTTAAAGTGAAAAACTATTCAGAATATTAAAAATGCGCTACCATGAAAAGACACAGAGAGACTTTGAACACCTTTCACGAAGTGGAAACAGCCAATCTTGTAAGGCTGCAGCCTGTAGGATTCCATGTATATGGCCTTGTGTGGAAGACAGGACTATGGATCAAGGCATATGGACAGAAAACACTCTGTATGATTTATAATGTCAGTATTACATATCTTCCAAACCCACACAACATAATGCTTCAAAAATAAGTCCTAGGAACTAGAGATAGTTCAGGGCTTAAGAGCACTCACTGCCTGCTCTTCCAGAGAGGTTCTGGGTTCAATTCCCAGCACCCACATGACAGGTCACATCAGTGTGTAACTCCAGTTCCAGGGGATCTGATGCCCTCTTCTGCCTCATGGAATCCTGCATTCATGCCGGGCACATAACTTCACACACCCACACATGATGCACATAAAAATTAAATATAAATATTTTTAAACTTAAAAAAAAACAACCTTAAAAAGAAAAAAAGAACTCTAATGTGAACCACGTCTGTGGGTAACAATGACCTGCTGGTGTGTGCTCAGGGACTATGGTGAATCTATTGCTTGTGCTTGGTGTAGGAAGCTAATAATGGGAGATTGTCAGGGACTCTCCATACTTTCTGCTGAATTTTATCTGTGAGCCTAAAACTTTCCTAACACACAAAGTCTATTTCTTTTGTTTTCCTGTCTTTTCCTTCCTTCCTTCCTTCCTTTCTTTCTTTCTTTCTTTCTTTCTTTCTTTCTTTCTTTCTTTCTCTCTCTCTCTTCCTTCCCTTCCTTCCTTCCTTCCTTCCTTCCTTCCTTCCTTCCTTCCTTCCTTCCTTCCTTCCTTTCTTTCTTTCTTTCGTTTTTCAAGGCAGGGTTTCTCTGTGTAGCCCTGGTTGTCCTGGAACTCACTCTGTAGACCAGGCTGGCCTTGAACTCAGAGGTTTGCATACCTCTGCCTCCTGAGTGCTGGAATTAATGGTATATGCCACCATTGCTTGGCATGAAGTCTATATCTAAAAAAAGAAGTCTACATCTAAAGTCAGTATATAAAGCATTGTGTCATGTTGAAGAGTTCACCCTCCCCAGAGTTCTTTGGGGACGATGGTTTTGTACCTTAGTAGAACAATCTAAGCTAAAAATAGCCAAACACAGAGCCGTGTGTGATGGTACACACCTTTATTCTCAGCCCTCGGGAGGCAGAAGCAGGTTGATGATCTCTGTGAGTTTGAAGCCAGCCTGTTTTCATAGCGAGTTCCAGGACAGTCAGGGCTCCAAAGAGAGACCCTATCGCAAAAAAACAAAAATAAAATAAAAATTTAAAAATACAACCAAATGCTCATCATCTGAGAGCTAACACATCTTCTTTTGTTGCTTGCGTTCAATGTTTTCACGTAGGTTCCAGTATAGTTAATAAAGAAGATGTCAATGCAAAATCCACAGTTCTCATCTTAAAGGGAATAAGAAATAGCTTATTCTGGAGCAATTTTGAGTGACCACAGCCAGATACTGGTTACCCCCAAGTCCATGTTTTAATGTGGAAGCAGTTTCATGAAGTTTTATAGTTTAACAAAACAAAGAAAGTCAGAAATCAAGGCAAGATTAAAATACGCCAGTGGGCACATTCGAAAGGTGG
Organism: Lophiomys imhausi; assembly: GCA_907164525.1. NCBI lineage: Eukaryota > Metazoa > Chordata > Mammalia > Rodentia > Muridae > Lophiomys > Lophiomys imhausi. The sequence continues at coordinate 4,154,296 of CAJQZJ010032551.1, forward strand.
TTACAGTAAGATGGGGAAGCTTTTCTATAGGTCCAAGAGGCTGTCTGATAACATTCTTAGCTTTGGGGTTGGTGGAAGCTAGTGGTCGGCTAAGTTAATAGATTCTAAAGTTTTTTTTTTTTTAATCTATCAGTCACAAGATGTTAGTTCCAACACAGAGATGGCCCAGGAATGGCTATTGCAGAGGGCTAGACCTAACCCAAGATAAGGTAATTAGCCTCTGGCCCTGCAACATTCCAAACTCTCCCCAGTGCTGCTATTCTAATGAGTCAATTGGTTTCTGCAGACACTCAGTCAATCTGCTTCTTTCTAGGACTTATCCTTCATGGTTTCCCATGTTGATCAAACACCACATTTTGTGCATGTGGGGAACATCTATTACCTGTTAAATATGACAAGGTCCCTAGAAGCTAGCAAGCTCGTTCCCAACATCTGAAGTAGACAAGACTGGTCGTGGTCGGGACAGCGGTTGTCATCAGCAGAGGGGAATAGGTGGGAAAGGCCATTGAGAGAGAAACCCCATATCATATCAAAACTGTTAGCAGTCATGATCCAAATCTGACTGCCTTCACACCCCCTGCATTGGACATATCATTGGCATGGGACATAGGATTACTACACCTAAAATAACAGAGTTTGGTCGGATGGAGTGAAGGTAACAGATATAACAAAAATATAACCAAAATTTACATATTTTAGCTAGATCGACTCTATGTTTCTCCTTGTATTTACAGTTATTTGTACTCTATGATGAACCGTCTTATTTATATTTAAATAGCCTTTGGATTATTGTCTCTTCTTTTTTATTAGTAAAATACAAGTATTGTTTAGTTAATTATTTAATCTTGGCTATAGTTTAGATATTAATTAAATCAAGAAATATCAGTATTTAATATATAAAACACCATGCATATTGTTGTTAGAGATTAATGTCCTTGGAATAATTTAGATAAGAAGTGTTAACCCAAAGCTTTAGGTATCTTTAGCTAGAATACATGGAGTTGAAGTTTAATTTAAAAACTTGATTTTTTTGTTTTAACCAAATTATATTGAATAATAATAAAAAGTGAAAAAAATTTTTTGACACAGTGTTTCTCTGTGTAGCCCTGGGTGTCCTGGAACTCACTCTGCAGACCAGGCTGACCCCGAACTCACAGAGATCCACCTGCCTCCGCCTCCGAGTACTGCGATTAAAGGCATGCACCACCATCACCCAGCATTTTTGTTGCTGTTTATTTATTTTTGAAATTTTTGAAACTTTTAAACGTTAGTTTTGAATATGGTAAGGGTTTATGGTAAGTACAGAGTCAAAACAAAGAGGCACAATCAAATGAAAGGACAATGCTTTCATTTGTCACTGATTAAAACCAAGATGTTTTTGTTGTTGTTGGTTTTTCCTTTGTCTTTGTCTTTTTCAAGACAGAATTTCTCTGTGTAGCCCTGGCTGTCCTGGACTCACTCTGTAGACCAGGCTGGCCTCGAACTCGCAGAAATCCACCTGCCTCTGCCTCCCGAGTGCTGGGATTAAAGGCGTGTGCAACCTTGTCCAGCAATTACAGACAGCTGTGAACTGCCATGTGGGAGCTGGGATTTGAACCGGGTCCTTTGGAAGAACAGCCAGTGCTCTTAACCATTGAGCCATTTCTCCAGCCCCAAGATTAGTTTTATCAGTTAGAAATATATCAAGTAGAATACTAAATATTATTTAGATTTTTAAATTTAATTTAAAAAGCATTTAAGAAACATAAAAGGTAAGATAAATGTCGTTACTCTGGGTACTCAATTGCCAGTGTCCTCAAAGATGAGGACCATCCCACACTTTCAAAGTCCCCATGAATTTGCTCTTAGATGATAATAGAAAGCCCACTGCCTCCTGGGAATGACTTAGAAATACCTGGTATGGTATTAACTTTATGTCAGAATGGAGTCTTTGATGTCTTTATTCCCTTTAGTTGATGAAATCGGCTGGGTCTTTTTTTTTTTTAATTCTTTGAGGAAGACTCTACCTAATTTTGAGCTTAAGTTATCAAACCTAAGTCTTTTACAATACTATACTTTATCTGTTTATCCAATAGATCAAATCTTATAAACAAATGTAATACTTGTCCGTTAAAACTAATTTACAGTTACTATGCTATTTAGTAGGACCTGCCTCTGCCCCCCAAGTGCTGGGATTAAAAGTGTGTGCCAACACAACAGGCTCAACAATAGTTTGTTTTTTGGTTTTTTTTTCTTAACTGAATTTAAATTAATTTCTTGTTAAAAGATTTAAGTAATTATGACAGGTACCTTGAAATGGTGTTTTGTTAAAAAAAAATCATATATTTTTATTAGTGGTTAAAGCATCCAAAGTAGGAGCCGGCATCCAGAGCAAGATAAAGTTTAGCATTTAGAACTTTATTATCATTTTTAACTAAAAAATCTGAGATGAATAAGTTTTTTAACTAAAAAATCTGAGATGAATAAGTTTTTTAAGTGTATCACTGTGGTATAACACATTAAGATGCTCTGTAAACTCTAAGATGTCTATGTGAACCTCAAAGTAGGTTTTAAAAATAACAATTAAAAAAATCTACGCTTTACTCTTAATACAGGCTTGGCTAAAATCAGAATCTTGAAAAACCTGCATGTTATTTGTTTGTTTTTAAAGAGGCCATAGTAGTCAAAAATAGCCTTAAAACGTTTGCATTTACACATTCACTCATTTACATGCATGTCTAAAAGTAGAGACACAGTTATCCTCCTCACCTTTGGAATAAAGAGTCTAGTATCTCAACTGTCTAACAGGAAAAACGCAGCCTGCAGTGGAAACATGGCCTCTTAGGGTTAGTTTACACCCTTGAGCATGTTGTAGAAGCAGACCGGATATGGATGAAGGAGAGAACATTGTGAGCAGAATTGGAGGATTCTGTCCTCTTGTTCTTGAAAGCAAAGTTAAAACTTTAAGTTTAAAAACTCATATTCCTTGTCCTGAAGAAAAAGATTCAGGGTCATTAGCCACCTCTATTTCTGTTTACCTTGATTAAACACACTTTTTGTCTTCTATCATTATTTTGTTCCTTAACATTTTAGTTTTACAGCTGGCCATGGTGGTGCACACGTTAATCCCAACTCGGGAGGCAGAGGCAGGCAGATCTCTGTGAGTTTGAGGCCAGTCTCGTCTACAAAGTGAATCTAGGAAAGCCAGGGCTGTTACACAGAGAAACCCTCTCTCAAAAACAACAACAAAAATTTAGTTTTACTATGAGCCAAAGGGAAGCTGGGTCAAGTTACCAATTTTAGTTTATATAAGCATTTACTTCTAGGCCAATTCGGTACTTTATTATGTAAATTAAAAATATTCATTATGTAAAAATAGATAAATCATAATCATGTGAAGATAGTTCATATAAATACAGAATCGTATGTAAGATATATTTTAACAAAGCAGTATTTTGGATGTTATTTTTTGTTGGGATCATATTTTTTTAACATTTTTATATTAAGAATAGTTTGAAGAAATCATATGAATTTTGTTATCCATTGCATAAATGAGATAAAATTTATATAGGAATATATATTTAGGATCTGTTTTGGAGGAAAATCCTTATCAAAATCCATGAATAACATTAAACATTTATGAAACATTCAAAATTCCCAGAGACATCATTTTTATGGGTTTTAAGGTGTTTAGAGTACTGAAATTTATAAAATAGTATATATTTATCAGGCTTTAATATATAATTACAACATTTAAATTTGAATCTACATGTGTATTTTGATTGGGCATACCAAAAAATAATTTTAGCAAACAATGAAAATGAATTTTAAAAAAGAACTGAAGTGATCATATTTGGTTAAAAAATCTTTTTGACACAAACAACATATGAAAACAAGCCACAACAATTATAGACACATGACACAATTATGCAAAATCAGGTGCACCCAATTTCGAAAATAGAAAGCTAGAAAGTCTATTTCTTTAAGATGTAAGGAAGACTTAGTATCAGAAAAGGTCAAAAAATATTAGCTTCCGCTCTTTCAACAGCTGAGTATAATTATTTTTTTTTACTATTATTATTTTTCCCCAGGCTGCTTTCTAGAAGGTAGGTTGAGGTCGCAACTTGTCCCAAGTCAGGTCCAGCCACCCGTCTTCAAAGACCAATTAAAAGAGACATGTTAAAGTGGAAATCACACAAATACAGTGTGACCACATTGGGAAGAGGGACAAAGAGGTCCAGCAAACCCCTCAAGTCCATCTTTTAGGTGCTGAAATCAATTGGAGGGCCAAGGATGTCCACAGCTCAGCAGTTCCAGTCAAGGTAAACTCATACTCACCACAACTCATTGTTGTCTGAGGTTTTAAACACACTGGTGTGTACATCAGAGAGGCATGCACACCAAAGTGAGAGGATAGACCCAAGATCCTGACTGATGACATGCTTAGCTTTGGGGTTGGTGGAAGCTAATGGTCTGACGAGTTAATAGACTCTAAAGTGTCTTTTTATCTAAGCCACAAAATGTTAGTTCAGATCCGAGGAATGGTTATTGCAGAGGGCTAGAACTAGCCCAAAATAAGATAACTAGCTTCTGGACCTGCAACATTCTAACCTCCCTACAGTACTGCAGTTCTAAGCGCCAATCAGTTTCTGCAGACACAATCCTTTCTGTAGAAAACATTCTGAGAGTCTACCACAATCTTCCTTGAACTAAGCAGTAAGCATGGCAGTGTTGTGGAATTGAAAATTCACTTGCAAGAAAGCCAAATGTATTTCTACATATTGGATGTGAATAATTAGATACTGAACTTTTAGTACAGAAATCAACACACTTATAATAGCATCTAAAATATAAAACACTTGAGTGTGGACTGGGTGGATTCCTTTCCACAGGGTAGCAGCTGGTCTTTGCATGCGTTTTTCAAAAGACTGATAATGTATGAAAAGGGCTCAATCATAGGAAACAGCAGGAAAATGCAAATGAAAACCTAAGCAAGAAAACCATTCCTAGGGGGAATAGGCTATTATCAATTAGACAAAAAATGGAAATTATAGCAAGAGTGGGGAGAGGGAACATTCATACAGTCACTGGGGATGTAAGTTAATACAGCCCCTGTGGGAAAATGATGAAAGTTCTTCAAGAAATGAGAAATTGTGGCACCATATAATCGAGCCTAATACTATTGAGTGTGTGCCAAATGAAACTAGTATATCAAAGATAACTACACATTCATAAATATCACACTATTTACAACAGCTGAGATACAGGAGCAACTAAGCTGTCCATCAATGGATGGACCGATGAAAAGCAGGTAGTATGTAAACACAATGGAATATTCTTCAGCCACAAAGGAGTGAAATTTCATTGTTTGTGGCAACACTGTGATGGAAAAGGAGGACACCAGGTAAGATAAGGCAGACACACAAACAAGTCCCATGTGTTTTCTCTCATGTGTATCTTACAAAAGTTGTCACAGAAGAAAAGGGACTAATGTTCCCTGAAGACTAGAAAAGAAGGTAGCTGAGGTGTGAAGCATCCTTGCTGTGCACCTATGAGGACCTGAGTTCGGATCCCAGCACCCACATAGCAAGCACGACACAGGCTGGTATATACCTATAAGCCAGCACTGTCAGAGGCAGAGACAGGAGACTTGGTGGGGCTTTCTGTTTGCCAACCTGACTCAAAAATGCAAGCCCCAGGTTCATGGAGAGACCTTGCCACAAAGGAATAAGATGAAGAGTGACAGAGGACAACTGACACCTTTCTCTGTGCACACACAAGACCATGTGCCATCACACACGGACATGGACAGGGACACAGACACAGAAAAGGCTCCTTTGCTGATATAATCAAGTATATTTTTTAAAAAAGAAGAAAAAAGCTGGGCAGTGATGGCACATGTCTTTAATCCCAGATTTTGGGAGGCAGAGGCAGGTGGATCTCTGTGAGTTCAAGGTCAGCCTGGTCTACAAAGTGAGTCCAGGACAGCCAGGGCTACACAGAAAAACCCTGTCTTGAAAAAACCAAAAAAAAAAAAAAAAGAAGAAGGAGGAGGAGAAGGATAAGAAGGAGGAAGAAAGGGAGGAAGAAGGAGGAAGAGGAGGAGGAAGAAGAAGAAAAAGAAGAGGAGGAAGAAGAAGGGGAAGAGAGATGGGTAAATGGAAGGAGGCTGGGCAATGAATACCAAAATAATTAGAGGAAGGGTAAGCCTTAGTGCTCTATAGCATTTTAGGAGATTACAATTTACAATGGTTTAGTATGTATTTTATTATTATTATATATTTTATTTTAAAATATTTTATTTATTCACTGGCAATTCCATACACATATGCATTTTTACCATATGTACCCCCATAGCTCCCTGTTTCTCTCTCTCTCTTACCTCTTTACCTCCCCCTGGGGTTTTTGACCCTTTCTTCTTCCCAACATGTCCCATCCTACTTTCATGTATATATATATATATATATATATATATATATATATATATATTTAATATTTGACAGAGACCTCGAGGAGGAGCTCATGGGCTCCAAAAAGAAGGAAGTGGCAAAGGTTTAAGGAGACATAAGGGGTGTGGCACAGTCTGAGCCCCACACACTTTCAGGTGGCCCCTGATGATCTAAAGAAAAGACTTGGGGCCTGGAGGGACGACTTGGTGTACCTGTTGCTTTTGCAGAAAATATACATACATGCAGAAAAAACACATACACACATAAAATTTAAAAAAAAATTTTAAAGGAGAGACTGTTTTTCTAGAAAAAGAAAATACTTTCCCACTGAAAACTGCAAAACAAAGCAGAGATTAAAGACACTCTAACCTGGAAAGCAATGCCACAATCATCTTGATCAGAAAGTGCAAACTCATCCCATTGACAAATCTCTCTAAATTGGTATGTAAAGAGCCACATAACAACCCAAATCCCATGGCTGTTTTGTAGGAATTGGTAACAAAACATCTAAAACTTACAAGGAAATGCAAAAAAAACTATAAGAAGCAGAACAAATTTAAAAGAAATGAACAAACACCAAGCGCTTTCCCTGCCTAAATAAGGCTTTTTACGCAGCCACAGTAACTAGGCATGGACTTGGATAAACAGGTTAATTGTAGCCAGTGGAGACTTAGACCACACAGAGATAGGTAAATCGCCTGGGTAAGGATGGCACGGAAATTTCTTCAACACTCAGCTAAACGAAAACTTGACTCATCACCCATGGGTATCCTGAGATAATACAGTTGTGGTTTTAATGCAGGGGTGAATGGTTACAGAGTAGTGGACAGCTCCCGCAGACAGTTTCTTAAACACTAACCACACACCTACCATATGATATGGCCATTCTGTTCTTGGTGTTCACTCAGAACCACACAAAGTCTTGCTCACCAATGCCTATGGCAGCTTTCTTTGTTTCAACCTCATGATGGAAACAGCTCACAAACCAACCAGCAGATGAATGGATAAGTAAAATGTGGTAACACTTTATATAACAGAATATAGTGTAGAAATCCGAAGGATTGAAACACTGGAATGTGGAACATGAGTGAGTCTCGGAATGCTTATCCTGAGTCAAAGAAGGCCACCCATAAACAGTACATAATGTATGACTTCATCTATATAAACTTTCAGAAAAAGAAAATCAATGTATAGTGGCAGCATTATATAATAGCTCTCTATTTCTATATATATCATCTATGTCTATGTTTATACTGTATCATCATCTAGACCAGCATGGGCTTGAACTCAGAGATCCACCTGCCTCTGCCTCCTGAGTGCTAGGATTAAAGGTGTGTGCCATCACCACCCAGCTATTAAGATCACTTACTATTTAGTACTGATTTCACCGAGAATGTCCCTCATAGGCTTGAATATTTGAACACTTGGTCCCCTGTTGGGGGCATTGTTGGGGAAGGTTTAGGTCATGCAGCCTTCTGGAGGAAGTATGTTGCTGGAAGTGGAATTTGAGAGCTTAAAGCTTTGGCCTAGTTCCTGTTTGTTCTCTCTGCTTCCTGCTCAGGGTTGAGGATGTAGTTGGCTTCCTGCCCCTGCTACCAGGCCTGATGCTTTCTATCGTGCCTCCCCACCATGGACTCCTTGTCCTTCTAGTGCCATAACCTCAAATAAACTCTTCCTTTTATAAGTTGTTTTAGCCATTTTATCACATCAACTGGAAAGTAATTAATACATTACTCTTGCAGAGGATCTGCCCTTCTTCTGGCCTCTGTGGACTCCTGCACACATGTGGTGGTCATAAACTAATACAGGCACACATACATATACATGAATTAAACAAATCTGTTCTTCTTTACATTTTGTTTAAAAGATCTCAATGTTAGACCTGAAATTCTGAAAATTTAAAGATAAAGAGTAGGAAGTACACTTCAAATATAGGCTCAGATAGAGAACTCCTGCATAAGATCCTGGTTTCCCAGGAAATAAGATCAAGAATGAATAGGACTGCATGAAAATGAAAAGGCTTCTGTACTGAAAGGAAACTCTTGATTGACTAGCAGGGCAAGGGCATTCTGCAGAATAAGAAAAAAGTCTTTGGCAGCTATACACCTAAATGGGGTTAATATTTAACGTACACAAGGGGATATAGCCAAACACCAGGAAGACAAACAGCCCAAGTAAAACGTGGGCTACGAAACCAAATAGAGGTGCCTAAAAAATATTGTAAAAAGTTTTCACCATCCTTACCCATCAAGGAAAAGAAAGTTAGAAGTAGCTTGAGATCCTATTGTTCCCTAGTCAGAATGACTAAAATTAAAAATTATAAATGATGAGGCTGGAGAGTTGGCTCAGCAGTTAAGAGCACTTGTTGCTCTTTCAGAGGACCCAGTTCAGTTCCCAGCATCTGCGTGGTGACTTACAACCATCCATAACTCAATTCTAGGGGATCTCACACCTCTTCTGACCTCCACTAGCACCAGACCTGCATGTGACACAAATACATATATTAAGGGAAAACACTCATATACGTGAGATAAAGTAAAATAAGGAAATCTAAAAATTATTTTAAGAAATATAAAAGACAACAAATGTAGGCAAGGATGTAGAGTAGAGGGAAGCCTCGGGCATTGTAGATAGAAATGCAAACTGGTGCAGCCACATAGTGGAAATCAATATGTCAGTTCCTCGTAAAACTAGAAAAAGATCTGCTATATGACTCAACTATAGCACTCCTGGGCATATACTCAAAGGATTTTTTCCTACTATAGAGACACATACTCATCTATATTCATAGCTGCTCTATACAATAACTAGGACATGAGACAGCTTAGATTCCATTTATTGATTAATAGATAATAAAAATGTGATATCTATATAAAGTGGAATTTTATTCAGCTATAAAGAAAAATGAAACTTGAAGGTAAATGAATGGAGCTGGAAAACAATATACTGGATGAGGTAAAAAAAAAAATCTCATGTTCTCGTTTTCAAATGGAATCCAGGAAACTAGAAAGGGACCATTGCTCAGAAGATGGGAGGAAGTTCGTAAAGAGGTATGCTAGTTTTGTCAACATGACACAAACTGCAGTCATCTGCGAACAGGAAATCTTAATAGAAAAGTTGCCCCATCAGATTGACCTGTAGGCAATTCTGTGGGTCATTTCTTGATTAATTATTGACGTGGGAGGGCCCAGCCCATTATGGGGAGTACCAACCCTGGGCCTGTGGTTCTGGGTGCTATAAGAAAGTAAGCTGAGCAAGCCACGAGGAGCAAGCAGCTAAGTCGCACTTCTCCATGGCTTCTGCTTTAGTTCATGTCTCCAAGTTTCTGCCTCAAATTAATGCCCTGACTTCCATTCATGATGGACTATGGTTGGGACATGCAAAGCAAAAAACCCTTTCCTCTGCAAGTTGCTTTTGGTCATGGTGTTTTATTACAGCAATAGAAAGCTACCTAGAAGAAGAGGACATAGTAAAACACAGATGGTGTGAATTGAACAATGGAAATAATGACAAAGGAGGCTTAAGTGGAAAGAGGTATGAGGGGGAGGGTAGAGGGAGGGTGGAGGAAGGGATAATAAACACTAATGATGTTTGAAAAAGCAATATGGAAACTCACTATTTGTAAGCTATACACACACACAGAGAGAGAGAGGGAGAGAGAGAGAGAGAGAGAGAGAGAGAAAGAGAGAGAGAGAGATTAGTTGGAGTTACCCTACTCAGGGAATTATACTCATTCCAGAAGCCATCGTCTGGCAAATAAAAAGCCCAGAGTAAGGGTGTGGGATATTTCCTCTTGTTCAGGATACACTGTCCATAGTATGCTGGAGAAACCCCTCGGACAGTACAGGCTATTGCTTTGTTCTTTATTGCCGACCTGAACTTGATTGCAAGTCCCATTGCTTGGGACGACATATCCTTTATCACAGGACATGAAAAAATCAATAGTATTGACCAAGAAATGCGCCAGATTCCGTTGTACTAGAAGGTGCTACACAGCGTCAATATTTTTACCCACCTGTCAACCTGTGAACTACATTAATGACTGACATGACAAGCAATAGTGGTATGAATGTTATAGAGGTGACCAACTGCTTTTTCACAATTATTATTAGAAGGCAAGCTCCACAAATAAATAAAGAAAGAAAGAAAATGCATGGCTGATAATGTAAGTCTCACCAAGAACCCGTGATTGGAGATATCACAGGCTTCAGGTGTGTAGGTGTAGGATGAACCTGCTAATATTTGGCTAAAAGGACACAATTCTAAACTGTCCTCTAAATTCGTACCTGTAGATTAGTGCAACTCTCAAATCTCATCAGAGAAGTTTCTTTGTGCAGGGGATGGCAGTTAAGGCAGAAACTCACAAATAGTCACAGTGCAGAACATAATTGTCAATGAAATGCTCGGCCATCAGTGGGATATCTGTTAACACACACACACACACACACACACACACACACACACACGGCTCAGGGATCATTTTAGAAGAGAGAATGGAAGTATCATAAGAGCCAGAGGTCAGGAGAGACTTGAGCAAACATCTCTGAATATGACAAGACTACTGTACTCACAAGCTCACGGAAATTATGGTTGCCTGCACAAGATGAACCTAGTCAATATTCTAGCATGTAGCGGGAAGCGGTTTATGAGCCCCAACCTCCAACTAAGGATCTCCAGACATGGCCTTTAGGGACAGGAAAGTACTTTTTTTTTGTGTAGCTCCTGGGAGGGTGATCATGCTCCAGTAGGAAGTCCCACACCCCAGAATTTATGGACAACACAAATTATGGTTAATGGGTTACTTTAAAAACAAAAATAAAAATAAAGAAGGGACATGACATTGGGAGTAAAAGAGCTGGGGTGGATCTTGAACAAGATGAGAGTGAATATGATGAAACCACATTCTATAATATTCTCAAAGAATGAATGAAATGATTTAGAATTTAGTAAATTATAAACTTTAAAAACAAATGATTATATATTTATTTTACCTCAATAGGTAGAAAGAGAATACTGTTGTAGAGAAGAACATTTTGAAGGCAAAGATGGCTTTGGAATGTAAAAACACAACAGCAGAAAACTGGGAGGCATTCAGAAAGTTGAGGAAATCTCCCAATACTTAGGACAATTACAACCAAAAAACTTGGAAAGCCAAAGCCATAAAGGAGCAAAACTGGCCCCAAATGGGAGTCAGCAGCCTGGGGATGTCTGTTTAAATACAGGGGAAAGGCTATGGGAAGGGGCAGCTTCCAAAGCAATGACTGCAGAACATTTCCTGGAGGCCAAGTTCCTCTGGCTGAAGACATTCACCGAGTGTCCGGCACAGTGAACGGAAGTCATCAAGCACACATCTGTGGTGTCATAACCCTGGGGAAAGAGCAGGTACTACAGCTCTGAGAGGGCGAACAGGCTGAGATGGGACTGCAGGCAGTGCTCAACAGCAGCGCAGAGCACATGCCAAGGAGAAGCCAGGCCTTGGCCGTTTGTGGGACTTTGTGGGACTTCCAACTCAGAACTCCAAGTCTTCAGCTGTTCAGACAAAACAAGGACAACTGAGCACTTTCAGGGTAGTCGTGCCTAGCCACAGCCTCAGATACTGTTTACATAACAATATCCATACCAAATATGGATTCATCTCAAAATTGATACTCTTCTATTTGAAGAAGAGGAGGAGAAAAACTGTTTTTTGAGACCATGGGAGTGGGAGTGAGAAAACCTTATTTGTGCACTTACAGAATTAAATATGCTATTCTCACTCTCCCCTTCTCTCCCTTAACATCCATGTTTTAATGTATATTAAACTATTTCTGTTTTTAAATTGTTATTCTATTTATGTGTATTTTGCTAGTTTATGTATTTGTTTGTGGCTGGAGAGCACATACCATGGCACACACACACTGAAGTCAGAGGGCAACTTGTGGGAGTCAGCTCTTACCTTCTATCATATGGGTCCTGGGGTCAAACTCAGGTCACCAGTCTCCTTAGCAAGCTCCTTTACCCACTGAGCCACCTCCCCAACCCCAAAATAGTTCTGGATAAGCTACAGCTTGCTTCATGCTGAGGAGTCCTGAAATGCTTTTCTGTGTCATGGTCAAGAAACCCCGCTTCACATGAGTAGTTTGGGAGCCTTTGCAGTTGGTAGTGCAGAGTTGGGGTTCCTGCTGCTGATAACATCTTTTGGGGGACCTTGTCCAGCAGAATTTTGAAAGTGTTGCCTCAAGAGATCCTTGAAGATGAAGTCTGTTCTATCTGCAAACTGTTAAGAAGTTTATTCTCTTCAAAAACACACACATTTTAAGTTTTTGTTTTGGTTTGGTTTGGTTTTTCGACACAGGGTTTGTCTGTATAATAATAGTCTTGGCTGTCCTGGACTTGCTTTGTAGACCAGGCTGGCCTTGAACTCACAGTTCTGCCTCTGCCTCCCATGTGCTCGGATTAAAGGCGTGCACCACCACGCCCGGCAATATTTTAACTTCTTAAATCAAACAGATCACCCCACTTGTGTGTCTGTCACCTATCGTCACCTTTTTTTTGTCACCTACTATCACCTCTTTTATACTTTCAATTGCTTTTGGTTGTGTTGCTCTTAGACACTGTGGATGTCATTATAAACCTTACAACGTTTTGTTGTACTCCACTGTTGTCCCTTTTTTTTTGCCACATTCTCAATATATAAACTTCAATGTTTCTGACTTTTGGTTTAGGTAGGCTTCAGGATTTTTTGCCTGGTTTTGTTTATAGCATGGGTGTGGAGAGGGTGTTCACCTGTAAACTCAGATGTTAAGATGCTGCAGTTAGCTGTCTTGCCAACTGAACAGCCCTTGCATTCTGGGAGCAGCACAAGATGAGCCTGTGTGATATTTTTCTTTAATGGTTTATTTATTTACTTTACGTGCACTAATTGGTGTTTTGACTGCATGTGTGTCTGTGAGGGTGTCAGATACCCTGAAACTGGAGTTACAGGCAGTTGTGACCTGCCATGGGGGTGCTGGGAATTGAACCTGGGTCCTCTGGAAGTTCAGCTAGTGTTGAACCATCTCATCTCTCCAACCCCAGCATGGCTGTGAGATTTTTTTTTTTTTAAGTAAATGCTATATATCTGTGTCTGGCAATTGGGGTGATGTATCTTTAGTCCCCTGAAATTTACATATCTGAACTAAATCTCTGTCAGATTCTGCCTAAAGGTTAGCATTTTAGCAGCAGCATGGTTACCAGGCACCCGGTGAGAAAATGGCTCTTATTTGTGGTGCTAATCTTGGGATTGGGCATATCAGCCTGCTGTACGCTTTGTTGTCCATGTGGCTTGATGCCCTCCCTTTGACACCATCTCCCCAATTCCCATGATGGCCTGCTGGTCTCCAGGTTAGGCCTTTTCCTTCCTAGATCAGGAAATCAAGCCTGTCAGTGCCTGGATAGGCAGGGTCTGCATTCCCGTTCAGTAGCAAAGAGTTCTCAGAAAATGGATCTTTGGCCAATATCAACTTTAACACTAACGGATCAAAGATCCAGAGGGGAAACTGAGGCAGGATGCAAAGACAGAGAAAATTAAGGGGATGTAGGAAGGGAAAGGAGCCCCTACCCTTGAAGTCTTTCATCAGCTGAGAATCAAAAATTTCAGCACAACTAGCAAAATATGCCTTGAAGTTTGCCGGTGTAGAAACTGTGTGTGTGTGTGTGTGTGTGTGTGTGAGTGTGAGTGAGTGTGTGTGCGAGTGTGTGTGTTTGTGTGTGTGTGTGAGTGAGTGTGTGTGTGTGTGAGTGTGTGTGTGAGGTGTGTGTGTGTGGTGTGTGAGTGTGTGTGTGTGTGTGTGTGTGTGTGTGTGTGTGTGTGTGTTTAAAGGAGACATTTCAAATAAGAATGTTAAAATAGTAAGGAGCCATGCTTAAGGCCAAAGTGCATATGATCGTTGAGTTTAGCATCACAACTTTTCATCTGTAAACCTTATGGAAAATTAATTTTATACAATATATTCTGATCATTCGCCCCCACTCCTCCCAGATCCTCCACACCTCACCATCCACCCAACTCACAAACAAGATCAAAAACTCTACTACAGTCAAAGAGATGTCTTAACTCCCTTGCAACCCAGGAGAATGAGATTTCTTTGGCCCTTTGGCCCACTGGGTTTATCTTATCCTCCTATCCAGTATACCTCAGGGAACGCCCTAGCATCTCATTGACCAAGGAAAAAAGGAGGGCAAAGTTTCTTAAAGCCTTTTGAACTATATAACTTCAAAAGCTACCCAAATCATGGTTGGCTGTTGTGAAAACACTTGAATGTGTCTCTGTCTCTTGAGAAGCACTCACCCACGCTGTGGTGGTTTGAAAGAAAATGGCCCCCATAGGTTCATAGGGATTGTCACTATGAGAAGGCGTGGCTTTGTTGGAGTAGGTGTGGCTTTGTTTGAGTAGATGTGGCTTTGTTGAAAAAAGTGCATCACTGGGGTGGGCTTTGAGATCTCAAATGCTCAAGTCAGGTCTGGTGTGGTATTCACTTCCTGCTGCCTATGGATCCAGATGTAGATCTCTCAGCTCCTTCTCCAGTTCCATGTCTGCCTGCATACCACTATGTCTACTGCCATGACTATAATGGACTAAACTCTGAAACTGTAAGCCAGCCCTAATTAAATGTTTTCCTTTATAAGAGTTGCTGTGGTCATGGTGTCTCTTCACAGCAATAAAACTCTAACTAAGACACATGCCTTGGATATACACTGTTCTTCTAAGCACCTTCCCTCCTTCCCCTTTAAAACCTAGACTTCAACCTACACTAAAATTACTTCTTAATAAACTTCAACTTTCCTTCAAAAAAAAAAATACAATAAGAGTAAAGGCCTGGGAGGTGAAAGTTTCCCTGAACTAAAGCAAGCAGATCTGGGGAAATTAGTTCTTAGTTCTCTCAATTTAAAGACTCTTCAAGTTCCAGGGGTTGGAGAATGAAAGACTCATGCCCTCATACAGACTCAAGATATTTTAGCACATCAGACACAAAGCAAAATTCCTAAAAGCTTCTAGGAATAAAAGAAGATGCCCTCAAAGGAACAAAAACAGTATTGGCTTCAGATATCTTATCATGTTAGATAGTTAAAGAGAAAATTCTGGAAATATCATTGAAATCCCAGAATCCTGAACTCAGAGGCTTCTTGAAGATGTAAACAGAATGATTTTTGATTTAAAAGAGCACCCTTTCTACAGAGTATAAAACTCTAAGAAAAGGGGCATTAAAGAAAGAGGTTTGAGGGTTATCTCCCTGATTATTAGCGAGAGCCTGCAAATGTTGCTTTATTAGTAAGGAACAAATAAGGCTATTAAGATTTTTTTTTCTAAATTCATTTGACATCCCAATCATAGCCCCCTCCTTCCCCTCCTCTGGGTCCCACCCTCCCACTCCTTCTCCCATCCTTCCTCCCCTTCTCCACAGAAAAGGGGGTCCCCTCTCCCCCCAACCCACGTACTGTTCCACCCTAGCATATCAAGTCACGTCAGCTGTGAGTGGTTCCTCTTCCATTGAAGCAAGGCACCACAACCCTGTTAAGGGAAGTGATCAAAAAGCAGGCCTGATAGTCCTTGCCGGAGACAACCCCCCACTTGCTAGGGGTCCACATGATGATCAACCTGCTTATCAGATACATACAAGTAGGGGGGCTAGGTTCAGCCCTATGAATGGTGGTTCAGACTCTATGAGACCCCATGGACCTAAGTTAGTTGACTTTGTTGGTTTTCTTGTGGAGTTCTTGTCTCCTCCAGGTTTTTCTATCCTTCCTCCCATTCTTCCACAAGATCCTTCACTTTCCACCTAATGTTTGGTGGTCTCAGCTTCTGTTTGGATCCTCTGCTGCATGGATTTTCTCAAAGGACAGTTATGCTATTCTCCTGTCTGTAAGCATAGCAGAGTATCATTAATAGTGCTAGGTAGGGCTTGGCTCCCTCCCTTGGGGTAGGTCTAAGGTTGGACCTGTCATTGGTTGGGCATGCCATCAATCTCTGCTGTATCTTTATCCCTGCACATCTTGTAGATTTTGGGTTGAAGATTTTGTGGGTGGGTTGGTGATCCTCTCCCTCTCCGAGAAGTCCTACCTAGCTAGTGGAAGACCTCTTCAGTCTCCGTATCTCCTCCTGGTAGGAATCTCAGCCAGAGTTATCCCCATCGCATCCCAGGGGCCTACCTTGTCGTTGGTCTCCAGCTTGTCTCCTCTCTCCCCATAGCTGATACCCTACTCCTTTTCTTCCTCTTTCCCTCTCCTACCCAATTCCCTCTCTTCATCTGCTTCTGCTGTCTTTTGTCTTTCCCCTTTTGAGTGAGTTTCAAGCGTCCTCTCTTGGGCTCTCTTAGTTGCTCAGCTTCTTTGGGTCTGTGTATTATAGTATGGTTATCCTATAATAAATGGCTAGTATCTGCTTATGAGTGAGTACATACCATGTGTATCTTTCTGGGTCTGGGTTACCTCACTCAGGATGATCTCTTCTAGTTCCATCCACTTGTCTGCAAAATTCATGATTCCCTTGCTTTTAATAGATGAATAATATTCCATTGTGTAAATGTACTAGAGTTTCTTTATCCATTCTTCAGTTGAGGGACATCTAGGTCATTTCTAGTTTCTGGTTATTATGAATAAAGCTGCTATGAACATACTGAGCAAATGTCCTTGCAGTATGGTGGGGCATCTTGAAGGCAAAGATGGTTTTGGAATGTAAAAATACAAAAGCAGAAAACTGGTAGGCATTCAGAAAGTTGAGGAAATCTCCCAATAATATGGACAACACAAATTAGGGTTGGTGGGTTATTTTAAAAACAAAAATAAAATTAAAGAAGGGACATGGAATTGGGGGGTAAAGAGTTGGGGTAGATCTTGGACAAGTTGAGAGTGAATATGATGAAACCACATTCTATAAAATTTTCAAAGAAGGAATTAAATGATTTAGAATTTAGTAAATTATAAACTTAAACAAATGATTATATATTTATTTTACCTCAATAGGTACAAAGAGAATATTGTTGTAGAGAGGAGCATTTTGAAGGCAAAGATGGTTTTGGAATGTAAAAACACAAAAGCCCAGGAGTGGTATGGCTGGGTCTTGAGGAAGAACTATTCCCATTATTCTGAGAAACCACCAGATTGATTTCCAAAGCAGCTGCACAAGTTTGCATTCCCACCACCAATGGAGGAGTACTTCTCCTTCTCCACATTCTCGACAACATGGGCTGTCACTTGAGTTTTCGATCTTAGCCATTCTGAAGGGTGTGAGATGGAATCTCGGAGCCATTTTGATTTGGATTTCCTTAATGACTAAGGACATTGAACACTTCTTTAAGTGCTTCTCCTCCATTTGAGTTTCTTCTGTTGAGAATTCTCCATTTAGCTCTGAACCTCACCTATTAAGATTTTTTAAGAAAAACACACAAAGGCATATAAGAGATTCAGGTCTATGGCTAAATGGAAACAAGGCAGAAATGTGCCATGAATTCAATGACTGGCCCACCATGCTGCTTACAATTAGTAACAATGGATATATAGGAAAAGAAATCCTAAGATTGTGTTTGAAGAGCGTGTGTGTGTGTGTGTGTGTGTGTGTGTGTGTGTGTGTGTGTGTGTTGAGTATATGTAAACCAGAGGTCAACCTTTGATGTTGTTCCTCAAGAGATATCCACTTTGATTTTTGGGTGAAGGTCTCTCATTGGGACCTACCACTTAACCAATTATGGGTGTTTGGCTTGCCTAAGAGTCCCAGGATCTTCTTGTCTCCATACCATTTTTCCCTGGGTACAGGATCCAACTTAGGTCCTTGGGGTTGAAATAAGAACTTTACTGACTGAGCTATCCCACTGGCCCCCATGATTGAATTTTAATGAATAATATCTGCAAAGTTATAATAATGGTCACAGTTTTTAAGTTTTTCAGAATTTTAGAAACACAATGATATTTGTGCTTATAAAAAGCATATGGAATTATCAACTCTGATGATTTAGAAGTTAGGAATATCTGAGAGAAATCAATACATTATCCAAAATAATAGAACAAGAAATTATATTTAGGTACAAGATTGAGTTACAAAGTAGCCAGCTTTAAAAAGAACTAAAAATAATAAAAGCATAAAGATATTTACAGAAGATCCAGTTTAAATCAGCTAATGCCTATGTTTCATGTCAGGAATTCTACAGATGGCATCCAAATTGAGCATAGAAATGAAGATTGAATTAAGATCCCAGAGAATCCAAATACAAACTGGTTAAAGGTTGTGGCTTAGCTTCTGGAAATAAAGGTGGAAAAAGGAGTGAGCTAGGTGGTTTTACTTTTCATAATCTGTTCTTTTCATGGTGTGTGTTCTGAGAAACAATTTGAAATGCTTCAAGTTAATAAAATAAAATTTAGAATTGCACATACTCCCATGTTCTGAAAACTCAATATTAAAACATATTGATTCTGGACAACAGTTTCTGAGATAGGGTATGTGAGCCTTCAATACTTGTCATCTGCTTGTCATGAGGTTCCAGGACATCTCTCTAACAGAGGTGGGAGCAGTACCTTTCTCATTAGCAGTACACCCAAACTCAGGATAAACTTCCAATGGGCATGATGTATGTGTGGTTGAGGGTTATGGGGAAAATGAACCAGTCTGAGGTTTTAATAAAAATCATTAAGTTGCTTTTAAAAAAAAATGTGATTCAGAAGTTGGTACCAGGGACTGGACTATTGTTGTGACAGGCCTGACCACGCTATTTGTTGGAGGAATATGGAAGACTTTGGACTAGAAAAGCAGGTAAAAGCTTTAAGTGAGATGAGCTATCCAAATGAGAGCCTGGAAGACAGTAGTGCTGAGGGTGATGTTGACTGCTGGGTCCCCCAGCTCAAGAGGTTTCAGAGGGGAATAATGTTTATTTTTGAGACAGGGTCTTTTCACAGAGCCCTGTCTGTCCTTGAATTCCCTATATAGACCAGGATGGCCTGGAACTCCCAGAAATCCTCCTGCCTCTGCCTCCTGAGTTCTGGGATTAAGGCATATGCCACAATACCTGGCTGAGTGGGAAAGAATATTATCAGCAAGTCTAAAGACTATTCTTATAATATTTTGGCAAAGAACATGGCTGCTTTTTTGCCCTTGTCATAAAAACCTCCTTAAGTGAAAACTGAAGATTTTTGAACAACCTGGCAGGTTGGCCGAGGAGATTTTTCAAGACAGCCTAGTGTTGACTGTGTCACACGGTTATTAGTGGTCACTCTTACAATGAAAAGGAGCAAAAAGGGAAAGGAAAAAAATACAAAATGTACAGTGTGAGGAGAAAAGAACACCAGCAAAGGCCAAGTCGGAGCCAAGCTCGAGAAGACAGAAAATTTACAGAAGGGCCTGACTTGAAGTGGAATAAAGGGAGTGGTACCCTCAGGGAAAGACACCACCCAACTAATTCTGGAGTCTGAAAGGAATAAACCTAAGGAATTTCCTTGAGCTATGAAGCATCAACAAGTCAAAGCTCATGGAAATGAGTGTCCTGGAGGGGCCAGGTTTCGGCCCAAGCAAACAGAAGT
This sequence comes from Lophiomys imhausi, assembly GCA_907164525.1. NCBI lineage: Eukaryota > Metazoa > Chordata > Mammalia > Rodentia > Muridae > Lophiomys > Lophiomys imhausi. Next base: position 4,174,248 of record CAJQZJ010032551.1, read on the forward strand.
CTTGGCAGCTTCAGCAACCCAAGTTCTGGCTTTAGATTCAAGTATGTAAGAAGGGAGTTGTAGAATCTTCTTCCAGGCATTCGGCAAGTCAGTCTCCAGATGAGGGCCTGGAGAGGCCATTGCAAGAAGCTGTAAAGGTGAAGCCTGGATTGTGTTTGAGATCCCAAGATGTTGGAGATGGCAGACATCTACCAAGGCATTCTGCTAACAGGGTGTGGAAGCGGGTCAGGAGAGAGAAATGTGCTGCAGTCAACAAAGCTGGAAGGATTTGGAGATCTGAAGAACCCTTTGACCTCAGACATGGAGATGCAGAGTTTGGAGTTTGCCCAGCTTGGTTTTGGTCTTGCTGTGGTCCAGTATTTCCTCCTATGCTCCCTTTCCTCCCTTTTGGAATGGTAATGTATATTCTGTGCCGTTGTGTATTGGAAGTATGTAATGGGCCTTTTGATTTTTATTTTACAAGGAGTTACAGTTAAGAGACTGTCTTGAGTCTCAGAAGAGCCTTTGGACTTTTAAACAGTGCTGAGACTTTGAAAGACTACAGGGATTTTTAAAGTTGGACCGAATGCATTTTTCATTATGATCTGGCTACAAGACTATGAGGGCCAAGGAATAGAATGTAGTGCTTTGAATGAGAATGGCCCCCTGTAGGCTCATATATTTAAATACTTAATCACCAGAGAGTGGAACTGTTTGAGAAGGATTAGAAAGATTAGGAAGTGTGGCCTTGGAGGAAGTGTGTTGATGGGGGTATTCTCTGAGGTTTCAAAAGCCCATGCCAGTCTCAGTCTCTCAAGTCTCTTCTCTCTCTCTCTCTCTCTCTCTCTCTCTCTCTCTCTCTCTGCCTGCTGCTTGTGGATCAAGATGTAAATAAAGCTCTCAGCTACTGCTGCAGCACCATGCCTGCCTGCTTCCTGCCATAGGATAATGGAGTAAGCCTGTGAAACTGTAAGCAAGCCACCATTTAAATGCTTTTTATTATTATTATTATTATTATTATTATTATTATTATTATTATTATTGGAGTTGCCTACATCATGATGTCTCTTCACAGCAATAGAAGAAGAGTAACTAAGACAGGTACCTGCTCATGCTAAAAAGTAGACAGGTACCTACTCATGCTAAAAAGTTTTCATGGTTATCTGAAATTCAGATTTAACTGCACATCCAGTATCTACCTGGCAACCCCACCCCTTAGCCTTCTAGGAAAGGGTTTAATCCCACAGGCATGTAATGGACACATCACATTGTATTTGCTGTGGATGATTACCCTGGCGCTTTTGTGTGTTTGGTTACAGCTTTAGACAGCAAGCTCCATTGGAAGCCCTCCTCTGAGCGAGCTAGAGAAGCTGGATAGCTTGGCTAGTGAATGAAAAAATGAAATAAAAGGAAAGGAAAAGACATGACTGCTCCTAAACAAGTTGGAGGAGAAAGTTTATTGTGGATAAAAGGGAGACATAGCCAGAGGCAGAGACATCTGGGAGAGTCCAGAGTGGACTTGACCAGACTACTCTGGGCCATATGGGAAGAGGGGAAGTTGAGAGGGGAGAGAGGGGAACAAAGAACAGCAACCAAGAGGGAAAAGGTACAAAAAAAGGTGGATAAGCTGGATAATATAGGGAAGAGCCTCAGGGGAAGGGCAGCCTACCCCCTGGGCTGGAGAGTTGTGGGGGGAGCAAGTGGGGTAGAGGGTGGGGTGTGCCAGCCACACTCTGTAACAGGTAGGGACTGTGGACTGGGAGAATCTAGAGGCCAAGTCCACTTTCATATGTTAAATAGGTGCCTTGGCCATTTATTTGTCCCATTGTTTGAGACTAACCAGCTAGATGTTTGTCTGGGTGGTATAGACTGGGTAATTTCCATCTTGACCAGAGGCAGGAGATCAGAGTTAGGTGGGTATGGGATAGGCTACTGTTTTTACTGAGTTTGGGAACTGTGGGTGTCCTTGAGAAAGCATGGGGGAGGCTGCTGGGACAGTAGCCCAGCATCAGCCTCAGCATCCATGATTCCTCAGCAAGGGAAATCCATAGCTTCAATCACAAGCAAGTGCCTATGGGAGTGTTTCTATAAATCAGCACCCCCTCTTAGCTCAACTTTCCCTTTTTTCTGGTAAAGAAAAACACTCAGGGAGGTGAGGGGTGCTTCTCTCAAGTCAGGGTACCCCATTAAGAGCTTCTCTCTTAATCTTCTCCTTTCCTACTGAACTCTTCTTTTTGGCCTGTCAGAAAGCCACCAACACCTGCTGCTTCCTCGTGTCAATAAGGGCACATGTCCTGAGGGGTGACCAGAGATGCCTGTGAGAGCATGTATCTGAGTCCCACCAGGCAGCAAGGCTGAATGGCTCCCAGGTAATGGACGCATTGTTCGAGCTATGCCCACTCCTGGCTGTGTGCCACCTGTCAAGAGGAGTGCTGTGAGTGGCAGGAGGATTTATTCCGTAATTCATGGCTGCAGGAGCTGGCTGCTGGTGCATCACTGGGGCCTTCTTTTTGTAGACAGTAATAAATTGTCGTATCACTGGTGCTGACATAACATGTTCCTTTTTAAGTGCACTATAATTTTTATTTTTAAGAGAATATTCATATCTGACAGTGGGACTCCTGGGTGTCCGAAAGCTGCCCTGGAAAGATTTTTTTTAAGGTGTTATTCAATTCCCAAATGCCACCGTTGCAAGTACACTTGACTTCTAAACATGTCCTGGGGACACTCTGGAGCCCTGCAATACAGGGCAACGTGTTCCTCAGCAGAGAGATACTTAAGGGATGCAGAGAGCACCTAGAGAGTGGTACAGGGGTAGTATGCCACTGCCTTGGTGTATCCTGAACTCCCACCCCAGGAGACTGTGTCACCACACCTATGAACTCCCCACCTTGAGCACCTATAGAGTGGGATCTAGATGTGTGACAATCAAAGATCTGCTTCCACCTCCAGTCATCCCCAACTTCCTTGGGCTGGGCTGGGGGGACCTGATCCCTCCCCTCTGTGTCCCCCAGGGAGCTGTAGATAGGGCAGCCTGCAGAGTCCCAGGGATCACCACTGGGGCCTAGCACTAGATGGTATCTCTGCAGATTGTCATGATGGCCAGAGCTGTACTGACACTCTGATAGACCAGCTAGAGAGTTCTGCTTCCCCTTGAACAAAGCCCAAGTCTTCAACAAAGCACTAGTCTGGCTGTTCAGTACAGAGAAAGGGTCCCTGTGTGCCTGAGGGCCTCCCTCTACCTCTTATATGTAAGTTCATGGCTACTTTACTAGCCCCTTATCACCAGAAACTTAACAATTCATTTAACAAGCTAAGGGCAGTGCCCAAGCTAAGTCTTCAGTAATGCCTTAGTTAGTTTTCTACTTCTGAGAAGAGACAACATGACTAAGGAAACTTATAGAAGGAAGAGCTTATTGGGACTTAGAGTTTTAGAGGTTTAGTTAGAGTCCATGACTATCACGGTAGAGAGCGTGGCAGCAGATAGGCAGGCATGGAGCTGGAACAGCAGCTTCTTCTCAGCAGCTGAGAGCAGATTTCTTTTCCACAAGCAGGAAACAGAGAGAGAGAGAAAGGCAGATAGACAGACAGACAGACAGAGAGATCACTGGGAATGGAATGGACTTCTGAAACCTTAAAGCCTATCCCCAGTGACACACCTCCTCCAATAGGGCCACACCTCTTAATCCTTCCCAAGCAGTTCCACCAACTAGGACTAAGTTTTCAAACAGATGAACTGGTTGAGGGCATTCTCATTCACACTATCACATAGGTAAGGTCCTTCTTCTATGCTCAAGATTTCCCACCCAAAGAGAAGGGAGGAGTGACAGGAGTTCACAAATGAGGAGACATGACTTGACCAGCCACACATAGGAGAAACCAGCACCTCCAGATGCTTTGGGATGCCAAGGGGAAAGGGAAGGAGGACTGTGAATCTCTTACAGAAGCAATGCAAAGCTCTGGTGAGGCTGGACAACCCAGATGCATCCTAACAGAATTGTACATCCACAGACACTTCTAAAACTTCCCATATTACTACTAGCCCTGTGGAGTCCGGACAGGGTAAGGAGGCTGGCACAGGTGGCTTAGAATTTGAGGGGACAGTCAGCAGATACTGAGTGAGAAGCTGACAGCCTAGAGACAGAAGCATGACCTGCTAAAGTCAGAGACAGTGCCTGTATAGGTGCAGAGCTGTGGGCCACTGAGGCCAGGCTGGTTGGAGCACAGGTATGTCCCTCTTTGGCTTTCTATTCTTCTGATCAAGTCCAAGTTCTTCCCAGAGCTGCTGATGGCATCACCACCTGACCTGCATAAGTCCCTATCCCTTCTCCCACTATCCTTCTTTAACTATCAGTGTTCCCTTTCCCCTTCCCTCTCTCCTAGCAACTGGAACACTAAGCTTCCTCCTGCCCCAGGGCCTTGGCACATGCTAGTTCACTTTGGAGTGCTCTTCCTGAACAGGGCCAGGGCTGGAGAGACTGGGCTGTTCCTGGATTGCTCCACTATTACCCAAGTCATTCCTTTCCTTATCAGAAATATTTAATGTGATTTTTCTTTCCTTGCTTAGATCTAACTGATGGACCACTTATCTGCATAGTTCCTGTTTATTTCTTCAAGCTAAGTTTATCCTGAGAGGATATCCAATGTCAAACAACCAGATTTACTGATACTGTAGACATGGGAATAAGGGGGCAGGTGAAAGTTCACCCCCTTCTTAGGTCTAAGCAGAAGGACAGAGCTGTCATTTGCTCTATCTGGAGCAGAGATGTGTATGAGTCTATGCTGCATTACTGTAATGAAATACCTGAGGCTGGAAAGCCTTATAAAGAAAAGAGATTTGCTTTGACTTATAGTTCTCCAGGTACATCTGAAAAAGTCCCAAAGTGGTGCAAGGTATCCTGTGGCAAGGGAAAGGACATGTATGTATGGGTCCATTCCTTTCCTGCTTTTTTTTTTCTTCTTCTTAAAAACCAAAGAATTGTTTGTAAGATTCAATCAAAGGCTCCACCCTGATAACCTTATCTAATATCTAACCCACATCAGCTCTCAGAGGCTCCACCTCTGAACATCAGGATCTTCTACCCTCCAGATGTCTCTTGGTCAAGATTAAGTTTGAGCACAGGGACCTCTGGGAAACACAGTCAGCCAGCTCCAAGCTGAAGTGGGGAAGCTTCCTGACAAGCCTCCAACATCCCGATGAAGAAGGTATCTGTCACCCGTAGTCACTTGCATGTAGTTGGTATCTAAAGTCACCAGAATGAAGTCACTGGAGGAATGACAATAAAGAAAGAAGACCCAGAGCCAGGGCTTGGGGCCACCCGGGGCCAGCAAGGACCTGGCCTTGGAGTCCCTAAGGTAGGAGGAGAATCAGGATATTTGACTGGGCAGATGAGGGTACCAGAAGTCCTATGAGGACCAGGCTTCAAAGATGAGGGTTGGGGTCAATGAGGTGGCCAAGCCTGTAAAGGTGCTTGCCACCAAGCCCGATGGATGACCTGAGTTCAATTCCCAGAAACCATGTGGTAAAAGGAGGGGAAAAAAAAGAAAAAGAAAAAAAATCACAACTCCACGCATGTGCTATGATGTGTACATACAAAAACACACACATACACACACACTGGATTTATTGCCACAGAGGCTGCTGGTGATGGGTATTGAGGCTTGATGCAAATGGGTTTAAGTCAGCATAGGAGAGAAACTAACCAGTGGGCCAGGCACTGCCTTCAGGATTGTTTACCTACAGGGAAGAGGGAAACCAGGAGGTATCTACAAAGAGAGATTTTCAATCGATGTTTTCGAGTGAGTGGGAGGATCTAGAAGAAGTTTTGACAGTAAGGAAGGTATGTCCTTGACAGGGTTGGGATTGGAATCCAGAGCAGCACAAAGGGGAGGCAAGGACCCATGAACCCCTACAACAATGTTGGGAAGCCAGAGCTAGAGACAGGGAGCTGTGTCCTGAGAAAGAAGGAAGCAAGGTGTTCCGGTAGTGGGGGCGTGGTGCTGGAGGGAGTGAATCAGCAGGAGGAGAGCCAGACTTGGGTGTCATTGTAGGTGTGTAGGGATGAACGTCAGGTGAGACCAGTCAGGGAGGTTTTGTTTCTTCCCCTTCTGCCTTTGGCAGCACAGATGGATGCAAGGCTGGAACAGGGTAGCAGGCAAGTGGAGAGAAAGCAGGTGCTTCTTCCAGAAGCCTGGCAGCTACAACAGAAGAAACAGAGCGGATGCTGAAGCAGCTGGAGGGCAGGGAGGGTAGGCATCCTATTTTAGAATAAAGGCCATGCTGCTGAGGGGAAGGGTCTGGGGAAGGGGGGAAAAAATATATATATATATATGGACAGGAGAGTAAGTAAGGCCTGCACCAGCCTACAGCAAGTATGGTTGTTTGGGGGTCAGGCCAGCTTTGGAGAAGAAAAGGGCAGGAGACAAAGAGATTCCCTGGCCTGTGATTTCCTTGGGGGAAGAGAGAAGCCATGATATCTGTAAGAGCTAACCTGAAAAGACCCCACTGAACACCTGACTGCTGTTGCCTCCCTACCGGCCAGCACTTCTCTGACAGCTACTGACACCCCGAGTTCCTCAGTACTGGTCTTTGTAGACAGAATTAAACTTCTTGTTCTGCCGGTGACTGCAGACTCGTGACTCCCACTCAGTCTTCTGCTTGGCTCAGTTTGTCCTGCCTTGAAAGGGGCCCCAGGTTCTGAAGTTACATTCACCTGGGAAAATATATGGGTGACAACTGGGGGCCCATTCTGGAATCAAGGACATCTCTACAGGGAATACAGCCTGCAGATGGACTTGTGTTAATACAACTAGTTCCTCCTTTTGCCATCATATGGCTGGAGCATTTGGAGAAGGTCAAAGATGTTTATTGCAGATCTATGGTGCTGTTCAGCCAGTGGTTCACTTCAATAACATTTGAGCCTGGCTCCCTCTCCTTTTAGCTCCTCCCCACTTTGTTCTCTTCTTATCCACTCCTTCTTTCCCCCCTTTCTTCCTTTCAATAAACATTTGTCGGAGCCTGCTGTTAGCTGAGCAGAAGAAAGAAACACAAGAAACAGAGAGGGGAGATGGGAGACAGGCTGGGTCCCCTTCAGGCTGCTGTTGCCTCTTGTCGACTTATTTTTTCTTTTGCTCAATCTAGGACAGCAACATGCTTCAAGGTGGAGGATGTCCCTCCAGGAGAGAGCCCACGATGATCAATCATAGCAACCTAGGAAACTGGCTGCCACAGGAGAGCCCGTGACCGAGGCCTGCCCAGTGGCATCCAAGGGGAAATGGGCAGGGGGTTCTGCTCCACAAGGAGATGAGAGACCTTCAAGGGGCAGGAGGCCGTGGCTGCCTTCTTCCCTTGGAGGCTGTGAGAGGGAAAGATGCTCCAGCCGGTGGCGGTCATTTAGGTACCAAAGGACAAAGCCAGGCTAAGTATAGAAAAGTCCCTGTCAGTCTGCATATCACCAAGGCTCCCAGTTGCCTGTTGGTGAAACAGTGGGCTATTCTTACAGTTTGTCCTTCTTTCAGCTGGTCATTCAAGTGTTCTGTAACCAAAGGCATCCTGCTTGCTGCAGAAGCGGGGGAATCAACATTGTGATTTTTCTGTCATGCGTAGTTCTGAGCCTAGGAACTTCTTCAAGGCAAAAAAAAAAAAAGAAAAAAAGTGGGGAGGGGGGTGAGAGCACGTCGCAGAGCCTCTTTTAGGAAGAGCAGCATAGACTTTGGGTTTTTTGATGTTCAGTTTCTATGTGGGATTATGAAAGGAGCTGCCAGGATACTAGCTGCAGGGTCCAGGATAACTGTATGTGCAGGGAAAGCCGTTTTCAGGGGTCTCTTCCTTAAGACATCTAGGGTGCATATACAAAAGGAGAATCAAATTGGAGGCAGAAGGTGGGGCAGCAGCTGTCTGTGTCTGCTGGTCCAGGAGAGTTCCATTGACTTGGGAAACAGAACCTAGAGGGCTGGACAGAGGAGGCAGAGTAGTGAGGGGAAGAACTTTAACCCCATCCAGCAAGGGTCAGCGGTGGGCAGGATTCCCCGAGAATGAAAAGGACAGAGAAGAGCCGGGCGGTGGTGGCGCACGCCTTTAATCCCAGCACTTGGGAGGCAGAGGCAGGCGGATCTTTGTGAGTTCGAGGCCAGCCTGGTCTACAAAGCGAGTCCAGGACAGCCAGAGATATTCAGAGAAACCCTGTCTCGAAAAACCAAAACCAAAAAAAAAAAAAAAAGAAAAAGAAAAGGACAGAGAAGAAATGCAAGCTGGGAGAGAAGTGGATGTGGCTAGGGGAGACCTTGGACCTTGGGACTAGGCAAAGGTTTTGGGGGGCAGCAGGGAGCAGGACCTTACTTCCACATCTCAGGTCCCTTCCTGACGTCATCAGTGTTTCATAGTGGAGACCTTTGATGTTTATCTGGTCTCAAGGAAGTGTGGTTTGTTGGGAAGTTTTTAAGCTTCACCAGGTATCTCCACTTTGAACACAGAGCAGCCTTGAAGCAGCCACTTGATCTCCTAACAGAAGCATAACAGGTAGCATTTGACAATTAAAATCAGTTCAAAAGGAGCCTTCACTTTGCAGAATAATCACAATCAATTTTGATGGAAAACAAAGCAAGCAAGAAGAAACATCAAAGCTCTGTGGATAGCACTAGAAGCCACAAGGAGGAGGGAAAGGCAAATACATTTGCAGCACTCCAACAGGTCTCTTTACTGAGCTGGGTCTCAAAGGCACTAACACCACATGACCTCCCATCTTACTCGTTCTTCATTAGAAGATATGCTATTATTTAATGAATTTTTATGTCAGAGTGTGTGTGTGTGTGTGTGTGTCTGTGTCTAGAAGTGTTCATGCACATGTGGACACATATGTGTCAAGGCCAGAGGTTGATTGTGTTTTCCATGGTCACTCTCCACTTTATGGTTTGAGGCAGAGTCTCTTATTGTATTATCGGGAGTTCACCAATTCAGCTAGACTGGACAGACAGCAAGTACCAGAGAATCTCCCAGCTGTCTGGAATAACAGGTGAGTACTGCTAGACCCACTCTAAAAACAAAAAACCATAGGTGCCAAGGACCCATACTCAGGTCTTCATGCATGGTTGCACAGCGAGCACGTGATTGATTAAGCCACTTCCCCAGCTCTAAGAAAATGTCAGGAGCTGGCGAGATGGCTCACCAGTTAGGAGAGCTTCCTGCTCTTGTAAAGGGCGGGAGTTTGATTCCCAGCACTCATGTTGGGTGGCTCACGACCACCTGTAACTTCAGCTCCAGGGAATCCATTGCCCTTGTCTGGTCTCCATAGGCACCCACGAGTCGTGGGTGCACACATCCATGTGCATACATAACATAATTTAAATAAAATAACTATTCTTTTAAAAAATGTCCAAGGTGGAAAGTGTTACAGGAAACAATGCAAAAGCTGCATTGTTGGTGTGGAAGAAAATGAGGGGGAGGAGACAACTATGCAGAGAGGGATAATAAGGAACTCTGAATCCTCTGCTTTGGTCCTGATACAAAAACAGGGGGAAATGCCCTGGGTTAACCCCAAGCTGGTTTTCAGTCTGAGATCACACTGCAAAGCTGGTCCCCAAGGGGCCTCGGGAACTAGTGGCCCCTGGTCAAGACAAACCCTCTCTGGACTCGCTTTCAGTCCCAGCTAATGGTGACAGCAAAGCATCAGTCATGAGCGGTTTTCCTGGCTTCTGAATGTTAGAAACCCGAAGATACGCAAACTGGGCCTGGAGACAGATGGTTCACTTCTGTGTCCCGAGCTTCTCACAGGGGAAACTCAACAACCGCCACCATTGTGCCCACTGTGGAGTGCCTGGCACCCAGCAGAGCATGCTCACCACTGCTTCCAAGTAGCACCAGGGTGCCAGGTGCTCCTTAGAGTGATCCACACCAACCAGCTCCTGTCCACTCACAGAGCCCTCCACAAGGACAGTAGTGTGTGTCACAGTCCTTTACAGCGGAGGAGAATGAAGCGACTTGTCTGTGGTCACACACAATGAGTGGTGTGGTGCTTACTGTTCTCCAGAAGGTGCTGCCGGTGTGACACAGAGTTGCCATTCTGTCCTTCAGAACCTAGCATACCCTCAAAGGTACAGTTTTGCAGAAAAGCTTCTATCACTTAAATGGGGATAGTTTTGAGTCCCAAGAGGCTGTGCACTGGCCTTGACTTAAGGGAATGCTGGGGCCCAGCTAGGTAGGCCTGCTCTTGCTGTACAGGGACCAGAGGTAGGCATATGAATACAATTCCATTAACACGTCCTAGTGGCTCCTCTCTTCTTTTGTTTGGGAAGATGTTAACAAAATCATCTCTGTATAAGTACTTTCTAACTTCTGTTGCATGGCCATCTCCAATCACCTTTCCAGTCTGGGTCCTGTCCCTCCCCAGCCTGGCTGACCTCAATCTAGGGAAGAAGCATTCCTCCCCTACCTCCCCCAAGTCTGGGAGCTGTGTGTACCTCAGGGCCATCTGGAGAGCAGGGCTGAGTGACTAATGAAATCCCCTCCCTGCAGGAAGACGAGGCAAGTTTTATTACAGATCCTATCTCAACTCAAAGGACTGGGACTTTTGTGATTGAGTTAATCCTGTCACCGAGTAAATCAATAGGAAACTCACAGGAGGCAATTTGATTTAGGATGTTCATTTTGGCAAGCCAGTCTTCCTACAGCCATGCTGTGGCCCAGGTCCTTCTACACCAAGCAGGAAGTTCAGTCCCAGTGGACCAGTCTTGTTAATAAAATACATTCTGGCCCCTCCAAATACAAAATTCAGATGCATTTTAGTCTCCTCTTGATCAAGTAGGCTGAATCCCTTAATCTACCAAATAATTACAGAAACCCCGTATCTCTACCTGACAAGATGACTGCTGTGATGGGAGGGGGGTAACCCTCTTGGGAGGTACGAGGTGCTCCATATCATCTAGTGTATGTGCAGTGTGCAAGGTTCTCAAACAGGCCATGCTCTCAAAGCACACAATCTGGGATGAGTCAAAGATGGGTTGGCCCATGAGGGCTAAGAAAGAAAACTCAGGTGGTCCAGGTGGATTGCTGGAGAGGAACAGGACAGGATGAGTCCTCTGCTTCTCTAGGGATCACCTGGCTGGACAGGGGCAGGCTGAAGGCTCTGGATACTGTTTTTTGCCCAACAGATGTATAGTGTTCTCTAGGGCTGGCTACTTTGTGTGATGGCTTCAGACCTTCCCGTCAGGCAGAGGACCAGGGACCACCCAGGCCTTGATCCAGGGTCTTACATTCTGCAACATTGGGTGGAACTGGAGTTATTGCCCAGAGAGCTGACTCCCCCTTGGCTAGGGACAACAGGGGCAGTCATGATCTAGGGAAGAAGAGAGAAGACCCCAGGGTCCAAAAGAGCCCTGTTAGCATGAGTCTGGCTTGTCCTGGCTGGGCCTTCCACCATACTTCTTCTCCTTCCTCCACCTTTGGGGTGACCCGTGCTTGTAGAAAGGATGAATCATATGGGATACAAAACCCAATGACTCCTGAGAGGGAGGTTGGGAAGGACTTCAAGTGGCCCTGGATTGATCCTGCCCTCTATCTACCCTGTATTCCCTGGCTCTTCTGTCTGATCTGCCTGGCTCAGACTCAGGCAAGAGAACTTCACACAACACCAGAACGGGAACCAGCTGCTCTTGGGACCTGAACATAGGTGAAGCAGCTTCCTTCCTGTCTCAAGGCCTTCTCTGCCCTATTTTGTTTCCCGTCCTCCCCCTCTGCCCCCCCCCCGTATTAATCAGGCTGAAGGTTTGCTCTCTGTATGGGGCCAGCTGGGACACAGGGGTCCTCTGAGGTTTGCAGCCATCCCAGCCTCTCGTCATTGCCTGATCAGAATGTGAACACGTCCCCAGTCCTCCAGGCTGCTCCCGGAGGGAGGGTGAGGGTGAGTCAACTCACTTTCCCACCGGCTGGTCCTAGCTCAGTGGGTACATTTAAGAGTGTACACAATCTAATGAATACCAAGTACGTGGCAGGCCCTGGGCTCATCAAAACAGACATTACTGTCAGCTGATTGCAAGGAAAAGCTGACATCCTCAAAACAGTCAAAAAGATAAAAGCTATTGTTACATCCACCTTACAGAAAGGCGCTCAAGATTACACAGATGCTAAGAGGCTAGCCAAGGAGTTCACATGCACAGCCTTCCTAGCTGGGCAGCAACCTCAGCCCTGTATGGACGCTGTGTCCCTCCTGCTCTTATGGACTCCACCTAAGCTGGCCACATGTCCTTTACCCATTCAATGTGGTCTTCAGGTCAGGCCAGGTCCTGGGACACCCCAGTGTTTCCCTGGCATCATTTCCGGAAGACCCGGCACATTTGCAAGTTCACTGTCTGCCGCTGCCAAGGTGAGCAAGGCTGTCTAGCCTTGGGGACCCCAGCAGGTGAGTTCGGCCTCCAGGGGCGCAACCGGCCGAAAGGTGCCGGCCTAAGTCAACTCCTCGGGGAACATGGGGGAACTCACGTGGAATGCCCAGGGCCCTCCCGGCTCCTAGCAGGACGCGCGGGGCCGAGGCTGCCACTCCCGGGCCTCCCCTGCGCCGGCCCCCGGCTGGGCTGCTGGCGGGCCGGGAGACTGGCGCAGGAGCGCGGGCCCAGGGGCGCCACCGGGCCGCGCGGGCGGGAACGCGCCGCGGCGGCCTCCTCCTCCTCCTCCCCGGCTCCCGCCCGCGGCGGCGGCGCTTCCCCGGCGCGGAGCGGCTTTAAAAGGCGGCTCCCCACCCCCCGGCGCACTCGCCGCTCGGGCGCCGGCCGGGGTTGCCGAGGAGGAGGCCGCCGCGGCGCGTTCCCGCCCGCGCGGCCCGGTG
>CAJQZJ010032551.1:4192041-4237557 GCA_907164525.1 Lophiomys imhausi
CGCGCTGCCCGTCGCCTGCTCCGCGCCGCCGCCGCGCCCCGTCTACACCAACCACTGGGCAGTGCAAGTGCTGGGCGGCCCCGCAGCGGCGGACCGCGTGGCTGCGGCGCACGGCTACCTCAACTTAGGCCAGGTGAGTCCAGACGGCCCTGCGCGCCCCAAACTTTCCCGGCCGCCAGCGGCCACGCGCGAGGGGGCGCCTCCCCAAGCCGGCGGCCAGCGTCGCCGCGTGGGAAGGCTGTTCGCACCGCTGGGGACGGCGGGGGTCGCCCTGCGGGGATTCGCTGGGAGTGCCGTGGGACACCCGGCGGGGAGGACGTGGTGGCCTGCGTGGACGGTCACGAGGGAGCACCAGAGGCCGTGGGTCCCCAGGCGGGGTCGCCGAGCACTCGCACTCGGAAGTGTGGCCTCGGAAGCCCTAGTCCGGCGCCTCCACCTGCCCAGGCGCGCTCGAGTGGGCGCCCAAGGGGTCGCTGTGCTCTGCCCACCCGCACCATCCTCAGCGTCCACCCAATTCCCCGTGGCCTTCCAGCCCTAACTCTCTCGGGCCACTCGGGCCACTCTGCCCTCGACGGTGGTGCGGGGCTCTGGGCTCGGTGCGCGCCCAAAGCAGTCAGTCAGGCGCTGGTTGGGCTACGTGAGTGTGGCCTGGGCAACTCAGGGACTGGCTTTCCCTGACGCGTCAGCGCTGGTGCCCAGAAGTCAGGTTTGAGTCAGGGAGCAACCAGGACCCAAGAGTGGCCGGGTGGTTGGAGGCTGGACTCTGCACTTGAAACCTTTCTAGGCAAAGATGGCCATTGCTTTGCTTTTGGCTCTGGCTGTAGCTGGACCGGGCAACTGTCGGCACACCAGCTGCATGACCTTGGACATGTCGCTTCTTGACTCGCTCCTCCGTAGATAGGGGTGGTGACTTTGCCCGAGGTTGTTGAGATGACCCTGCGGTATTCAGAAGCAAGGTGCTAGTCGTGGAATGCCCTCTCTCCCACCCGTGGTGGTGTAGGCTGGCTGTCATTTATACTAAGGGAAGTCAAGCCAGGGCTCTCAGTCAGTGCAGCAGCTCCCAAGAGGCTGTCAACGCAAGGAGCTTTTCCCTCGTGCAGCCCTGCAGAGGGGCCGTGGGGTGGGTCGATTTCCGATTCATGGCCCGAGTGCCTTAACAGAGCGACCAACTATGCACCCAGAAGAATCAAGCGACACGAAGGGAGCGCGGCCTCATACCTCAGACTGCAGTACCAGGCAGTGTTAAATTTAGTTATATCATTTACCTGTGACAGAAGCCAGCAAAATGTGCCGTGGTCAAGATGAAAATGATATTCCTTCTGCACTTGATGTGAGTTGGAAGGCCTCCTGGAAGGGGAAATCCTGCTATGTGAAGTTCCTGGTCAGAGTTTATTCTAAAAGAAAGTAATCAGCCTTTCTGTCTTTAAACATCCTAAGAGCTGAGATTTTGCCTTTTGGTGGTCCTGGCTTCGTTGCGCGCTCTAGCTGTCAGATCTCCAGGGCTGATTGTCTGAGTTGAAGAAAGCTCTCCTGTCTGATTAGGGTTCTCAACCTCTGCCACTCTCTGTTGCGCTGCCCAGGTGGCCCTGCAATTTGTCTCAACAAAAAGTGATTCTTAAACCGGATGGTAAATTACAAAGTGCCTGGGATTTGGGTTCCTATAATTAAATGAGGAGAGAGGAGGTGAAGTTGAACTCGGCCCAGAGAGGCATAGTCAGTTCTCCCTTTGACGTTCTTGTTCCCAGGAATAACCTTGTCCAGTCCCTTGGACATGCTTGGCTTTGGATCTACTGTGTCTCACTGAGTTGCTTATGACCAAGTCTGTGCTCCTGCTTTTGCCCGTGGGTGAGAAGGCTTTTGAGGCATGACTCCAATCTCCCTGGGATGTTCTGGGTGGCCCAGAAAGTCTCTCTGGACAGTGCAGCCACAGACTCCACACAGCCTGTCACTCAGCTTGGTAGGCCTAGTTCTGGTAAGGACATGATGGGGACATTTTCGAACTGAGAGATGACTGGGGGTTGGGAGGTAGGAGCTGTCCCTAAGGCTCAAGGAAAGCCCAATTACTCTTTATTCCCCAACCGGCTTTTCTTTTCCCGCCTTTAAGTGCACAGCTAATGTGGAAAAGGCCTGCAGCTTTCCAACCTCTACCTACTCAGTAAGAACTCTTTAAAAACCTTATTGCCATTTTCAACCAGGAGAATTTGTGACTCATAAATAAGATGTAGATGTTTTTAGTTTTCCTTTATAGATGAGTAAATGGGATGGTGGGGGGGGGAGTGTCGAGGGAAGGAGCCGTTTGTGTGCACGGGGTAACCGTGTATCACTTCTGTCATTATGATACCCACTTTGTATTTGCCGCATTCTCGCCTCTGAGATCGTCTCTGTGTGCCTCTTTCTTGCAAACCCTTAACGGGGAATTCATGTTCTGTACCTGCCTGAGACACAGCCTTGGTTTTCTTGTCTCTGCACCTGGCTGTGCTCTAACATTTTGTTTGGCTGTTTTACATTCATGCTGTTGATGACCTGGTTTATTTAAAACATGGTCCACAGGAAACCCGGGCCAGTGATTAGTCACCTTTTTCAAGTTATGGATCTCTTTCAGTCTGAATCAGGCTCTCTCCTTTTCCATTAAAAAATATGCATCTAATAAGGACAGGCCACTCTTTCCCTGTCTTATTCCACCACTCCAGATAATGCAACAAGTTTGTTTTAAATAAGAGATAAGAAATTATGGGCCAGCAAGGTGGCTCAGTGAGTAAAGGTGCTGGCTGTCAAGTCTCACGACCCGAACTCAGTCCACGTGACCCACAGGGTGGAAGGGGAGGCCTGACTCCCAAAAGTTGCCCTCTGATCTCCACATGTATGCTGTGGAGTGCACACATGCGGGCATGTCTGAACGCACACAAAATTAAAAAATGAAATAATAGCTTTAAAAAGTAAAAATTAGGAGGAGTCAAATACTGCCATTGATAGTAGCCATAACTGTATGGCTGGTGGGAGCAGCCTAGAGATTAGCAGTGAGAACTCATGAGAGAGTTGAGTGGGCTGCTGGAGAACTCACCACCTGTACGTTAGCAGATAGAAGACAGGAGAAACTATAGTTCATCTCAACATGAAAGCTGTAAGACACTTAGGGGGTGAGTTATTTAAAGAGGAGAATGTATGAGAATGTATGCAAAGAATGGTAAAGCATTTTTGGTTTGGGGGTGCTGGATATGGATCTTGCTACCCTAGTGTTCTGCTGCTGAACCACATCTACAGCCCCTAAAACTATTATTTGCCCTCCAATCGCTCCACTAATCCACTGTAATCCCATAAATCCCTGTGGGATTGAGCTGTGTGTGGACTCCACAAGTGAACTACAGAACTCATACGGTATAGTGAGGTCCAAGGATCCCTCAGGCGAGTGTGGGAAAGAAGAGCGAGGAAGGACATTGTGGGGATTGCACCAGGTTGGCCCCGCCCAGCCGTGGAACAGACTCAAAGCCAAGCATGCGTGGGAGCCTTGCATGCCAACAGAAGAGTTACAGATGGATGAGGAGAGATGGGTCATTGAGTTAATAAGTGGTTCTGGGACAACCGACTGTCCACATGGAGAAACAATTAGACTCTCAGCCCACACTGTGCATATGTTAAATTCTAGATGGGATTAAAGACCTGAGTGCATGTAAGATTTTTAGAAAAATATTATGGCCTATCCTATGACACCAGGAAAAGAGGATATCTTGAACAAAATACATTTGAATCTAGGATTTAAAAATGGGCAAATAGTAACTGTTTTAAAGTTCTTGGTCTAGAAATCTAAAGCAGCAGTTAATAATAGCTTCTGCTTCAGCATTTTGGCACTCGTGACATTCCTACCCATTAGGTTTTGCTTCTTGTTCTGGTAGTTTGAGGTTTCTCCTAGTCTGCATTTTTATTTTTGATTAAAATTTTTAGTAAATACTATAGTTCATAAATAATAAACTGGTGCAAAAGGAATAGATTGGCATGTCAAAATAAAAATTCTGTAAAAGAAAAGTCCTCTAAGAGTTTTAAGAAAGTATGGTAGATTGGGTAAAGTAGTTAGAGAAGATAACAAAAAATTAAATAAATCAATGAGAAAAAAAGACAAATACTAAGTAGAAAAGCAGAGAAGTGTGTCAACAGAGGAAACCGAATGGCCTATAAAGAGAAGATGCTCACCCTGGCTGGGAGCTGTGTAAGGCGGCAGTGAGGACATTGTTTCACACCTATCAGATTGGCAAACAGCGGACAGTGTCAGTGTCAAGCGTTGGCAAGGATGTGGAGCCCAGAGACCTCTTGTTGCTACTGGTTGAAATTGGCACATACTTTGCAGAGCATTTTGGTCTCATCTATGGTGAGACATATTACACCATCTACTCTATATCAAGGCTCGTACTAGAGAAACTTGCTGTGTGAACAAGGAGGCTAAGAGGAGAACGCCCACTGAGACATTTCACAGACAAAGGGAAAACCAGCCTGAGCATCCACCAGAAGAAGAGCGAAGAAGTGAATCTGAAGCATCACAGTGTGGAGTACTAGACGGTGGTTACAGATTCATAGTCAAGACACCTCTGTGCAAAGTTCACTCGGCACTGAGTCTTGAAAGGCAATTTCAGGGCCACAACATTCATGTGAGCTTTTAAAAACAAGCCATAGCATATTATTAGTGAGTGAGTGTAGGTCGAGCAAAAATTCAGAAGCCTAGGCAGCAAGGATCTCCTTCAAATTCTAGTTTGTGGCAGTTTTTAGGAAAGGGAAGACTTGCAGATTTATTTGTTTTACTTCATATATGTGTGTGTTTTGCCTGCGTGTATGTTTGCACCAACACATGTGTACATGGTGCCCAAGGAGGCCAAAGGGAGGGGTGTCTGGTCCCCTGGAACTGGAGTTACAAACATTTGAGCCACCTTAGAGCTCCTGGTACCCTGAAAAAGCAACAAATACTCTTAATCAGTGAGGGATCACTCCAGCTCCCTTTTCTAATTCTCATGGTGCGCAAGTATGTCCTCCGTGACCTCAGGTTTCTCATCTTTGGTGTCAGACTACACTGGGTTAAACTAGTCAGGAAACAGTGCTTCTGTGTTGGACATGGGCACTGTGTACTTCTTGTTCTTCCCTAAGCAATATGGAACAACTCCTTGCACAGGCCCACATGGGACTAGGTGTCATAAGTAATCCAGAGATGATCTAGTGTGTGGGAGAATGTTCTTTACCAATAGCCTATCATTTGTTTGGGGAGGGGAGCATCCTTGTTTGTTATCTTCAGGGATCCTAGAGCCTTCTCCTGTGGGTGTTCTTGGACTGCCAGGAGCACATCCGTGGACTCCCAAGGGGCCTTTGGAACTGCATCAAGAAGGCCCTGCTTTAAGACCTCCCAGGAGGGGCCCATCCACTTGTCAAGGAAGTAGTGACTCAGTGAACAGAAGGCCTGGCCACAGATCACAGGGTATTTGGACAGAGTGGCAGCAAGCACCAAGCATGCTGGCTCCCGGCCATTGCCCCTCCCCTCTACCACGCTCCTTTCTTCTTTGCTCTGTCTCTTGGCAGAAGGTCCCTCATTCCAGCCCATGTACATGGTTACCTTTGACACTGATGACTCCTAGACAAGGCAAGTTGTTTATGGGCTGGCCGTGCAACACAATCCTACCGGCATTTGGAACTGCACCTAGGCATATGCAGCTCTTGGAAGGGATGTTTATCTGAAAGGTGGCACTCTGACACCATCCTTCCCCTTGTGTTTTTTGCTTTGCCTGGGGTATTGAGCTAATTTGTTAGTTCTCAGTTTGGACATAAAAGACCAGGCTGGCTGCCAGGGCCCTAAAAGATCTAAGAGCCTTAAATGATTTTTAACTTGCCCTAAATAGTTGTCCTTAAAATAGTGCGTGAGCGGGCCATCCCTGGCCTAGAATTTCAGGTAAGCCTCTGGAATCCATTTGTCAGCAGAGGAAAGCTGTTGCACCGTGGACAACTTGTTCTCACAATGAAGAACCAGCTGAGGCCTTAACCAGGTGTCAGAACAGTGGGCCAGAATGTGTTCCAGCTGAAGCACCGGGGTCTCAGTGGAGACAAGGTGAAGCTCACGAGCCAGTCCTGTGACGTAGTTCTTAAGCACTCCTGTTTGATCGGAGGCTGTCTTGCTGTTATGCACAGCCGCGCTGGGAGAGGTCCTGGATGTGCCCTGTGGACACAGAGAAGATTGGCATTTTGAGGCTTGAGTTGAACTGTCTCAGTTGGCATCTCTACCTAGATGGCCAAAGTGGACAGGGCTTTGATTGACTAGCTTGCCCTTGTGAATCACTGGGGCTGAGGTGGAGAGAAATGACCGGAGCTGATCTGGTTAGAGTGCGTGGAGCCAGGAAGGCCCCCATTGGCAATGTCCAAAGTCAGACATAGAATAAGGCTTGAGCAGCTGGCCAGCTGACCAGCCCACTGGAAGTGTTCAAGTGTCTCCCAGGCAGTCGCCAGGGAGCACATCAGAAACACAGCAGTTGACTCAGGGCAAGGGAGCCAAAGGACACTGAGGCTTTAGTTTGCCTTGCATTTTGGGTGGCCACAGTGGCCACATGAGGGGTGATCAGACCCTGTTTTCTAGTGTCTAACAATTTTGTGTTGTCCCGGGAACACTCCAAGCTTGTTTGAGTCTTGGCGCCTCTGCACAGACTTTTCTGTTTAAACAGTCATTTTTAAAGCCCTCCTCAACGTAGCCCAAGCTGAAGAGGCGCCTCCTCCCCTCCCAGCGTGCACCTGTTCTCCAGTGCCTGGCCTCCTCCTGGCTGTTAAGACTACGCTGTGACCTTGGGGCTGACCTCCTGACGTCCTCAAGCTGACTGATGTTGCTTAAGGAACCTGATGCCAGCTCTGTAGGGAGATATCACCTTCGGGCTATGAGGTATGTGGTCCAGTTAGAATCTGGCAAACTCTTGATTGACAGGCCAGGGTCCAAACCCGCACGTAGTGGCTCACTTTCCACTTTCGTCACCTTTAGCAGGTGGACACTGTCCCTGCTTCTCAGGCAAGGCAAGCCACCCTGTCACTGAATGCCTTATGGTTCATGATGAAATAAAAACTGAGTGACTAAGGAAGCTACTGTCAAGGTTTCTCCTCCCTTCTACCTGGTACTCCCGTGTGTACACATACATGCATTGTGCTGTGTGCACGTTGTTTTGTCTAGGACAGTAGGCTTCTCCTTAGCATTGAAACTCACATCTCTCTATGGATTTAAAAAAACTAAACTTGCCCCCTCTAGCCTTTGGGTGCTATACACAGACACTAACTGTACTGGGCACACTTAACTATAAAACTCACCCTCTTATGTCCCCATTTCACAAAGGGACCTTCCACTCTGGTACCTAAACTAGAGGCCTGGGGGCTGCCCCTGGTGACAGTTACTCACATCTGCTCTCTAACCAATCCCACATCATCACCAACTGACTGGCTGTGAGAGACCCTGGCCCATTTGCCTGTACACCAGGCTGCTGCAATGTCTTTGCTCCACCACCACCTCCCACCCCAATCTCAGCTGCCTACCTCAGAACCCCTTCCTTCATTCTCATGCTTCCCTTTGGGCTTCCTTATGTTACCCTGTCTGCCTAGAATGGACCTCATCCTCCTGGTTATCCCTCACCTCTCCCAGCTCGGCTCCACTGTCAGCAGCCCTCCCCTGAGTGCCCCAGCCCGGAGAACACATCTATCTTCCGGGCTCATCATCATGGTCATCATCCCTGATATCAGTGGCCTGCTGGTTCATCTGCTGCTTAGACTCTGGGCTCTCTGAAGTTGGTCCTCTGTCTGCACTTTCTCTGAGGTCAGTTCAGGAGTCTGCCGCTGCTATCTCTGGTCCCTAAGATGCCTCACCCGGGCAGAACATGGACATGTGTTCAGTTAGTGAGTTCTTGCAGAGGTTGTGGGCCTTTGAGGCTGAGCAAGGTCAGGCTGGGCCCTTAAGTTATTGAACATCTCTCCCGGACTGCTTTTTAAATTTTGATCCCTTGTTTTTCAAATTCACTGATCCCTGCGCGTGCATATGCATGAGGACACCCTCCTGTGACACTGCCCTTTGCTTCTGGGTCAGGTCAGCTTCACACTGAGCTGAGAGCCCCATGTACCCTTGCAGTGCCTGTATCCTACCATGCCTGTTTCCCATCCCACATCCTATCATTCCAGCGAATCCTGCATCTTCCTGGTGTCCTAGTGTCTCCGCTGTGAGGACTCTGAAGACAGTGATGGGTGCAAGGCCTCTGTCTGGTCCCGCAGGGAACCAGGATGAATAGCCATCAGCTGTTGGGAGCCTCACACTCCCTCCGTGGGATGGGATCAGCAGTCTTGGGTTCCCATAGTAACCAGCCCATCAATGCCCTCAGTGTGGAGATGGTGGCACCGCAGAGGGGAAGAAATAGTCTCATTGTCTCCCCTTTGGCCGCTTGGGCACAAACAAGCCGCACCCCGCAGGGCCCTGCAATGCCCTGAGGTCCAGCCAGATTTGCTTCTCTGCAGTGGTACGCTGCACATGTCCCCTCCTGAACTGGGCCAGGAAGGGGCCATCACTGTGAGCTCTTGGACCTTCATGGGGACTCTTGAATTTCTGCCACTAGCCGTCATCAGTAGTCACAGAGCCCTTGTTGATTAAGGCCAACTTCTCAATGGCCAGCCAGGCCACTCCTGCCATGGGGTAAACAAATCCCTTGTGTTTCTGAAGGAACCTGGGTTTCCAAATTGTTCCCCTTTGGTTTCCAGTCATCTTGGTGACAATTTCAGAAATGATCTCAGGGCATCTGTCTTGCTCAGGAGAGGCCTAGGTCACCTTTGTAATCTGATCACCAGTAGTGTATGTGTATGGGGGGGTACCACTGTATAATTTAGGGTCCTCTCCAGAGCTCCTTGAGGTACTCTATACCCCAAGCCTACCCCTCTGTCCACCTTGTCTCTTTCTCTGCCTTCCAGGCCAGGGTATCTTCTTGGATTTTTCCCTTCTCTGGTACTGGCTGCCACTACACACAGTCCCTGCCAGCCTGCCTTCAGCTGCCTCTCATCCCCCAACCCCCAAGCCAGCAGCCACAACCCAGGCCCATGCCTACATGCTGCTAACATCCAAATTGCTGCCTCATTGCCTTCCCTGACTCCTTCTTAGACTTGACTCCCACCACCAACCAGAAGGTTCTTTGAGCCTGAAGGAATCTGAATTT
Source organism: Lophiomys imhausi (assembly GCA_907164525.1). Classification (NCBI taxonomy): domain Eukaryota; kingdom Metazoa; phylum Chordata; class Mammalia; order Rodentia; family Muridae; genus Lophiomys; species Lophiomys imhausi. The sequence continues at coordinate 4,201,230 of CAJQZJ010032551.1, forward strand.
CCAAACTGTCCCCCTTTTGTTTGGACAAGCCTCACTCTGTCCCTTCTCTGCTTTCAAACCATCAGAGGCTCCTGTGTAGCATGGCACATAGCCCTAGTGAGGGGCCTGCCCTCCTTCTGCATATGTATATTTTTTAAACTTTTTATTGATTCTTTGTGAATTTCACATCATGCAACCTAATCCCACTCATTGTCCCGTCCTCTCGTATCCACCCTCCACTCCTTGCAACCTCCCCCACAACAACAGGGGGAAAAATCTCATCGTGAAAGCTTTAGTATGCCACAGTGTGCCCCACAGTATACCCTTTTGTCCACTTTTCAAATGTTCATTGCAATGAGTCCTTGGTCTGGTTCGAGGCCCTTTGGCTTCTGCTACACCGTCAATACTGGATTCTCACTGGGGCATCACTCTCGTTCCTGCGTATTCTTGAGCCTAGCTCCTTGCTACTTGCACCAGCAGTGGCCGAGCTTTCATGTTCTGGAAACATTACCCATGTTCCTTGTTTACATCTATTTGTTACAATGTGCCTCCTAATCTCCATAGAACCCTAATCTCCAGAGAACCCCCATCACCCGTGAGGACTGACTGAAATGGTCTTTTCTGACCTGTCTACTGCTGACAGGGTTGAGCATTGTCCACCCAGAGCTCCATGAGGGGCTTGGCCACAGCGAACAAGCACTGTCTCTCTTGTCCCTGGGCTGCAGCATCTTGTGGCAGTATCTTAATCACGCTCGTTTACGTCTCCTCAGGACCTGGCCTGCTTCTAGGCACATAGAAGGTTTAGTTAATGTGAAACCTTTACAGTTTTTTGTTTTGTTTTTTTAATTCCAGGATCTGTCTCGCTGGGTAAGTGACCCTGAGAGCATGAATAAAAGAAATGCTTCATTGTCACAGCTTCTACATTTGTAACTGTCAAGGGCATGTATGGGTTTCTACCCGGAGACATCTCTTGGTACCTTGCCATCCGGTGGCTTGTTCTCCAGGACTAGGTCATGCTCCGTGGTTTCGGGGTTACCTGCAGGGACTTGAAAGCCAAGGCCAAGGTTTCCTCCCTGTTATGTAGCAGGGAGAGCTGACGCATCTGGTGGTGTCCAGAGTCCATGTCTCAAAGTCAGGGTGAACCCTTCTCTCCCAAGTAGACAAAGAATGGGAAGATTGCAGCAGGACCAGGAAGTTTAGGTGGAAAGAATCCTGAAAGGCTGGAATGATGGCTTAGAAGAGTCTGGAGCTCTTAGTGTTTGAAGTGACAGTCTAGGTCCTGACTGCACTGTGTCTCAGGTGGCAGCTTAGTCAGTGGGCGCCACTCCCACCCTGACTGTCACCATCCAGCTTTCAGCTGGTCCTAGACCCCTGTGTTAACCTCACTCTACAGATGAGCAAACTGACCCCCTGGAGAGGCTGAGTAGCCTTACTACAGCTTAGTGGGTGCAAACTCAACAGCTTGGTAGCCTGAAACTTGTAGGCCCTACTCTTGGCAGTGTCAGCCTTGTTAGGAAAGGTACAAAGAGAAGGTGACATAGGAGCCAGTGGGCGCTCGAGTCAACTTTTCCAACCAGCCAAGAGCAGAGGGTTGCAGTCCAAGCAGGAAGGTTCAGGAGGAAGGGCGGTGCCCTGGGAAGGTGCCTTTGTGGCCCTGCTAAGTGAGGGTGCCTAGTACTTGGGACCTCCCTTCTTATCGTGCCTCTAGCCCAGCCAGAGCTTACATCAAAGGCTTATCTATGCAGGAATGAAGGCAGACCAGCACTGCCTAGGATCAAACCCCAGGGCCTTACACATGCTAGGCAAGCACTCTACCACTGAGCCACACCCTGGCCTAGACCAGCATTTTTAACATTGAATACAAGAATTTCAAGGGCAGGGAAGGTTTCTTACATAGTCTCCTCAGCCTACTGTATACCCTTCCCAGCTTAGTGTATACCCTCCCAGCCTAGTGTATACCCTCCCAGCCCAGCAGACTCCATTGTATTCTCACAGAGATGTTACTAAGCATTGGGAAAACGTCAGATGGTACTAAGAATCTGAAAGTAGAGCTGAGAAGGATAAATATATCTGATTGTATAGGAAGTGCAGAGTTGTTTAGGAATCAAGAGGGCGTTCTAGATCTAAGAAGATGGTTATAATAGTGATGCAAGTTAGTATGAAAACTAAGTCAGTTATAGAACTTTAAACTCATGGAGATGGTTGGAAGGTAGAAGGTTAAAGTCAGGGGCCAAATATGTATGAACTGTACATTGGGAAGGTACACTGGGCCATTTAACTCTCATAAATGTGGCATATTTAATTCTGCTGTTTTGTATAGAATTTACTGTTATAAGAGAAAGAACCATTTGTTGGAATGAAAAGAGAAGCTGTTGGGGGGGGAACAGGGTGGAAGGGTGGGACAAGAAGGGGGAATAGGGAAGGGTTTGTGACTGAGATGTAACTTGAAAAAAAAATAAAGTACTTATAAAAAAAAAAAAGAAAAAAAATGATCATCTCAGTGCTGCAAGCAGCATTGAATAGTTCCCAGAATGCTACTTCACATAATCAGTTCTTAAGGAAAGTATTGGAAAGTTTCAATTTGAGAGTAAAAGAAGGGGGAATGCATGTGGTCAATATGAGATAAATGCATATGTGGCAATATTACAGTGAGTTCCATTTATATATACAGTTCAGATATGTTAGTAAATATAATTTTTAAAGTGATATGACTTTAAAATGTATTTGAAAATCAAGACAGCATATGCCTTAGAAGAAAATCTTTGAAACTGAGTGGTTGCCACTGATCCATTGGTTCTCAACCCTATGTCCTTTCCATTAAACTACATTTAATTTGTCAAATATGTGAGATCATAAATGTATGTGGAACAATTTGGAAGTCAGTGACATAGCAGAGAATTTTATGAAAAATTATTAAAAACTTGTGTCATATATTAAAAAAAAAAAAAGAATCTGAAAGTAGAACCAGAGGTGAGGAAATCCTGATGGGGACCCAGGGCTGCAGTGAGGGTGGCACAACGAAGCTACAAGGCCCCACAGTCTTGATCTGTTGCAGCAATGCAATCAAGTCAATACAGTAAAATAAAAATGTTTAATGCAGAAAAGGATTTGAAAATAGAAAACTGTAGCAATCATTCACAATACCACTATCCAAAGATGATTACTGTTAAAATTTGGAGCATGTCCTTCTGTTTTGGCTTTTGTTTTTAATCTTTGTGTGTTGGTATGGGTATGGATGTGTGCACGCCACAGCACATGTGAGGTCAGAAGACAACTTCAGGTGTTGGTTTTTAGCTTCCACCTAACTTGAGACTGGGTCTTTTGTTCACTATCATGAATGCCAGATTAGCTGGCCCATGAACACGTAGGATTCCCCTATGTTCAACTCCTGCCTCCCTGTAGGACTGCAGAGACTACAGATGTATGCTACTGTGTCCCACCTGATGTGGGTTCTGAAGATCCAAACTCATGTCCCCACATTTGCACAGCAAGCGCTTTACCATTGAGCCATCCTCCCAGCCCCCCCTCTTGTTATTTTTTTTTGTAACTGTGCATGCATGTGCACATCTACTTGTGGCAGTATATGTGCATACACACACTCATATATGCACAGATGACGTATACAAATAGAATGTAGTTCTGAAACTTACCCCTCCTAAGTTAGTAACTATGCTCTGTTGAAATTTTTAATGAGTGGTATGCCGCTGTGTGGCTGGCAGATAATTTGCTTATTATTTCCAAGACATTTAGGTCAAGGTGCTTGGTCAGAATGCCAGGACCTTGTGGGGAGGTGGCTTCACAGCTTTCCTGTCCCCGCTGACCATCTCACACCTCTATTGACAGGTGTCCTGTCCCATTTTTCTGTCCTTATAGAGTTTAGAAATATTTGTTTAACTCATGAGGATATTATGGAGGTTTTTTTTTTTTTTTAAGAAATTACTGGGAGCTGGAGAGATGGCCTAGTGGTTAAAAGCACTGGCTGCTCTTCCAGAGTACTCAGGTTCGATTCTCAGCACCCACATGACAGGTGACAACCATCTGTAACTATAAGTCCAGGAAACGTGATGCCTTATTCTGATCTTTGCAGGCACCCATATGTTGCACAGACACACATGCAAACAAAACACCCATATGTGTAAAATAAAATTTTAAAAATTTATAAAGATTTCTTTCTTTTTTTAAGGTTTTGTTCTTTTGTCTTATAATTTGTTATTTTTTTATTTTTATGTATTCTCAGTGTTTGGCCTACATGTATGTCTGTGTGAGTAAGTTGGATCCACTGGAACTTGAATTACAGACAGCTTGGAGCTGCCATGTGGGTGTTGGGAATTGAACCCGGGTCTTCTGGAAGAACAGCTAATGCTCTGAACCACTGAGCCATCTCTCCAGCCCTAAAGATTTATTTCTTAAAATTACAAGACTGGAGATAGCCCAGTGGTAGAGCACTTGCCTAGCATGCACTAGGCCCTGGGTTCAATCCTTAACACTGAAAAAACTTACTTAGGTTTTCTATAGTTACTTTCCCACCAGAGTTCAAACAGTGTGGATGTATAAAGAGAAAAAAAATCCAAAATGTCCTTCCTGACCCAACTCAGTTGTCCCTTCCTCCTGATGTCACCACCACTCACTTCTCAGTGTATGTGTTTCTGCTTTTATTTCCTAAAAGACAAATATGAACATGCATACATACAAAACATTGGACTTGTATCCAGCAAAGCCTTTTTTTGGGAGGGAGCAAAGAGGGGCGCATTTCTAGACAGGGTTTCTCTGGTAGTCCTGGCTGTCCTAGCCTTGCTTTGTAGACCAAGCTGGCCTCAAACTCACAGAGATCAACCTGTCTCTGCCTCCCTGAGTGCTGGGATTAAAAGTGTGCACCACTACACCTGGCTCAGCTAAGCATTTTTTTTTTAATACCTAGCTTTGTTAACCACCCTGGAAGATCCCTTGTCCTTGTTAGGGCAGAGAGAGCGCCTGCTTTCTAGGTAGTAAAAGCCTTCTGTCATCTTTATGACTGTGATATATATCTCGTTGCACTCTTTGTCTATGGACATTCATTTGCCTTACCTCCATACTGCCATGGTCTTTCTTATTCATTCTTCTCTGGGTGCATGCTTGAGAATTTCTCATGGAATACATAATTACAAGAATAAATGTAATAACCAGTGAGAGTTGCAGACACCTGTCTGGTCCTGGTGATTTCCCGCCTGCTTTTCCTTATACTGACTCAGTCTTCTTAGAAACTCTTGTGAGATAGGGTGCTGTCATCCCCATCTTACAGACCAGGGAGCTACAACACAGAAGTAAGACCCATGGCTTCCCAGCTTGTAAACGCCAGAGCCAAGATTTGGACTACAGTAGGCTGGCTCCAGAGAGCGAGGAAAGGTGTCATAGGACAGTGTGTTGGGCATTGGCTATAATTCCCCAGACCCATGGGTGGCCATTGACAGTCTCCAGAGGGTATGAGAAGATAGTTGTTACCAATTTGGGGTGAAGGTGGCCACTCTTGTTGTACTTACCGACTCCACTGTGCAAGATTACTTTCATTGGCATTACAACTAAAGTCAAGTATCTTCACACATCTATTTACCATTTTCATTTTTCTCTGAACTGCTTACTTATATTCTTTGCCCCGTTTTCCAGTTGAGTTGCATCTGCCTTCTACCTGAATAAATCATAGGTATACTCTGTATATTTTGGGAATCAATCCTGTTTGTTTGTTTGTTTGTTTTTTTAAAGAACATTGCAGCAATTTCTTTGAATCTTGTTCAGGGAGGTTTGTTTGTTTGACTGTTGCATTTTGAAGTAGAGCCTAGGACGCTATTTGTTTGCAGGGCGTTTGGGTCTGTCCTTTTGTATTTCAGGGATGAAAAGGATTAGATCCCTGTCTGCAGCCAACAGGAACTTAAATAACCACTGAAGAGGAATGTCCAGGAGCTGTTGTGGATAACAGCAGGGAGCAGGAACTTTTCACCTGGGGGTTCAGGGAAGATTTTGTGACCAGTAACATCTGAGGGCCTCTCAGGGATTTTGTTTTGTTTTGTTTTGTTTGGGTTTTTTTTTTTTTTTTTTTTTTTTTTGGACAGAGGAACAGGCAGGTGGTGTTTGTGCAGTATCTCACTCAGCAAGTCATCTTAAAGTAGAGAATCTGGAGAAAGGGCTCCAAGGAAGCCACCAGAGGGAGAGGTAAAGGGGCTGGAGTAGGCAGATGCTGTTAGCAGAGCCTCCCACAATGGTGTTCCTTAGTGACCAGGTGATGCTGTCTGGAGGGCTCAGCCATTCCAACCACAGAGGAGAGAAGGTGAGGAATGGGCTAGGGGAGGGATAGGAGAAAAAAAATGAGCTAGGCAAGAGCAAGGTTAGAGAGAGAAAAGTTCTGGAAGGGGAAAGGGGTTTAGCAGAAGTTGGAGAGATGGCTCAGAAATTCAGAACATTAATTGCTTCTCCAGAGGAACTGGGTTTGATTCCAAGCTCCCACGTGGCAGCTCACAATCATCTATAACTCTAGTGCCATGGGATCCAATGCCTCTTCTAGCCTCCACAGGCACCAGGGACACAAGTGGTGTGCAGAGACATTAATGCTGACAAAACACACATACATATAAATAAATTGATTTCAGTTCCTGTGCAATTATGGGGAGCAGAGTTCAGGTCTCAGTACCCTTGTACACCAGCCAGTCATTCTGCAAACACCTGTAACTTCAGCTCTGAGGGATCTGATACCCCCTTGGGCCTCCCTGCTCACGTGTGTGTGTGTGTGTGTGTGTGTGTGTGTGTACGCTACAATTTTTTTTTTCAGTTCTGACAGCTGGTGTGTGATGTATGCTTTTAATACTAGTACTCAGGAGGTGTAGAGGCAGATGGACCTCTGTGAGTTTGAGGCCAGCCTAGTCTACCTAGTCAATTTTAGGCCAGCCTGCCAGGACTACCCAGTGAGAGGGTTGGGGGAAGGTGGATAGAGCAATCTGCAGAGACTTTGCCACACATCTGATGGCAATAGACATCAGGGTATTTATCAGCTGCTGCTTCCATTTAGTAAAGGTGTGCAGTGTCTCCAAGCCTGGCACGATGCCTGGCTGGCCCTGAACTTTAAAGAAGGGCTGGGGAGGGCAGGCTGTGTGCCCAGCGACTCCCCTCCTCTGCCAGTTTTAGCTTTATGCATGTCCTCTCCGAGGGCCACAGAAGAAGCCTGCGGTTTTGTGTCTGTCAGACCCCATGTCCCTGGATCCTTGCCTGTGTCTCAGTTGGAGTTTGTTTAGGTGTGTCTGTCTGAGAACAGATTTTTAGCAGAAAAATAAGTCTGTTCTTTGCCATCACTGGACTCAGTCTCACATACATCCCCATCCTATGCCGTTGATTTTTAAAGTTAAACAAAACCCTGAGTTTATATTCCTCATGATAAAGCCCAGTTTTTCTGGAATAGAAGAGGAACTATTTCTGTCTTCCTGTCAAGAGCTCATGAACAGCCTTCTTCACAGCCTCTAATGTGTCATTTGCAGGAATGTGATACTATTAGGCCAAACAAGAACGCTGGACTCACTTCAGTGGCTTAAACCAGGTTCTGCCCCTTGACTCAACCAGTTCAAGACCCTCTCAGCCCTTTATTTAAACGGTTGTTTTACTTTGGCAGTGCTGTGGTTAGAATTCAGGGCCTTGTACAAGCTCGGTACTCTGCCATTCAGCCACAACCCAAGTCCACTTGGGGAATGACTGCTTTCTCTTTCTCATGTCCTTAGGGTACACAATGTTGTCATTATAACTTTCTAAGCCCCCACTCCTACCCCATTTCCTAGCTGTTTCTCAAGGTTTATAGTTCTCTTATCTTTTGATAGCTAGTCATGACAGGAACATCAGAAAACCAAACTGACTCTGTCTCCTGTTAAATCAATTTCAAACCCAGATGACTCGTTGAAGTAGATGTGGACACCCAGAAGGTCACTATGTTGCTCATGCTGGAGAACTAGGAATCACAAAACTACACAACTGTTATATCCTGTTGGTCTTACTAGCCTCCTCGTACATCCTGTGCATGGATCCTTCTCAAGAAGCCCTGGATGGGTTTTCTGCTTTCTTCTTGTGTCAAAAGTTCAGCTGTGGAGAGCTGCAGAAAACCCCATTTTAAACCCAATGTGCTTTTTCTCATTCAAAGTTGGTTTTACTTTCCAATAACTGTTTCCTGAAGTTACACAGCATCCTTAAGGGCCAACCTGAACACAGACCGCTCCGTGCAGATTTTCAGTGGCTGGTGCTGCCACTGGGAGATCTTCTCCCCAAGGCCCAGGAGCCTTGCCTGTCTACTTGCCGCTGCCATCCTCCTGGCCGCATTGCTGGTTTTATTTGAATAGTTCTATCAGGCTGCATGGGTTAAGGTTGCAACTCTTGAGGCTGGGCCATGTTCCTGCTTGCATCATGGGAGTGAAACTGACGCCACATGGGTCATTAGGGACAATGGACAAAGTGAGCAGGAATATAATAATCCTCTGCTAAGCCTACTTAGTCCATTTTAAATGCCCTGTCTTTGTCCTAAGCTCTTTGGTGGAGGTGTGTTAGCCTTGATCCCAGTGTGATTTCTGCCTTGCAACAGAGGATATGTCAGCAATATGAGTGACATGACCAGGCCCTCCTAACGACTAAGGGAACTAGCTAGTTTTGTGGTTTACCCACTTGAGAGAAACGGGACAGCGAGAACCAATCGGCCTGTGTGAATGCCAGGTTCTCAGCATGTTAGGGTGCTGCTTTTGTACTCCTCCCCTAGAGGATTGTGGGGTTTCCTGGACCATTCACTTAACTTTTATCACAATTGTAAGTTTGCTGGCACCACCGGTAGGCAGGTAGACATAGAGAAAAAGGACAGAGAACAAGCTATATAAAGGCACAGACAGTGAGTACGCATACCTGAGAAAGCCCCAGGAACATCACACCAAGTAAAAGAAGCCTTGCACCACAACAAGATGATTCCATTTGTAGAAAGCTCTAGAATAGACAAAACTAATGGAGTGGAGGGTCTCAACCTCAGGGCCCGGCATTGATGGGAAGCTTCAGAGATACTCCGGGGTGAGGTGTTAGTGAGAGTAAAATCTTGGTAGTTTGCCGAACATGAAGTATTCGATGTGTCAGATCTCAGCAACTGTGGTATGAACATGTGCTCAGTTCTTCACAGGCAAATTTTGCCTCAAAAAAGAGAAAAATCCCTAAGTAAATATTGAACTCTTGATAAGAGTGTGTGTGTGTGTGTGTGTGTGTGTGTGTGTGTGTGTGTGTGTGTGGAAGTGTTAAGGGGAGGAAGAGTGCTGATATGGCAGTTTACTTTGGAGTGAGCCTACACAGAGCAAATGTGCTGATGGTGGGGTGGATTCAGGGAGAACCCTGAGGGGACATTCGTGACTTACAGTGGAACAGTGTGGTGGGGCTGGGGGCGTTCCATGCACACTGTTATCTTTCAACTCTGCTCTATGTTTGCAAGTTTTCATAATAAGTTGTTAGGAGAAAAAGATAGTTAGGGTGTGATTGCATGGGGCCCCCTGAGGAGGAAGCTGGTGTTGTCCTGGTCACGAAGTTGTGTTTACAGGTGAAGATTAGAAGACTTCCAGGGATTTAATAGAACCAGTGATGTCATCAGAGCAGCAGCAATGGAATCCGACTTTAGGACACTCACTTCTGCAGGGTGTAGGCCACCTTGGCACCTGACGGGACAAATGTGGCTCCTGGAGGCCCTCCGCTTGCTAATTCTGTGCTGGCAGATTCGCAGCAAATGTAAATTAGTCCAATCGCACAGTTACAGGAACTTCCTGTGCAGGGAGCGATAAGCCTGCCGCAGACACCCCTGGAAGTGTCACTTTGGCTTGTTCCCTGCTAATTATCTTCTCCGCCTGAGCTGCCGCGTTTTTCACTGATTTCAGGATCTGACTCGGTGACTTCCTGAAGACTTCTCAGCCTCTCTTGATTCTTTTGAAAGCAAGGGGCAGGACCAGCAGCCGCCGCCGCTGCGCAGAGTCCTGAATGGGAGTCCTGATTTGGGCCCCTGCCCGTTTCCCCGAGGGCACCGCAGACCAGCGGCAGCAAAGACAACTCTGGTCCTCTCGGTCGGGTAGAGCCTCTGCCAGAGAGGGTCTGCTGGTAAATTCCAAAGCGGGGGCAGGGACAGAGGAGAAGAATGAAAGCATTATTCTAAGAAGCCGCTTTTATTTATAGATTCTCCTATTCTATTAGTACGAACGCCGGAGGGATATAAAAGTTGGAACACATAACACATAATAGAAATGAAAGGACGTTAAACTAAACTAGGGAATGTGGTAAAATGAGAGGAGATTGTGTACCAAGGGGAAGATGCCACATTTTCTTCTGAAAGAAAATCATCTTAGAGCACATTGTACCAGGAAAGCGAATTAAAATAAGGACTCTGTGAGGAGAAAACTTGGAAGGAAGCACAAAATATTTCATAATGAAAAGGAGAAAGTGTTAAGCTGACTCAAGGGGAAAACAAATACAGAGTTTATACTAATTACATTATAGAGACAAATAAAATGTTGAAAAGGAAATAAAGCCAATTAACTACTTAATGTACTCTGAGATCTGCTGGCAAAATAAAATGTATTATATATAATAAAATACGCAAATAACTATAATTTGCTATTTTTTCCCCAACAGCCAATACAGTGCCTCCTGTTCTGCATACACAATGAAGGAGTTTTTTTTTTTTTTTTTTTTTGTTTTTCGAGACAGGGTTTCTCTGTTTAACAGCTCTGGCTGTCCTGGACTCGCTTTGTAGACCAGGCTGGCCTCGAACTCGTAAAGATCCGCCTGCCTCTGCCTCCCAAGTGCTGGGATTAAAGGCGTGCGCCACCACCGCCGGGCCAATGAAGGAGTTTTGACCACTAACAAAAGGCATTGATGGGCTCTAATACAAAGTAAACAGCCACTTGTGTTGGGCAAGCTGAAATCAGACAGCACTTTTCAGTGAATGAGGTAGAATTTGAAGAACATGCACTTAAGGGGGGGAAACTCTCAGCTTAAAGTCCAATGAGTAGGGGCCAGCGAGATAGCTTAGTATGTAAAGCCACTGGCCACCAAGCCTGAGGACCTGAGTTCAATTTCCTGAGTTCAACTAAGAGGTAGAAGGAGAGGACTAACTCCTGTAAGTCATTTGCTTTCTGACCTTCACACATAGTTGCATGTGCACATGCGTGTAGGGCACAAATAAATGTAATTTTATTTAATCGTTTTAGTTTTTTGAGACAGAGTCTCACTGTGTAGCCTTGGCTAGCCTGGAACTCTCTATGCAGTCCAAGCTAGCCTCAGACCCATAGAGATCTACCTGCCTCTACATCCCGGGTGCTGGGATTAAAGGTGTGTGCCACCATGTAATAAGCTTTTTTTTTTTTTTTAAATCTAATACATTAAAAAAAAAAACCTAATACATGAAGGCTTGGGTGATAAGAATCTCTCTTCTGACAGTGACTGTCCCTTCCTTTACCCCAACTGTTTCTCCTGAAAAAAAAAAAAAAATCGAAGTTAGCAACACTTCCAATAAGCATGTGCTTGGAATAGTGCCTGTCCCCAGGGGACCATTCTGCTGCTGATGGCATCATCATCATCATCATCATCATCATCATCATCATCATCATGGTTATCTATGCCAGCGGAGCCAGACAAACCAGTCCACCCAGTGTAGACACACCAGTCTGCCCAGTATTTGGCATACTGGTTTTGCCCCAAGAAAGCATTGCGTTGCATTTAAAGCAGGAATTCAGGGCTGGGGAGGAGAAGGGCTGGGAATAACTCAGAGGCAGCATGCCTGCCTAACGTGTCCAGCACTGTGTCTTCCATCTCCACCCCTGGGAATACAGCGGGCACAGGGGTGGGCGGTGTTTGAATATTGTTTTACCTTTGTCTTTTTGAGGAGATTGTAGCTGTTAAGGCTTGGGGCAGAGCAGGCAGAAGCTATGCCTGACTAAGAAAGAACTCATGAGCCATGACTTATGAAGCTGGATCATGCCATGACTGCAGAGCTCACCACAGTCTCCCAGTGACTTGCCTGGCTGTTACCCTCCAGATTCAGCAGCAGGTAGGGCCTCCCTACCCAGCCCTCCATCTCCGTAGCATGCTCTGTTGGGATCCTGCCTACCAAGACTGATGCAAGAGAGGCCTTTGCTACTCAGGGCTAAGGAGAAATCCTCTCTTAAAAATAGGAGACAATAAAATAATGAGATGTGCCAGTTTGCACCACATTAACCCCTTGGAGTCAACAGAAAAGCTTATAAAGGATGGCCTGTGGTCTGAAACGCAACTGGAGCAGGCAGCCAAGGTCTGCACTGTTATACCCGAGATGTTCGCTTTCATTCATCCCCCAGAGAGAACAGTGTACCTGGAGGTGCTAGATGTTTATCTTCTCCCTACATGTTTCTTGCCCTGGGGATCATTTATGATGTACAGAATACTAACTTCATCAAATGGGAAAAATTCTAAGGAGACCAAAGAAATGTAAAGGCAAAGATCCTTTTCTTTTCACCCTGACCTCCCGTAGTGCATAAACCAGCTTTTCATTTTCTGGGATTACATTGGTGGAGTAGCTCTTGCAAGCAAAGCCATTAAGCAAACACAAATGGAAGATTTCAATCTGACCTGAACAATTTTGCCTACACATTGATCAACAACTGACTGAGCCACTTAACATCCTCGGAAGTCAGATCAGTCATCCATGATGTACGGTTGCAGTCCTCATTGCAAAACAGAATTCTGCAGCTGGCTGTTGGAGGTTGCCGTGTGAGTGTTCTCCTATGGGAAAGGAGCCCTTGCCTTGTTATTGGTGTGGATAAAACCCTGGTGGTCCTCCTGAATGACAGCCTCGCTCTGCACTGACCTCAAGGAGAGTGCTGCTGTCCCTAGCAGTCCCCACTGTGACCATAGGCTTAGGACCAGCAGGTGTCTGCCATGGATTAGTACCTCCTTTGGTCACTCCCTCACGTATTTCCTGGGTTGATTCCATATTGAGTTTTGAAAGGGCATAGAATTTGGGGTTTTGGAGTCCTGGAGTCACCACCTGTCTTTTGACATTAAGAGCCGAGAATGTGAAATGAGTAATTTGCTGCAGTTTAATTTAACCAGTCATCTAAAAGCCGCCATCGCCAACCCTCATTGGTAGTTTGTATTCCACTGGGAAGTAATAGACAATGTGCAGAGGCCACGTGTACCCAGTTTCAGAGGGTTGTTCAGTTGTAACTAGGAATGTGTTCAGAGGTTAAAAACCAGAGATAATAAGTTAAACACTGTGGAGGGTTATTTTGTTTTGTTCTGTTTGTGCCAAGGGGCACCTCAGTTTTCCACTCTGCCACTCTCAGCAGGAAGGTCTCTTCATGCGGGCAGCCCCTGTGGCAGTATAGGGTTAGTAATACATATACACTTTGGAGCACACTATCCAGGTACCAGGCAGGCTGCAGGTTTTGGGGATGAGAGAATAGAGCCCTTTCCTTTTCAACCAAAAAGGGTCACACACACACCCCACCCAGGGACTTGTGCCTTGGTTTACCTCAGGCGTTACAGCTATGTCACCTGGCCACACTGGCTTCCGGGGAGTCTGAGAAATCAAGAGGTTTAGATTCCACAGTCTTTATGAAGGAGGGAGGTAGTGAAGAAGTTGGAAATACAAGCAGGGTTTTGTACCTGTTGTCTCCTCCATATCATAGTGATGGTGGTACCTCTCCATTGTCTTGGGAATGACTGGAAAGACAGAAAGGGCAAGAGGGAGGGAAAGGGTCCAGTGCATTCCTAGGAGGCTACTACCTCTTAGTGTGGGTTAACTGGCCATCCAGTGAGGGGCAGACTCTGCTGTAGATGCCTAGACGGCTGCAGTCCAATGCCAGTGGAATGTGGCAAACCACTTAAAAGAAGGCAAGGTGACTCCAGAGGGCAAAGAGGGCAGTCACCTCCAACAAAAAGAGATAAAGACATCACAAAGATCGGCATGGTAGCAGGCAAGGGTGATGAATTCTTACCTGATGAGGAATGGCCCCAAGAGCTCCACCTCATTTACTCCAGACAGGCCACAAACACTTCTTCCCACTTCCTGTAATAGATAAGGAAACCGAGGCACAGAGTCCGCACCAAACAGCATCTCACTGAGGTGCCTGCCTGCCTTTGGCATCCCTGAGCCTCCCCCCTCCCCCGGTCCTGTAAGTGAGGGACCATGACTAACACTGGAGTCCTGTGTGTAGGGCGGTCATTCAGGTCTGCTTGCCGCTGGCCTCTGCCACTCAGATACCCGTGGTATGTGGGAGATCTAATGTTGTTGGAGCACCCCTCGGATATCTGCTGCCCCTTGCCAGGGTATCTCCCTATGTCTGTTGAGGAGGGAGCAGCCTTCCGTCCTCTCATGGGAGTGTGGGGCAGAGTGTCGCAACAGACGGCATATGAGGAACCCCTCCGCTGTTCCCATTTCCCCAGGTTCCCACCAGACCACCAGCAGCAGCATTTAGGATGATGCTAGGAATAAAAGTTCTCAGGCTTTGCTGCTCCATCAGAGAGAGACCCTGGGCAGTGGTCCAGCTTACTGGCTTTAGAACATGAGTTGTGCAGTTGCTGGGTACTCTGAGCATTATGGGGGTGTCAGGGCTTTCAGCATATTGGCCTCAGCTACTGGTTTCTGTTCATTCTGGGCTTAGGCTAGCGGATCTTGTAGACTATGCACACCTCCATGTGTTTTAGTAGTCACATGTGAGGAAGACACCATGTTGAAAAGCTACTCCCCCACGCTTCCCAGACCGCTATACACTAACCAAGGCAGCTTCTATGTGTCTGTACCTAGGGACCCGGTGCGTGATATGGGCTTAGGCAGGTTAAGAGGTGGGTGAGTCCTGAGAGATGAGTCCCAGCCTTGTGGGGCGCCCCAGCAGTAGCTGTGGGGAGGCTCTTTGTGGAGAAGGCTACTTTCTTACCCATGGATAGTGGGAGATCATCTGAAGAACAGGCCGGAGTTCATTGCTACAGCAGTGTCTGCTGTATGTCCCAAGCCTCACTATTCCTCACCTTCCTGACTGTGAGCCACTTACGAAGGCTGACCATTTCAGCCTTTCCTCTACTCTGAAAGGGCAAATCACACCCTGGAGCTACTGAGCTACTGTAGGGCTCTCTGAATCTCCTTGTTTGTCCCTAGCTTTGAGTTTCTTTACCTTATAGATGTTTTCTGGTGTCATAAGGAGAATCTATCTGACCTTCCAGCCATTAGCATGACTATTATTGCTATACTGTGTCCTGGTGTTGGGTACTTCATTCCATGTAAGATCCTGTATCATCATGTATAATCAAGAATACTGTGGATTTACATGTAATCCAAAATGCTGTGAATTGCCTTTGTCATACCCAACCAGTGATTACCCCAGGGCCCCTGGAGTATATGAAGCCCACTGTGAGGGCCTATCTATCTTCAATGTGCTTTCGCTAACAATTACTTCATCAGAATGTATCTCAATTGGAGAGATGGGGTACACTCAACTGGAGTACTTTTGAGTTAATAGACCTTTTCCAATGATGGGAACAGAGCTCAGAACAGCGCAAGAACTGTTAGCACATGGTTGTTTCTATTCGTTGGCCCCAAAGGAAGTGAAGAGGGGCTCTTGATGGGATCCACAAAGAAGCATTAGGTAAACCAACACTTTTGGGTGAGCAGGTTCTGGGAGAGAAACCATGTTGAGGCAGGTCTGTAGACCGAGGCCAGGGAAGCAGAAAGCTAGCCTAACCTTCCTTTTCACTTGTCTCTGGGTTCACTGAGCCCATCCTATAACTAGAGGGCAGGGGAGCCACTGAGGTGGTTCCCATCCCTTGAGAAGGAGAGTGTCCTAGATTGGATCTCCATTGCTTTGAGAAACACCATGACAAAAAGCAACTTGGGGAGGAAAAGGTTTATTTTATCTTACAGCTTACAGTCAGTCTGTCATGAAGGGAACTCCGGGCGGGAACTGAAAAGCAAGTGCCATGGAGGAACATTGTTTGCTTGCGCTCGCTCAGCTTGCTTTTAAAATATAACTTTGGGACACCTGGCCAAGAGTGGAACCACCCACAATGCCCTAGGCCCTCTCACATCCATCATTAATCAAGAAAATGCCCCACAGACATATCCTCAGGCCCATCTGTTGAAGGTAGTTCCTCAATTGACGTTCCCTATTCCCAGAGGACAGTAGCGTATGTCAAATTGATCTTAAAAAAAAAAAAAAAAGATTATCTATCTATCAGCACAGATAAACACTTGTCAAGTTGACACAGAAATATATCACTATAAGATCATTACCTTTCCTTTCTTGTTTACATCCCTAAGATCTCATGTTAACATCACAGTACAAAACATAGTATCGCTTTAAAAGTCCCACAGTCTTTGAAAGGTTCAAACTTTTTTTTAAAGTTCAGCATCTCTTTAAGATACCTAATAGCTCTTTAAAATTTAAAGTCTATCAACTGTGGGCTCCTATAAAATAAAAAAGCAAGTTATTTCTTATCCAAGAGGGAAGAACCAGGGCGGGGTTACAGTCAAATCAGAGCCAAGCCCCAAATACAATAGCAATATAAATAGTTCATTGTCTGACATCTGGGGCTCACAGTCTTCTGGTACCAAAGGGCTTGGTCAGTTCCCTGTCTTCAGCCCTGCTACCCTCAGCATCCACAGCTTGTCTCCTAGGCACAGGCCAGCTCCACATTACACCTACCACGGTCTTTGGTAGTTAACCCATGGTCTCGGCATCTATAATATGCAGGGTTCTCCGCTGCAGCCCAGGCTACACTCACTGTAATACCTTTAAGCTCTCAGCTGGTTTTCCAGACTAAAGTTCTAAATTGCTTCCACAGTCCACCTCAAAACAACATGGTCAGGTCTGTCCCACCAATACCCACTCTCTGGCACCAGTTTCTGTCCTAGTTTGATTCTCCATTGGCTGTGACAGACACCATGTGCAAAAGCAGCTTGGGGAAGAAAGGGTTTATTTCATCTTACGGAGTAGAGTCCATCAAGAAGGGAAGTCAGGGCAGGAACTCTGGAGGCAGAGACTGAAGCACAAGCCATGTGCCTTGCTCCTGCATGACCTACTCAGCCTGCGTTCTTACATACCCCAGGACCAGCCAGGGGCTGACACATCTACAATGGCCTGGACCCTCCCACTTCAATCATCAGTCAAGAAAATGCCCCTCAGACATGTCTTCGGCCCCACTTGATAGGGGCAATTCCTTAACTGATATTCTGTCTTCCCAGGTGACTCTGCCTTGGGTCAAGTTGACGAACAAAACAAAACACTAGCATAGAGCACAGGGTCAGAGCGTGGAGAGTGTATTTAGAGGGGTGGGTCACAGATATCCAGCGCAGTCACAGGTGGCCATCCCCAGGTTTCCCTTCTGTGTGGCACACCTACGTCTCAGTCTACTCAAGTGTGTTTTTGTGTTCACTGTGAAATAGGCTTTGATCTCATTGTCCCCGCGGGAACATCCAGCTTTCCTATAGCCATCACTTGATCTCCTTTCACCAAGGATGCTCTGGGTTTTTTTGTGGCATCAGGCTCTCAGGCTTGTGCTACAAGCTTCATATCATAGGTGCTTTGTTCTGTTTTTTGAGACAGGGTCTCCCTATGTGCTCCTAGGCTGCCCTTGATATCCCACCTCGAGCTCACAGTGCTGGGGTAGCAGGAGCATGCACCATGTCCAGTTTGCCAGTGAGAGGTCTTAACTTTGTAACTTTAAAGGGGACTTTTCAAAGAGGTCTCCACGGAGATCCATGTTTTCTGTTTGTTGTTGATGTGGTGGTGTGGTGGTGTTTGTTTTGTTTTCTTTTGGAATAGAGTAACAGTCCAAGGGAGTTCCTTTTGTTTGTTTGTTTGGTTCTTTCTTTCTTTTTTAACAAATTTAATAATTTTTTTTCTCCAACATGTTTTTTTTTAATAGTACTTTTTTGTGTTTGCTTTTGTTTTTTGTTTATTTTTTGAGGCAGGGTTTCTCTGTGTAGCCCTGGCTATCCTGGAACTCAAGCTGTAGACCAGTCGGGCCTTGAACTCACAGAGATCCACCTGCCTTTTCTACCCAGGTGCTGGGAATTAAAGGCTTCCACCACCATGCCCAGCTTTTCTGAGTTTTAAAAAACTTGTTTATTTTTGAGCCAGGGTTTCTCTGTGTATCTCTGGCTGTCCTAGAACTCACTCTGTAGACCAGGCTGGCCTTGAACTCACAGAGATCTGCCTGCCTCTGCCTCCCGAGTGCTGGGATTAAAGGTGTGTGTCACCACCCCCCCCCCGACCATTTTGGACAGCAGTGAACTGCCATGTGGGTGCTGGGATTTGAACCCGGGTCCTTTGGAAGAATAGCCAGTGTTCTTAACCGCTGAGCTATCTCTCCAGTCCCAAAAACTTGTTTATTTTTATTTCATATGGAATGGTATTTTTCTTCAATGTATGTCTGTGTGAGGGTGTTGGATCCCCTGGAACTGGAGTTACAGACAGTTTCGAGCTGCCTTGTGGGTGGAAGGAATTGAACCCAGATCCTCTCTGGAAGAGCAGCCAGGGCTCTTAACTACTGAGCCATCTCTTCAGCCCCCAGCATAATGTTTTTATTGATTATTTGGGAGTTTCACATCATATACCCCAATCATAGTCATTTCCCAGTTGTCCTAGGTCTCCCTCACCTTTCTATCCTCCCCCTGCAAAAAGAGAGAAGACTCCCCACCCACACACAAATCCAGTTTGTGTTGCTCATATACTCACCACGGCATAGTCAAACTCCCAGTGGTTAGTCCCTTAAAGAAAACCGAGTCCTTCCCCTCCTCAACCTCCACCAGAAGCCATCAGTTCTGGAGAGCTACACTTCAGCATTCTTTTTTTCTTGGAGATTTATGTATGTATTTATTTGAATTTTATGTTCATTGGTGTTTGCCTGACTGTATATATGGGTGAAGGTGTCAAGTCACTTGGAGCTGCATTATGGACTGTTGTCAGCTGCCATGTGGGTGCTGCCGTGTGGGTGCTGGGAATTGGCCCTGGGTCCCCTGGAATGGCAGCCTGTGGTCTTAACTGTGGAGCCATCTCTCCAACCTGCACTTCAACATTCTTATCCCAATTTGTACAAGTTCTCTTCTATGCCTTCTTGTCTAGGCTGTTATTTTGGTGTGTGTGTGTGTGTGTGTGTGTGTGTGTGTGTGTTGGGGGGGTATCGTACGGGTTGTCACAGAAGCCTTCCATGTTCGCTTTTTCTCAGTCTATAATCATCAACACCACTGCCAAAGTAGCTTCCCTGCCCTTTACATTTAAGAATTTTTAATCATACGGGTTTTGAATTTTAAAAAACACTTTCAAAATTGCTGGCAGAAAGAGTTAAATGTATTGACTTCCAAATGCTCTTGCTTTTTATGGACTAAATCCACCTTGGTCATGGCAGCTGATCATTGCTGCTCCACTGAATCTGGCTCTCTAAGCTGGTCTGGAGTTCAGAGTCTGTACACATAGCCAAAGCCTTCCAACACAGTCCTAATCTGGCTCTAATCTTATCCCAGCCTCCTAAAATTTTGCTCCTTTTCTGTTTTCTGGATCAATTTGTCCAAGACCGAGATGGTGTGTTCCTTAGCGTTCTGTGAGGCTCACCTTCAGATCTGTCCACGAGATGGAGGCCTCTCTCTATTTCAGTTCTTTAAGAGAAGGTCCGACCAGTCCTTCTTTTTAGACAGTTTCATAAATTTTCTAGTCGTTTGCTCTTGTTGCCGTAAATTTTCAAATATAATAAATAGCTTAACGCCCTAGTGAGTGTTTCCTTATTGTCCTTTAATCCTTGGCTTTATCTTTGGCGGTACCTCTCTTTTCATTTATAATCCCACTTCTCTGAGTATTTTTCCCCCCATGTCTGTACTAAGATAGATTTATCTCTCCTGCTGGGTTTTTAAAGAAGTCTTAGCCGGGCAGTGGTGGCACATGCCTTTAATCCCACCACTTGGGAGGCAGAGGCGGGCGGATCTTTGTGAGTTCAAGGCCAGCCTGGTCTACACAGTGAGTCCAGGACAGCCAGGGCTATTACACAGAGAAACCCTGTCTCGAAAAACAAAACAAAAAAACAAACAAACAAAAACAACAACAACAACAAAAAAACCGAAAAGAAGTCTTTCCAACTGTTTAACTTTTCTCTATTACTAATTTATTTTCTATTTTACAGAGTTCTTCCCCTAACTTTAACTCTCTTTCTGTTTTCTTGAACTTAAATCTTTTAAGCTGGAAGCTTGATACCACGAATCAACCTCTGCTTCAACCAGTGTGAGAGGGGCTGCAGCATCCCTTCTGATGTCGTATCCAGTGGCACTCACAAGTTCTCCCATCAGTATTTTCACTGTCAGTACAGTGTGCATATCTGAAGTCCGAATTATGATGTTTGACCCCCATGAGTTGCCTAAGCATGTATGCTAATGTATGCTAATTTCTACAGTGTGGAGGTTTTCATTCAACTCTTCGTTACCAATATCTAACGTAGTTGCTTTCCAACCAGATATTGTTTTGGAAATTGATTCTATGATCCTGAAGAGATTTATTTTGGGTCCTGGCACCCCATCAGTCTCTGGAGAAGAATGTTCTCCACTGTTGTTGGGTGGAGTTACAGCTGCTGGAGCATGCCTCTTGACCGCATGGCTTAAACCTTCTCCACTGCAGTGTCATGTGTCTCTGTGACCTGTGTGTATGTGGCCTCTCATGTCAGGAGACCTGGTGGGTGAATAGAGTTTAGGTCAAGGATGCATAAGGGGCCTGAGCATAGAGAGTCTCTTGAATACTGTTGAGGAAAAGCCAGGGCATGGTTAACTTCTGCAGAAAGAACCCCAGAGAAGAGGAGGAGGAGTGACCAGGCCACGAGGTTCAGGGAAAGGACCCTTTTTGTCTCCTGAGGTGTAGGGGAAGCACCCGCAGGGAGAATGCCAAGGGCTGGGACTTGGGTGGACCTGGGCTGCAGGGCAGGGTCATACTTGTATGGTGACCTCAGTAATGCAGAGATGACAGTATGGATTGGCCATGTAGTAAGGATGTCCTCCGCAGTGGGAGGACGGTGAGAGTAGAGCTAGAAAGGAGGAAGTCAGGCCGCTTGGCTTCTAAACATGGTTGACATGGCTGCCTGATGGATTGGACAGCCGGGTCACAATGGAACCAGGAGTGGTCAAGGTCATGCAGAGTTACAATGATGGAGGGACATTGACAGGTGGGGCCTGTCTGGGGCTGTGTGTTCACAGCTGCTGGCATGAGGGATCCATGAAAGACTCAGGGAATCAGGGTAGTCATTTACCTGGCTATCAAGGCCAGGTGATGGAGGAGGAGAGAGCGAGCCTGTCAATGGTGGCAGGCGACATGAGGAGCCATGATGATGGACTTGGGACGCGGAGCCGCAGGGTGAGCCATGAGCACTGTGTTGGCCTGTATGGCCCCTTCCCCGAAGACATGACCTTGGCTACGGAAGTGATTGCAAAACCAGAACGTTTCTGAGCGCAAGGAGAGCCAGGGTAGCTGAAGCCAGTGAAACAGGGCTGAGAAAACAGGACACACACATGACTTATTAGAAAGAGTTATCAAGCAGCTAAGAGGGCACAGGGCAATAGTAAGAGGCAGGTGGGCATTTTATTTGTTTAAGGACTTTTTCTTTCTTTAATAATGATTCCCAAGGGCTCAATAGGAGTAGGAGTAGCCCTGGGACCTAGGAAGGAGAAGTAGTCTGAAAAGGTCTGATGCACGGAATGAGGAGGCAGGAACAGTCCGGCTGTGATGTCAGGGTCACGCTGCAGGGGCTGGGTAGGAGGGGAGGCTGGTTGTCACATTGAAGGACAACCAAAACAGTTGGCTGGCTGCAGCAGGAAGTGTAAGAAGCTGACTGACTGGTATGGGGTGGGGTGGGGGGTTCCTGCTCACTCCCTCGTGACTTCCTGGCCACCCCAGCCTGTGATTTCCAGATGCTTCAGGGGTGGGATAGCCTGTCAGACAAGCTGTGTCTCCATTTCCTCCTCTGATCCTGGGCTGGGCAAAAGCCTCCCCATCAGCCAAGTGGAGCCTTACCTAGCTGTCCTAGGATCTGCAGAATGGTGTTGTGCTACTCTGCGTAAACTTCCACACACATTCAGCTCTAGTGGGGAAGACAAGCAGGTCATGTCCAATGGTCAAATTCAACTGGGGGCTGGAGGGAGGAGACAGTTAGTTTTCTTTGATATGAGGTGGATATGGAGGACTTATGTAGAAGCTGACAGAGATGGACCAAAAGCTGCTAAATTTAGTCTCCATTCAGGATGGAGGTTATCGAGTGGTGTGACAAGTAATTAGAGCTGCTCTTGAGAACCCGGTGATGTTTTGCAAAGTCTGCGTCTTTGATTGGCATTAAAGAAAAACATAACACGAATGCATCTTTGAAAAGAACCAGTCTGTCCTACTCTCCAGAGAGCTCCAGAGGCTTCAGCATGGCCAGACTAGATTCTGTGATGCTGCTGATGCTGCTGCCCCTGTAACGCAGTGGCTCTCAACCTGTGGGTTATCCTGCATATCAGATATTTTGGTTGTGAGCCTAGCCTTTAACGGCCGAGCCATCTCCCCAGCCCGCATACCAGATATTCACATTACGATTCATAGCAGTACCAAAATTACAGTTATGAAGTAGGAACAAAATAACTTTCTGGCTGGGGAGGGTCACCACAACATGAGGAGCTGCGTATTAGGAAGGTTGAGAACCACTGAGAGCCTGCAGGGGATACATTCCACAGAAGGCAGAGCATGGGCAAGCCTTGGAGGTGGAAGATGAGCGTGGATGGGCGAGCAAACACAGCAAGGACCTTGCCTGAGTCCTTGCCTTGGAAGCCAGGCCGCACATATGGGGGCCAGGGATGGTAAAACCTGGGCTTCCCTGTCTACCTGGATTCATTAGGGCATTTGTGCTTGTGTCCCTGAGCCTCAGGTCAAAGCTAAGTAGCAAACCCACTCACCATGCCTACTGCCCACTGAAGCATCTCAAATCCACACAAGGGACAAAGTGATCACACACCCCTGGAGTTGGGGTTCACGGCAGCCATTCTGGTCAGCACAACCTGTTCCCATCCTGGGATAACTGGATGGGTTTGCCTGTCACTCTTTGAGGGAAGGCACCTGGCAGCCACAGCAGGTCCTCACTGTGTGATTGATGCCTGATCACATGAGGGGTAGCCGTGGAGCCCTTAGAAAGAAAGACATGTAAGGCTACCACATCAGGAGTCACTGAGAGCCTTGCTAGGGCCAGGTCACGTCTCTGGAGGGGACATGTCGCCGGCATCGGGTAGTGAGGGTATCGGAGACACCAGCGGCCAGCTCCAGCACACATACATCAGATAGGGCCTCACAGACCCAGATGAGCAGCTCCCAAGCTCAGAGTGAATTTGTCTTCACAGACTTGGGAACATAAGAGATGACATGCGCGTGAATTTGTTTCGCAGAATCAGAACTCTGGGACTTAAAAAAAAATGTCTCAGCCTGGAATCAGCCATCTATCGCAAGCTCAGATAAGCGCGTCAAGAATCTCTGGATAAGAATTGTTAGCTTCAGGGAACTGGAAAAGACAGTGGAGTGTAGACATGGCTGCTGTCCCATGCCTGGCAGGTAGGAGTGGAGGGGGCCTGTGTGCAGTCCCCTCCTCTGGTCCTGCTGCCCCTTTGGGCAGGCCTAGCCATCAAGGTGCTGTTTTATTCACCTTGACCTTTTGGGACTCTTTCAAAGTAGAACTATTTTTCCTATGGAACCATCAACAAACTAGATTCTTTCCTTGGTATCTGTAAAGGATTGGTTCAAAGAACCCCCTGGGTACCCACTTGTGCAGGTGCTCCGTTTCCTTATATACGATGGGGTAGTATTTATGGAGAGCCCACACACATCCTCTTGTGTACTATAAATCACCTCTAGATGACTGATTGTTCTTAATACAGTGCAAACACGATATAAATTGGTGTTATATTGTATTGTTTAGGGAATAAAGTCCCAGGGAAATATCTGTATGAGGTCTGTACATTGTCAGTACAGATGTACTAGCCAGCCTCGTAGGCCTAGCGTGTAATTGGCTCATGTCAGTAATAACAACCTTTTTATTTTTCCCTGAATGTTCTCAGAATGGCTGGTTGAATCCAGAGATGCAGAGCTCCTGGATCCAGAGGGCTGACCATATACTTGAAAAAGAAAAGAAGCTAAAGGGCAAATGGAATTCGTTATCTAACCTTACAACCAATTTCATTTGGTCCATTTGTCCTCCTAAAGTGGGGTACACCCTTGTTGCTTTCTTTAAGAAATGATATACAAGAAGCTCCCAGGCCCCTCAAAAGCAATTTCTGTGCTGCATGCCATGGTTTTCCTCCTCAGAGCCTTGGGAAGGGAAATACTACTGTTCTCCTTAAGAGGAAAGGGAAATGAAGGCAAAGAGAAATGAAGGAGCTGTACTCAAAGTCCCTTTTCAATTAAACAGAGCTAGCATGAACAGCCTGCCTCCAAAGCCAAGTCCCCACTCCGTTGCTGAGTGAGGTCCCACTGGAGTTCCTGTGTAGTTCATGCAAGGTGATAACTTGGGAGGTGAATTCCTTGTCTCCTTTGCGTCCCGCCTCTACCCAGTCTTTCATTGAAAGAACAGCAGATGTCCCCTCTCTGCTAAGCCTCTGAGAATTCAGGTCCCTGTTTGTATCTTAGGGTACATTTTGACAGATGATAAAGCTTTGTGATTGCCCCCTGCACCCCAGGTGGACAGGATGGCTTCTCTTGTGTCTCCGCCATCTTGCTCTGTTCATTCTTATTGGCCCCTCTTCTGAGCAGGCTCTGCTCACATGGTTGCATGTTGAAGGGATCCATGAGGGAATGGATGGGTGCCCATGGAGACTTGTGGTAGCTGAATAAGATGAAAGCTCGGTTGGAGGAGGAAGAGGGAGGAAGGGCAGAGCTGCCCAACAGCACTATGAGTAAGCACACAAGGGGATGCAGAAGGCTGGGTAGTCTTCCTTGGGTCCCTGGTATGCCAGACACTACTGCGTGCCTCGTCGTAGGAAGTCCGGGGTGGAGAAGGCACAGTGAGTGGACCACTTTCTACTGTTTCCCTTTCAAGCAATTAGTTTAATTGATTAGTGATCTGGAGGTTTTACTTTGAATATGAAAGTCTGACAACATTATTTATCAGCAAATTTTACAGAGACCGCAGGGGTTAGCATGCAGTGGCTGGAGAGTAAGCCAGTGCCTCTCCTTTGAGAGAGGAGAAACTGAGGCTGGCAAAGAATCAAAGGACCCGAGAGGATTCACTGCCCTCTTCAGACCTCCAAGGGTATCAGGCATATATATGTGGTACATAGACGTGCACACAGGCAAAACACCATACATGAAAAATAAAAATAAATAAATCTCAAGAAAAAAAT
This sequence comes from Lophiomys imhausi, assembly GCA_907164525.1. Classification (NCBI taxonomy): domain Eukaryota; kingdom Metazoa; phylum Chordata; class Mammalia; order Rodentia; family Muridae; genus Lophiomys; species Lophiomys imhausi. Next base: position 4,226,581 of record CAJQZJ010032551.1, read on the forward strand.
TGAAGTTTTTCCTGTTTAGAGCTAGAGAGACGGCTTAGCAGTTAAGAGCTGAGCGCTATTTCAGAAGACCTGGGTTCAATCCCCAGCTCCCACATCTTGGCTCACAGTGGTCTGTAACTTTGGTCCCAACAGATCCAATATCCTCTCTGGCCTTCTCAGACACCTGGGATGTGCACATGGTATAGACCCTCATGCAAGAAAAACATCCACAAACATAAATTTTTAAAAAGTTGACGTTTTCCCCGTCTTTCTGAACCCCGCTAGTCTGCCCATTTTGATAAGGCAAGCTACATCACTGGGCTGCCTGCCCTGCAGGCCCAGAGGCTGCTTCTCAGGATGGACATAGGGTGAAGGAAGCTGAGTTTGTAGTACATTTGGTGTCTCTTCTATGTTTATCCAAAGCTAAAGACATAGAATGGGCTAGAGGACTCTGGCATCTCTGATGAGACCCCTACCTCCTTCCCCGTCTTCACTTTTCCCTTTTAAGGGACCCACACAATAGGTGTGGGCAGAGGAGGGGGATGAACTGCCTAGAGCCTTGGTAGCTAGTAAGGACAGCTGGCAGCCTCTCTGCACTCGCTGTGCCTACTTCCTCTCAAATCCCTGCAGCCATAGTCTCCAGCGTCCTGAGTGACAGGGAAGACAAATCAACGTCAGGAAATATGTGGGCAGACCATAGAAGATATTTATCTTAATGGTGATAAAATATGAGTAACTGGGAGAGGGTGGAGGGAGGGGACTATGATTGAGATGTAAATTGAAGAAATAAATATTATATGTGTGTGTGTGTGTCTGCATGTATAACACAGAGAATACCATCTGAACCTTGTGTGTGTGTGTATGTAACACAGAGTATACCATCTGAACCTTGTGTGTGTGTGTGTGTGCACACACACGTGTGTGCAAGGTTGAGTGTCATTAAGTTCATTCATGCTGATGCGTAACGGTCACCACCAACCATCTCCAAGCTGAAACTCTAAGTATTAAGAACTCACTCCCCATTCTTCCTCCTCCCAGCCCCAACACTAACAAACATCCCATTTCCTGTCTTTGGGAGTTCGACTACTAACATGTCCATGGCTGCAGAGCCTCCTACCAATAATACCAGCTTGCTTCACTTATTCTGACGTCCTCTAGGTTCATCCATGTTGTGTCTTGCCTCCATGTTTCCTTCCTTCCCAAGGCTGAAGAAGCTTCCGTTGTTACCTGGTACCTCCACGATCATCTCCTCAGCCACCGATGGGACACTCAGGCTGCTCCCCTGCTGGGCTGTTGTAAGCAGTGTTTCTGGGAGCTTGGGTATGCACCTATTCCTGACGGCTTCTGCTTTTGCTTCTACTGGATCTTAATTTCAAAGTGAAAAGTTTTACGATTCATTTCTCTAATTTTTTTTTTTTAGTGTCCCTTTGGATAACTATGCTCAAGTGAGGGTTTTAGATATTAAAGTTTAAATCACTTCTCTCATAAAGAGAAATCTTTCTTCTCCCCACCTGTCTCTTTTATAACCTGACAATCTCTTCCAACATGATCTCCCTCCATGAAGTAGACCCAAGTAGCAGCATCCCAGCTCTGACCCTCCCTTCTAGCGTGTTTGGTAGTGGGACTAGCATGAGTGCTCAGTGTGAGTTTATTCTGGATCAGATGGTATAGACAGCCCTGTGGCCCCTGCTGTGTGCTGTGCATAGCCACGTGTGCCCAAGGTCACAGACGGACTTTACTGCACTGACAGACAGACATAGGTACTCATCTCAATGAGCAAAACTGGGCTTGTTCCAGGGTTTCTCTTCCATGGTGAATTTTTCAGCTAGGGCTTTCTGAGGATAAAGCCATCACCCTGTTTCTTCTACACTCAAGGAAACAAAAGGGAAATTTCCTTTTAGAGGCAGGAAATTCAGAACCAGTGTCCAGATACTAGCTGCAGGGATCACAGGCTGCCATAACCTGTAGACATATTTGGGGAAGGCTCTACAGTAACATTTAAGACGGGGTACTGATGTTAAAAAATTGGGATATAACTCGTGTACAATCTGAATATTGGCTTCTTGGGGGAGAGTTTAGGAGCCCTGTCTCTCATCATAGGGCCCCTGTATGGTCCCTTCAGGTTTTGAGCCCTCTCTTCTGACTAGAGAGATCAGATGTCATTAGACCAGGGTAGTTAGCAGGCAACAGGGACACACAGTGTGACTCCATCCTTAGTAACTAGTTGGCTGCTGGGTAGACATCCTGTGGGGGGGGGTCATGAGTCCTAACAGTCCTAATGGAGTGCTCAGAGCTGGGGACATTATGGGCAGGTCCATATCTACTGCAGCCTCCCTACCCAAAAGGTCACCTTCTTCAGAATAAGTCTCCTTTTCTTTCTCTTTCTTCTACAACATTCCAGGGTCCCTTACGTTCTCCTTTGGTTAGAGGAAGGAACTGTGACAAAATTCAAATAACCCATCTGTCATTTCCAACACAGAGCTAGAGAGGGGCTCTACATTACAAGAGTTGAAGCATTTCAGCTTTTGTCTTATTGGGATAGGGTATTGTGTAACCCAGGCGGGCTCTGAACTCACCATGTGACAAAGGGTGGCCTTGAACTCTTGATCCTCCTGTCTTCCCTTCTCTGGTATTAGGGTTTTAATACCAATATGCCTGGCTAGACCACAATTTCACTAAGTGTTTGTCTTAGGGTTCTATTGCTGTGAATAGACACCATGACCATGGCAACTCTTACAGAGGAAAACATTTAATTGGGGCTGGTTTACAATTCAGAGGTTCAGTCCATTATTAACATGCCAAAAAGGATGGCAGCATGCAAATACACATGGTGCTGGAGAGGTAGCTGAGAGTTCTACATCAGGATCCACAGGCAGCAGGAAGAGACAGACACTGGCCCTGGCTTGAGCTCCTGAAATCTCACAACCCACCCTCAGTGACACAGTTCCTTCAATGAGGTCACACCTCCTAATAGTGCCTCTTCCTATGAGCTTATGGGGGCCATGTTCATTCAGACCATCACAGTGTCCATTGGGAAAGGGAACTGGGAGGTGGGATGCCTTGTTGTGTTGCAATTTTTTTAATGTAAAAACAAAATTGAGATCTGTCACAAGCTCCCAAGAACATTTAAATCCTATATCATGTGCTCTTGGTGAGAATGGTGCTGGCTTGGTCCCATCAGCCCCTGCACTCTAGTGTGTCTGTCACGTACACAAGGGCAGTCCTCAGAACTGCAGTAGATCCCTGGTTGGTCACCACCTATGAGCCTCGCTTTCCCCAAGTGCCCAATAGTGCTCCTCACTGGTGATGGAGTTTGGATTAGAATGCTCTCTACCTGCCAAAGGCTTAGTTCCCAGGATGACGCGATTGGGAAGAGGTAGAACCTTTGACAGGTGGGTCTAGATAAGGGTGCACACCCTCAAAGGGGGCTGTGGAAGGCCAGTCCCTTCCCCTCTATGCTCCTTTCTGGCCACAGATGAGTGGTTTTGCTCTGTCATGTACATCACATGATGTTCTGGCTTCTCATAGGCAACCAGGAGCACCTAATTGTGGGTTATGACCTCCACAACTGTCAGGCAGAACAAACATTTTCTCTTCACAAATTAATCACCTGAGGTATTTTGTTACAGTGGCAGAATGCTGAAAAATGTAGAAAAGGATTCTGTTCAGAGTCAGGGTTACATCTGGTGAGCAGGTCTCATCAGCAGGGTGGGCCGTAGGGCAGGATGGGGTTGGCATGTGGCTGAAGGGCAAAATATAAGGCAGTACCAAAAGACTCCATCATTAAGATAAATAACAGTTACTGCACTGTTTAAACAACTAATGCATGAAAATCCATGAACAAAATATGAAGTTTGTCAATTCAGCTCAGTGGTACTGATTTCTCCTTTGTCTCAGGTTCCAGTGTGACCTCCAGGGAGGCCATGGCATTGCTGTTGAATCTCTTCCACAAACCTAAAACAATAACAGTATTCTACTATGGGTTTCTTTTTTTTTTTTTTTTTTTTGTTATTTGGGAGATAGGGTTAAAGAATTAGCTAAGTTGTATCTAATACATTTTCTACGTTTTTGTTAGGTTTTTGTTTTTGTTTTTGTCTTTCACTTTCATGGCCTAAGCCCTTTTTGCATATTAGGAGAGTTGTTTTGGGGAACATCCTTCCAGTTAGGCTCATCAGACCTTGATGGAAGTATTGCAGAAGTGACATTGGTTGTCATGGTGCCTGAGCACATATTAGCCTGCTTACTGTTGTTAATGACAATAGCTCGGAGTGAGTAGGATACAAAGAAAAAGATGTTTATTTTGGCTCCTGGTTCTGGGAGTCCAAAGTCAAGGACCCATGCTAGTGATTGATTGTTTCCCTGCTGGCAGGGTCTCAGGCTGGCTCGGGGTCTCATAATGTGGCAGAAAAAAGGGAGAATGTGGTTTTTTTGTTGTTGTTGGGGTATCTCTTTTTCTTATAAAGCTACCAAGGTTCAAGTCACTGATCCTCCCCCCTTGAACTTACCTAACTATAGTCACCCCTGGAAGAGGTTTTCCACCAACTTGAACTCTCACAGTGGAGGCTAAATTCCAGCATGAGGTTTGGAGGAGGCAAACCATCCTGAAGCATCCATCGCCCCTGGCTCATGTATCATCACTTCTGTGGTAAAGCTCATGTAGGTCATTTGACTCGGGTGTTTTTTTTTATCAGAATTTACATCGTAAAATTTCTCCTTTTACCAATTATTTTGTGTAGTAACTGCTTTGAAACCGTATGAAGCATAGCAGATATTCTTTTGAAAGCTTGAATTTATTATTAATTTACTCCAGTCTATAGGGACTCTCCATTTACTGTCTTAGTCAGAGAGTATAGCTCATTAGAATGTCTGACTAGTTTGTAGCTTGGTCAGTGGGTGCCCTTCAGTCTGGCCTCTGTGTCCTTCTGAAATGTCTCCCCAGTCCTTTGGGCCTCTGCTTGTTTCTTGCCAACACATGATACCTACACATTCTACTGCTGTCCCTGTAACAGAACCAACCACTGCTCACAGAGTCCTGTTCTTTTTGGTAGGGAGATGGCATGCACAAGCACCTGCAGTCCTGGCAGGCTCATTGCTTTGGAGTTTTGTTGCTCTCAGGCTGGAGGGACAGATTGGACTACGCATCTGTGTCCATGTACACCTCATTAAACAGTCCTCTGACCCTGTGACAAAAGGAAGCTAGTTTGGGAGTTTTCAGCCCATAGCCCTGTTGCTTTTGGACCTGCAGCCAAGCGGTAGATCCTGGTGAGAGTGCACAATGGAGCAAAACTGCCTGCCTCCTGGAAGCCGAGAAACCAGAGAGAGAGGGCACTGGGTCCTGCTAGTTCCTTAAATGAATTGGTATCAACGATTTAACTTCCTTCCAGTAGGCTCCACCTCTTTTAATAGTTCTATCGCCTCCCAAAAGCTGGTGACCAAGCTTTTAGCACATGTGCCTTTGGAGAACACTCATCCAAACCATAGCATATACATGTGTTTACATCTCTATCTGTATTGAAATGGAATTTACAAGGATATCTAATTCCAGTCCTTCACCAAAGAATTCTCAGAGCTCCGCCTTGTATGAATGACTGTCTCCAGTGGTGGGAAATCTGGCTTCTGTTATTCCCGAGGTATTGATCCATTGGTTAGTGGCCCTGTGGCTTACCCATCTGACATGTTCATTGATTTCCATCCCTAAGCTAAGCACCTGCTTATATTCTGATGCCCAGAGTGGGATGCTGTGCTCATAGATGCCCTCAGGCCCTCCGTCACCACAGGGGATGCCTTCCTCACCTGCTGAGCTCCAACAGCGGTGCCTTGCCCTAGGGTACCCAAGGCCTTCCTCTTGTCTCCTCCCCACACAAGCTATGCCCCTCTCCATGACTTTTCAGGAGGGAAGAGTTGCATGTTCCTTTCTAAATCAAATCAAAACAGAAGAGAAGTGAATACCCAGGGGGCGCTGGGATTAGGAATGAAGAGCAGAACAATAATGAACTTCACACAACCACTAAGAATCCTTTAACTGGTAAGCTCTTCAAAGCAGAGATCTTCAGAGTAAAGTTTGCAGGATGTTTGCAGCTCTGAGCAGCAGGAGCCCAGACCAAGTGGGTAAGTCAAGCTTCCTCATCAGAAACGGGGCTGTTTGCTTCAGCAACTCAAGGCAGGAGAGAATGAAGTCTACAAAATCAAAATTAATGTTTTTTTTTTTTTTAAGGATCTGCAGGAGGTTAACCAGCTTAATTGCACTGTTTGGGTGTGTACGTGTTGGGAGAACGTAATTTTAAAGGACTGCGAAACCGTGCAGTATCTTAACTTGGGCGGGATTGTAATTACTGCAATAACAGAATGTGGCTGTGTGTATATGTGCCTGAAATGGGAAGCAGTTTGCAAAAAAGTGCTTTAAAAAACAACAGAATGTCCATTCTGTCCCTGTGGACTTCCTTAATTATAAATACCAGGTAGCCCAGCACAGGCTAAATATAGGCCCAGTGGCCATCTCTATTTATAACATTTTTAGGAGGAAGTCACCAGAGCCACTCAGAATTAATTTGGTGTGTAGGTTTTTACAGGCTCTAATTAGTTGTGTTTTTCTTAAGCAGGCCAACTGGGATCAATAGCGTTATATAACGGAACCCAGGGGACCATGACTTAGACGTAGACTCTTCCAGAAAGTCAAGGCCTTTGGAAGATGTCAACCCAAAGAAAGCCCAGCAGCTCTAGAAGCCAGCATGCTGCAGCTGCAAAAAAACAGGGTGGAGACACCAGTGTCCAGCCAAGGGCAGGCTCCAGGAGTGATAAGGGAAGTTTCTTGCAGGCAGAAGCTGCACGTCTACTACCCATGCATTTGGAGACCTTGAAGGGTGACATTCCCATGGCTGCTTATCAGCTGTTCCCTGGAGGCGAGATTTAGCTGCTCTCTCCTAAGGAGGTGGGATGATGTTTTCCTGGACAGTCCAAAATAAGCGCATAGGCAACTCCCCGCAGAGCCCGCTTTCTGGTCCCAGGGCTGGTGGACATTTGGAAGACTCGGTGTCATCTGGGGTGGATGCTGGTGCTCAGCAGTGACCCTGCTGCACAGCAGACATGGATTGATTAAGATCGGGGTTCGCCCTTTATTCCGCCAGGTAATGCTGTCTTGAAGAATACAGGGTGAGCTCCCAGCTGGCAGCGCCAGCGGGCTCTGTAAACATGAGAGTGAGAGTAAGTACTTGTGCTTCAAATAAAAACTCAAAAGAGTCTGCTCCGACACTGCTCTCACGCTCCCCTTTCAGATCCTCCCCTGTTGTGGCTCTGCAAGTTCTTCATGCTCCCTCCCATCTGTGGGGGCGCTCCCCACGAATGAATGAGTGGAGGAGGAGCATGCCTTCTAGATAGCACGGAGGCCCGTGTCTGCCCAGGCCGCCAGCTGTGAGTTGGTCCCCTGACTCCACAGCACAGTGTTTTCCAGCTTCACAGCTGTCCTGGGACAGGAACTGGCTGGAAGAGAGTCCAAAAGAAAAGAGTTTTGCCCAGGAGGGAAGGAACTGGGGACGGTCAGGCCTGCCTCTGGACTCAAAACCCGGCTACTTTACATAGGTGGAATGAGAAAGACACCTCGCTTGTATCTATCTGGTATCATTTGGAACTGATATTCTGGAATTTGCTTTGCTTTACCTCATGTCTTGGGAGCGTCTGTGTGTCAGAGGTCTTGACAAGTGCTGTAGTTCCCTGCTTTTGAGATTTCATCAAAAGGGGGAAATGGTGAGAGTTGGTCACAGATGGGCCAACTGGAGGCAGTGAGGACTTTAGGATAAGGGTTACAATAACAGGAGCTAGTGGAGTCAATATCAGAGGACCAGCCTGAGCTCACACAGGGCTACAAAGCAGCAATAGAGGAGAAGGGCTCTTACACATGGCAGTGTCTCCTAAGGACAGAGGCCAAGCCTGTGACAAGAGAGGTGGCCTGGCTTGCTGGTTAAGATCCAAATGTGTCCTGTGAGGGGCTCATGCTGTTCTCTGTGACAGTGAGGGACTGGGTGGGGCTGTAGTGTGGTGATGTTGAAGAGATGAATGGGCTAGCACAGCCCTTGGGGGCTAGTCTGAGTCACAGGCATACTCTGTGGGATGGGAGAGTGGGCCATAAGGGGCTGGCTGCTTTGAGAAAGTTGGGCCGTACCAACCACTGTCCTATGGAGAGCCTCAGAAGATAGGCAGGCTTGCCATGGGTGGGGGAGGGGGCAAAATGGTGATGGCAGCTCTGGTTGTGGGGGGAGTCGTCTGCTGACCGCTGTGCTGTGCCAAGCCTGTGGACAAATATGCTGAGAGTATGGTCCAGCCTCCCAACACCTTGGCCATGACAATGTGGAGAATTCAGGACCAATCTAGATGGGGGGAGGGGAGACTGTCCAGAGGAGCCAAAGGCTGCAAATGTTGTTTTTATTTCCTTAGATGACGGGATGAGATAAGAGCTGTTTCCAAGCCTTTCTAGCTTTTTCTGAATTCTCTCACTGTCTGGTTCAACTCCTGTTTTCGCTGTTCTGGCCCAAATTTCCCTCCAAGCTTACTGACTCAAACTGGCTTCTCTTGGCTTCTGACTGAACTGCTCTGCCTGGCCTCAAACTAATTCTAGCAATCTGTTCTAATCTTCTGGCTCTTTCTCATTCTCTGGCTCATTCTGTCTTGAACTGTGTCTAACTTGTTCTCTCTTCAACTTGTCTCTGTAAAGCTGTCCCAGTTTTAAAAAAAAAAAAAGTCTCAGTAAAAAAAAAAAAAAAACAAAAACCTCTCTCCCTGTGCTGCTCTTAAGTAGCCTCACTTTCCTGACTTGTTCTCATGAGAGTTGTCATATCCTATCTCTGACTCATTCTGTCAAATCTTTCTCTGATTAGTCACTCTATCTGTCCCTCAATTAGACATCACTTTCCAACATGTTTCCTTCTACAAACTAACCTTACCTTCATTGTTTGGGATTAAAGATGTATACCAAAGGTGTATGTGTGTATTCCAGCCAGATCATACTGTAATCCAGAGCATGTCTGCGTTCTAGCCGGATCACATAGACCAAGAAGGTCTTTGGATGTGATCCCTTGCCAGACCAGCCATGTTGCTGGATTAAAATTCCTCTACAAATGGTCCTGAGTTGAGCCCTGGGGGTGGGAGTGGAAGGGGGCAACCAGCTGGTAGCCTCCTAGGAAAGGCTCAGCTTCTCTCTTGCTCCAGAACCCACAAGCCCCATCACCACCCAGACCTCCAGAACCAGAACCTCCATCTGGGGTCAGGCCTAATTCACAGCAGATTTGCTGGAGTTATTTGCCTGGCTTTGAAGTATGCTACAGCAAGGGAACCATTCTGAATTAGGGCAGTCAACACTGACCCTAGAGGCCCATTTGGATGTGATGGTTATGGGAAAATCAAGGATTTGCCTGGCTTTGGTCACAAGCCCTGCATAAACATGCACACGCACGCTCACATGTATCCACACATCTGAATGCTTATGTATTTATATATACAAACTCCTATACATCCACATACATATGTAAAATACATCTAAATATACATATATACATACATATACATTGTACCAAACACATGTATATCTATATCTAAATGTATACACACATTTGTATAAATATATGCATCTGAATATATATGCATATTTAATACTTGTGTATCTCACACACAGTAGAACAAACAGGTCTTCATACAACACTTGAACATCCATCCATCCACACACACACACACACACACACACAAAGGTGTAATGAAAAATGTACCACTGAGCTGAATGCATGACTCTCATAGTTTCCCTTGGAAACAGAAGAGAGTAAGCACTTGCTGACATATGTGGCCCCATTATGGAAAACCTCCTCCTGAAGGACAGACATCAGGTTTTTTGAGTCTCCATTGCAGCTTTTGGCCTTTAATTGTTCCAAATATAGAGGTTTGATGACTAAGAATCCTACTGCTATTTAACATGATATATGATCTTGAAGAAATGACTCCAGTGTTCCATGCCTCAGCTCCCCTTTCTGCAAGACAAGATTAGACTTAACAGCTAGCTGCTTGGGTTGTGAATTTATCGGAACTTTGAGTTTGCTGCCTGGCATGGGCATGTTCATCTGATGCTTGCCTACTAAGCTGGGTGCACTCATTTGAGGAACTCCAGCGAGGGATAGGATGGGGCGTTTGCTCCTAATTCTGCTCTCTTTGTACCTTCCTTGTATGCCGCATATACCTATATTATCTAGAGTTTTGAGATGTATAATAGAGCCTCCAGTTAGGGAGAATTAAACTGCATTTGACTCTTATCTCTGAGTTTTTGATCTCATTTCTTCTAATGTTCTGGTTGAGAACGTTTAGCAAGGCCTTTAATGATGTTTTAATGATATTACCAATTTTATCAGCTAATGTATATAGTTACATTTTGATGTTGAGTGGCGAAACATGAGCATTTGGTATTCAGCAAATTGTTTTATTGGATAGTGCTCTCAGAGACTGATTCTGATGAAGGCGTTGTGAAAATACCATGGGCAAGAGAGGAGAAAAGAGCATATTGAATTTTTATGCTAAGATTTAAGAAACAGTGTCTCACACTGCAGCAGGCAGCTTTGCTGATGAAGAGCAGCCTGAGACCTGGGGAGAGTAGAGTGGGACAGAGAAGAAAGGCCACAGGTCTGATGGGGCTGGCTTCTCCCCTTTCCACAAAGGGGAGGGGAAAGGGGCTGACCCCTGCTTGTGCATGGAAGAGCTTGTGGCATCCAGTGCATCTCTGTAACTACGGACTATTCAAAGACTGGCTTGAGAAGTGGTGTGCAGGGTTGTACCCAGGGACCGTAGGAGCAGAGCCCGTATCAGGCATAAACTGTCCCAGCCCATAGCCCAGAGACAGCCCAGGATGGACAGACAGACAGCATAGAATGTGAGTGTCAAACAAGGATAAGAAGGTTTCTGGGCTGGGCGTGTAGCTCAGTGGCACATGCTTAGTATGTCTGAGGCTCAGTGTTTAGCCCCCAGCACCCA
>CAJQZJ010032551.1:4237567-4265875 GCA_907164525.1 Lophiomys imhausi
AGCCCCCAGCACCCACATGCTTAGTATGTCTGAGGCTCAGTGTTTAGTCCCCAGCACCCATTTTCTTCCAGAAAATGCTTGTGCTTCTTGCCTCCCCTGTCTCTGTAGGAGCCCTTCATTATCTGAGGCTCACGTTTTATAGTTAGCTACCCACAGCCAATCACAGCCTAAAGACATAATAAACATTCTGAAGCATGTTATATGTTTCACATATAACTTACATTGCATTGTAATTGTAGATACAGTTATATTCATTGTGGTTGTTTTAGTTTGTTATTAAGCTCTATGCTTAATTTTATTAATTAATGTATTGTGAGTATGTATGTGTAGGGGAAAAAAATCATGATGTCTATGGGGTTTCAAGTGTCCACCTAGGCTTATAGGTGGGAGACTCCTATATTCTTACAAGTCTAGCTTCTCCCAGTTTGACCCTGAAGGTATACCAAAAGAATAATGGTCATGTTAAGTCTCATTTGTGTGTACACATGTCATTTAGTGTCACCTGTTTTTGTTTGTCTTTGGACAGAATGGAGGTGGTAATTCAGAAATTTGGAACCCCCTCCCACCCTCATATAACACTGGGGCCTCTCCCCATACAACGACCTCATCTTACAAATGGGGAGACTGAGGCTGAGAGAGTCCGAGTCACAGGAGAATGAGTCACTCTGGCTAATCTGAGTCAGGGTCAATAAGGTATCATCTGGTTGAACCAAGAAAGTAGACACATCCCTGAGAAAGACTCTGTCTAAGCCTGGAGCCTGCCATCCTGGTATCCTGTCTTCTCTCCTCATGACCACAGCCTGAGGTAGGAAAGAGCAATTTCCAAGCCTAGGGAGTGCACCCTAGAGTCAGTGCTGCTGGGCCAGGTCAGGTGAGAATCCAAGAAGCTGAGACAGCAAAGGAGAAGCAACAGGAAGTGGCAACATAAGTAAACAAGTGGGCGTGACCAGGCCAGTAATGCTAGAAGCGGGACCTGGGAATATCCCAAAGGAGGTGAAAGCAGGGACTTGGACAAATATTGGCACACCCTGTTCATGGTGGTGACATTCTCAGTAGCCAGCTGAGGAAGAAACCTGTCCCTCATCCATGTGGATGGATATATCCACACAATGCAATGTTTATCGGTCTTAAGAGGGAAGGAAAGTCTGACACATAATACAACATGGATAACCCTGAAGTCATGATGCTAGTCACGATGAGCCAGGCACGAAAGGACCGATGCTGCGTGACTTCACTAACATAGTCAGAGCCTCACTGTGTTAGCAGCTAGCTTTGCAATGGCAGGAGGATGGCTTGGCTGATGATCTCTTCTTGTCTGCCGTGGAACCCAGTCCTCCCACCGAGTTACACATGTGTCCAAGCAGGTGCAGTGTTGGCCACTGCTGACCCTAGAGGCCATTTACCTAGTTAATATTATGGAGACTATTTGTTCCTTTCCTTCTTCCAAGAGAACAGCTCATCACTGGAGACCTTGTAGGCCATTTTTAAGGATGATCTCAGTGGCCCAGAGACAAGGGGACTTGGGTGGCCTTGGGACTTGCATCAAGGGAAGGGGTGGCTCCTCTGGTTTGGATCAGCTTCCTAGAGGCCAACATTGCCTTGAATGGCCTCCAGGATTTATTTCCTTTGGATGGCTGGTGGCTCTGCAGTGAATCCATTCATTCACCTGTTCGCCTATTTCCCTAAGGGGGAACTGGCTTGATGCTCAGACTTAAAAGACCAAAAGTTATGTGACACCCTCCAAGGATAGCGACTGTCTAGTAAGGATGTATGGTTGCCTCTGGGTAGGAGCAGGTCTACCATGCTTTAGCAGCCTTTGAATCACTTGTCTGAGGAAGGGAACAATGATATTTACTTGTGAGAAGAGAAAAGTGCCTGTGTACAAGATAGGGCAGAAAATATGGAGTTTGAGATGGCAAAAAGATAAAACAAAATAAAAGATATCTTGAAGCAGACACCCAATGCACAGTTATCTGCAATTCCAATTCTCTATTCATTTCCTACTGTGCATTGGGTGTCTGCTACCTGCCAGGAGCCCTGCCAGTCCCCTCGTATATGTAGGTATCTCCTTCAGAACTTGAAGCAATCAAGCCTACAAAGTGATACTTAGAGTTTCATGAGGAAATGAAAACTCAGAGAGTGTAAGTCCAGGTTTTCCAACAGAAAGGAGTCAAGATATGTGCACAACCAGATTGGTCCCAAATCCACAGCATCCCAGCCCTTAAGAGGGGAATGGAGGGGCCTTGAAGAGGCCCCAGAGAGCCAATCCCAGCACCCAGTAACAGCTGCCATTTGTTAGCGCCATGAATCTCAGCACATAGTAGGTGACCACTTGGCTGTTACTGTGCTTGATGTTCTTTGTGTGTAAGAACAGAACATGCCAGAACAAACTTGAGTGGAGGGGCTTTATTTTAAAAACAAAAGGCTGTCTCTTAAATGTAAGAATAGGAAGCAGCCAAGCTGCCAGGCTGGCTGGCAGGGAAAGCTGAGGACAGCAAAGGACGCAGAAGAACTTCTTTTGTATACTCTGTCTCCTTGTGCAAAGATATGGAAATGGCCACTCAAACATCTAAATTCCTCCAGGTCTCTCTTTGGGACTGCCATCCCTATTAGACATCTACAAGTTATAGCAGGCAGAATGGTTGTAAAGTTGGGGCACTCAGCAGTGTCGTATTGGGTAAACATGAGTCCTACTCAAATCCAAGAGGAATCAATAACACAAAAAAGCACAAGGGTAAGTGTTTTATTCCCATTTTATTCATAAGGGATTGAGATAAATCGAGATTTAACCTCCTTGCCCAAAGCCACATGACTAATGGTGGGGAGGGTTTGAATGAGAATTAATCTGACTGAAACTCTGTATGTAAAATCATCACAACTAAATTGCTCTAGAGGATAACTACAGTAGCATATATAGGTGATATATGTACAAAGGGATAGTGCTATCGTATATATTATATATACTTATAAACCACGTGTATGAATATAGATAAATACATCTACTGTTCTTTTTTCTATACGCACATATCTATGATAATGTTTAGCTTGTAACTTAGGCACAGTAAAAGATCATCAACAATAACGAACAGAGCAACGATAATAATGGTCTATAACACACAAAGTTCTTATTACTGGGATTTTTCCATTAAGTGCTTTCAGACCTCAGTTGCCTACAGATAATTCTGTAAGTGAAAGCATGGGTGGGTGCAGAGGTGGCTCAGTTAATCTTCAGTCCCTCTTGAGTCGGAAGCTCGGGTGACTGAGAAGGGCCACAGAAGTTTCTGTGAACATTGAGTCCATCTGCCTCTTCAAACTCTGATTTGGGGGCTGATGCCTAACCAGTGATGTAATACAGCCAATGACAGCTAGGACAAGCAGGCCTCTGAAAGCTATGTCCCCGTGCTCGAGTCATTTGACACTGGGCAAGTCCACAGGACAGGGAGGGCGTAAGCATCGTCCTTTCCTGAAGATGAGGGAATCAGGCCACATGGCCTCTCTTGGTTCCACCTAGTCTCAAGTTAAAATCTGTGCTGAAAAACTGCCCATAATAGAAAACTGGGACACCCCAGGGGTCTGGATGTTCTCATCTGACCTCTTACAATCCCAGAGCAGATGGACCCGTGTGTTTTCTTTGGCTTCTCCCGTGTACTTGAGAGTGAGTGTCCATTCTTGGAGGCTTCGGTTTACCCGTGGGGTGGAGAGGAAGGGGAGTGTTTACAATGGATGTTTTGGTATAGACCTGAGCTGACATTGACTTAGCTACCTCAGGAATACTTGACCCAAAACAACACTAATTCGTGTCTGAAAAAACTTGGCCACAGTAGTATAAACTTAGACAGTAATAATCTGTCCACAATAGTATAAACTTAGACAGTAATAATCTGTGAGGTGGGATGAATGTGTGCTTCCTCAGAAACATTACCTAGGGTTGGTTCTCTGAAAAGAGCTATCCAAATCACCCTCCCGGTTTATAAACGCTGACTGTGTGCCACAGACACAGGTGGGTAGCAGGACGGGGAGGCCATCTCCTGTGGAATCTGAAAAAGCCTCAGGTGGTGGGAAGCATTTGCGGAGAGGAGGGCTTTAGAAGGTATCTGTGAGACGGTATTAGAGAACGGTAACCTGCTTCTTGTTTTTCAGATTGGAAACCTGGATGATTACTACCATTTTTACCACAGCAAGACCTTCAAGCGGTCGACCTTGAGTAGCAGAGGACCTCACACCTTCCTCAGAATGGACCCACAGGTACATGCCACTGGGCGGGATTCCTTCCCAAGGACGAGGGTGTCCAGCCCTGCCCTCCTGAAAGTGAACCGTAATGGGTTTCTATCCTAAAAAATTAATTTCTGTATTTACTTTGAATAAAATGTAACCAAGATGCCAGATCCACTAAATGTCCTCAGTTTTTAAATCTTTATCGGACTTGAGAAAAATACTTGACTTTAGTTAAAATGTTGAAATCTATCAATATTTTAAAAATCAACAGTGATTGGGACATATCTCAGTGGTAGAGCCCTAGCCTAGCATGTACAAGATCCTGGGTTCCACCCCTAATGCTGCAAAAAGTTAATTTAATTTTAAAAATAAAAACATTCAATCATTACAAAATATACATATATGATTCTTCCCCATAAATCGAAACCCTTACAGTAAATATTTAATAGTGAAATTAGTGATCAGACAGAGAGAAAAATTTCTGGTTATTCTAATATGTGTCTTAATGGTTACCATGGACTTAAATGCTGGAGCGGTAAGTATGGCTCTTTCCTTAAAATTTTATGTGATCTCTTTCAGATTTAAATAAACTAGTTTGAAGTTTTCATGTAACCCATATTGACTGGGTCAGTAAGTTATATTTCCTTTCTACCTATATTTGAAATGAACATTGGCAAATTTCAGTCAGCAGATACTTGGTAAGATCACAAATGCACAGCAGGCTGGTGGGCCTTCCACAGGGTCATTATCCAGTAGGTGCTTTTAAAATATCTGCTGTGTGGCTTATTCTGCCTACAGCAAGGACAGTGAATCTGGCAGCTGGGCTGACCAAAAGCAAAGCAATGAATGTGGTCACGGCAAGAGCTGTGAGGGAAAAGGCCGTTCATGTGAGAAGCGTTACTACCCATGAGAAAGTGTGACCATTGATAGGCCATCATTTTAAACACAGTAGTTAGTCATCCCATCTTAAAAGCAACACGCTAACTGCCAGTCTGAACTCTCTGTCTGGCTCATGGAATTAACTCAGCAATTTCCATAGAACGGTCACAATAGTTTTTGTGGAAGAAGAATAGTTTTTCTGATGTTACCCCAAGCCACTCCACTGACAATCATGGCTTCGTTGTGTTGACAGAGCTAGAGAGGAAAACAGTTCATCTCTGGTCACAGCGATGACTTACTTTGCTCTGGGCCATGGCTCCATGGGCATTCTGATTTGAATGCAGTTGAAGTAGTCCCCATTCACGAAAGTGGGCCGTGGAAGGCAGAGATATCCTGAATGTATTCGGGAATTCATCTTATAGGTTGGCGGATAAGAGGATGGATGGACTGATGAAGGGATGGATGAGTGGATGGATACATGGGTTTATGGTGGGTGAATAGGCGGGTGAGTCAGTGGCTGGGTAAGTGCACCAGTCAATGATGGAGGGATGGATGAGTGGATGGATACATGGATGGATGGTGGATTAGTGGGTGGATAGATGAACAGATGGATAAACACAAAGATGAATGAATAGATAGAATGATACAGATAAAAAACATTCTGCTGATTCTGTTATTCCTTCAACAAGGAAAGGAATTTGATGTCTATTAGCAGATTTTTATGTGTCTGGGTATTTTAAAGCACACCATCTCACCTAATTATATGGGGTTATAATTATATCAACTTGTGCTCCCAATAGAGAACATAAAGAAATGTTTTTCAAAGGAATGAGAGCATTCCCTTCCCTTAGGAAGCAAAGTCATAGCCATGGCTGCTCACACTTCGAGAATGAGAGCAAACAGGAAAGAGTGAGCAGATGCAGTCCTCAGGGCCCTATAGAGCAGGGTGCCCTGTTACAGGGCACAGCCTGAACACGGAAGAGGTGAGCCGGGTTCTGTGAGGTTGAGAGTGACTCATCTTCACCTGTCCGCTAAGAAGGGAGTCAGCCCACATTACCCACCGTGGTTTCTCTCTGAACAGGCAGTTGATGTGCTCTGGACAGACAGCACGCTTTTTAGTCATCTGAAATCTTCAGTGTCTTTAAATTCCTACCTCTCAGGGAGTCAAAATCTGGGGCAAGTATTTGTATGGGGAATGATCTGACATGGAGGCTCTTTGCTAAGGGGTCCCCAACCCTCCTTCAAGGGGGCTTCCAAGAATTAAAAATGCTTCTTGATGTTCAAAGAAACACAGAGTCAAAATAGGAGACACAGAGCACGTTTTGTCTTCCTTCCATTTTAAACCTCTGTGGTGTTTTGTTTGTGCTCAGGATACTGGGGGTTGAACCTAGGGCCTCCTGTATGCTGAGCAAGGGCTCTACCACTGAGCTACATTTTCAGCCCCTTTTTGTGTTTTCTCTTTAGACACAGAGTATAGATAAGTTCTTACCTTGGCAGAACTTTTGACCCTCGTGACTCAGCCTTTTGAGTAGCTAAGATTACAGACCAGAGCCTCCAGCCCTGGCAGCTTTAGACCTTCCTAAGGTACTTAGCCGGGCATTTCTTCTTTTTAAAAACTATTAACTGTATAATTGTGGGATGTGGAGCTGCTCAGTAGGCCTAGACTGGTGAGGCCACAGCAACTCTGAGACAGAGGGCTTGTGCATGGGCCATGCAGGCAGGGTGGCAGGGACATATACCAAGGGGTTCCAGTAGCTGGATGCCATTGTCCTACCTGTACACAACAGCTGAGCTGTTCTGTTGATTCATTTTGGCTGTGTTGAAAGGACTGTGTTGTTTGGGTCTGGAACAAAGTGTTCCTGTGGATTTGTTGAATCGTTTTATTCGAGATAGGGACTCACTCTGTATCACAGGCTGGTCCTGAACCCACCGTGTAATCCATGGTGACTTAGAACTTAGGGCAACTTTCCTGCCCTTGGCAGCTTCCCAAATGCTGGCATTACAGTTGTGAGCCACTATACCCTGCACTTGTATCCCTGAAGGAAGCAGAAGGAAGGACAGACTTCCTAGGACGAGGTGCTGGCAGGTAACTTTTTCCAAATAAAAATCCCTCTTTGCCCGGTTTCTTGGCTCCTAGCAAGGCTGCCATCAAAGCGTTGTGTCAATAAAAAATAAATAGGAAAAAGGGGAAAAAAATCTGTCCATGTCCCAGCCCTGTCTGAAACCTTCCAGTGATTGGCTGATTGTCTCCCTCAGTTTTAATTAAAGCATCAACCCTAGGGAAAGCAGATAGACCAATTAGGAATTCAGAACCACAAATGAAACACCTCTGTTTACACAGTCTCGTTTGTTTTTAAGGCAAGCCAAATGAATCTGCTGTCTGTCTGATGAATACTTACTTTACCTAGTCATTTCCAATTTGATGAAATTAGCTATTCTGTAGTATTATTTAGTGTTGCCCCTTATCTCAACCATTTTCTTACACTAGCAAAAAATTATATTTACATCTGGAAAATCCTATAATTAATATTATTAGCAAAAGGAAAAGATGATTTAATATTATTCAGAGACTTTGGAATGCAGTCGCCCATGTGCTAGGATGACCAAACTGGAAATGAATGTTACAGGGCTTAGGATAAATTCCAATAGAATGCAGATGGTATTTTATTTCAATTACCTTCCATCTCTGCTGTATCAAAGTGCTTCGATGAGTGATGGAATTTACAGTCCACCCCAACATCATATAAAACTGATGGAGTGTACATTTGTTTAGACAGAACAGAAAGGGGAGGCAGTGAAGTAGGGACACTTGTCTTTATTTATATACAGAATATATGATATGCACTCTCACACCCACTAGGCATCTCCTTACACTGGTGGCATATACCATCACTTTCTTTGCATTCTTTTTTCTTCAATATGTATTTTTTCTTCATATATATATATATGTATGTGTGTATGCATATATATATATTTGCATTTTATGTGGATGGGTATTTTTGCCTGTACGTACATCTGCATTACATGCATGCAGTTCCTGTGCAAGCTAGAAGACAGTGTTGGATCCCCTGCAACTGGACCTACAGACAGTTGTTAGCCAACATGTGGGTACCAGGAATTGAACTCAGGTCCTCTGGAGGAGCAGTCAGTGCTCTTAACTGCTACAGTATTCCCTTCCATACTTTCTTAATTAACATTTACTTGGTTTCCCCCCATCTTTGAAAGGGCCATTTTGCTTTGCTTTACTGATCAGCCCCATGGTACGGAGAGCAGCCCACATGTTCCCAGTGTGTAGTATTGGTCGAGGGGTTTTTGTAAGGGCTGTCATTTAAGCAAACTGAAAGCATTTGTTTTTAACTTGTTCTTTTGCTAAACATCTGGAGAAGGGCAGATGTTACAAAAACCTCAGCCAATAGCTGAAAGGGCTCACAAATTTTTAAAAAATTACTCGTTCTGATTCTGTTCCAAGCTGGCTTATAGTTTAGACGCTGCTGCCTGTGTCTTCCAACCTTACATTTTAGCTCGATGACTGTGATTCAGGCCTTTGCTTTCCTTTGGTTCTCAGCCAGTTGGATGATGGAAATAGAAAGATGGAGATGTTGTTGGAGGGGGTTTCAGTGGCTGCTTCCGGGCGGCTGGGGCCTTCTAGTTGGAGCCCCCAGTCGGTGCTTTAATGTTCCACGGGCAGCATGATTTTGGAGGGCTGCAGTGGGCACTCTGCATGGTGGGATGGGACTTTGCCCCAGAGTTTAATCAGAGCTTGAGTTTCTTTCCAGGGTTGATGCAACCTTTAAGCAGATCTTTCCATTAACCACAGATGGAATTTTATCTGACAGTCTGTGAGAGCCATTCGAAAAGCAAACAGAGAGTTCCTGGCAAATAGTAGCGCACAGGCAGCGAGTGACCACGGCGGTCTCAGGGGTCAATGAACTATGTAATGGGCAGGCCACTCCTGCCCACATGAGTTTGCCCACGTGGGTAGGGAGATCTCTCTAGCCACACTGATTGGAGGCTCATAGACCATCACTGTCTTCCCGAGCAGTAGAGAAGATAGCCGCGAGCTCATGGCTGTCTTTTCATATTTTCAGCACAACACAACTGATTTCAGGTGCATGGCTGTTGGCAATTGGCAAAGGGTTTGAATTTTTAAATGCACCTTAAAAGACAACATTTTGTAATCTTTTTTTTAAAGTAAATCACTTCTTTTTAAGTTTGAGAGCGATTTTGAGGTTAGACATGGACAACATTAAAACTTACTTCACTAATAAAATCATTTATTTTTAAATAATTCAACAGCAAGTTATGTTTTATATTTTTACCTGCATACTTGGCGCTTCTGTTTGACATTCAAAAGGCCTCGCAGTCTCAAAGAGAGGTACTCCTTTGTGTTCTCTTGCTTCATTGGTGGCGGCCAGTCCCCTTCCTGTATTCCATAGTCCACATCCTAATTTCTCTCACCTGGATTACAGCAATGCCCACCTAGCTGTCCTCCTGTGATCCTTCACGTCACTTCTGGCCCACAGCTAACCTCTCCACACTCCCAAGGAACCTATAAAACACCCTGTTGCCACTGTCCGAATGTGGTCTCACCTCTTAGGAGCAACAACTATGACTAGGAGTTTGCTTAGGATCTGGGCAGTGACAGAAGCAAAGCTGGCAGGAAGCTGCTGCCTATGACATCTCTGACATCCAGTATGCCACAACCAATAGAGCCAATGGAGAGCAATGGGAAGGCAAACCCACCAGATTCGTGGATTCTCTTAGGGAGAGGAACTTGGACAGAGAAATACAAAAGCCCATCCCTTGCCAGCACAAAGTTGTTGAGAGCCAAGGCCACATCTCCTTTTTTTTTTTTTTAAATCCCCTTACAAGCCCAACAGTCGCCCAGTAAAAGGTAGCAGATGCTGAATAAATGTTTACTGAAATCTCTCTATATTTTCACAGGTCAGGCTCGAGTATACAATGGATACCTATCTTCATTTGAATATCAACTGCCTTCTATCTAAATGTTTTAGATATAAACTGCAGTTCGCCCTAATCCAATTATAATAACACCCACAGGAGAAGCTGACCTAGGAAAGCACATGTTGATGAAACCAAAATGATAGACACTCAGAGTGTGGGCCAGTATCTGACAAAGGGCCACAGACTGGGTGGCTTTAATAACATACCTGCGTCTTGCAGTCATGGAGGCCTGGAGGTGATGGTTTTAGCTGGGTGGTTTCTGCCAGGTCTTTTTTTGCATACAGCTGAATTCTTGCTGTATCCTCACATGGTCTCCCTCTGCGCACATCTGTGTTCTAATCTCATATGAGGACATCAGTAATAATGGATGTAGGCCTACCCCAATGACCTCACTTTAACTCAATTTGTCTCTTTAAAGACTGTCTCCAGAGGTTGGGATGTGGCTCAGTGTCAGAACGCTTGCCTAACATGTGTGAGGCCATGAGTTTGAGCCCCACAGTCTCTCTGAGGTACTGGGGTTTAGAACATTAACATAAAAATCTAGAGCAGTGATTCTCAATTGGGGGGACAAACAAACCTTTCACAGGGGTCTCCTAAGACCTTTGGAAACCCAGATATTTATATCACAATTCATAACAGTAGCAAAATTACAGTTATGAAGTAGCAGTGAAAATAATTTTATTGTTGGAGGTCACCGCATCATAAGGACCTGTATTAAAGGGTCGCAGCATTAGGAAGGTTGAGAGCCACTATCTGGGAGGAGACCCAATTCAGCCGTAGCAATCGACCAGACTGGGTCGTGGCTGCAGTCTCTGTTTTCAGTGTGTAAGCCAGTGATTGACGTTGGGGAAAACAGTGCCCACCATCTATGTCCTTCTGCAAAGTGAGAAGTAACTTATCAATGAATGAACAGCTTTAATTTCCCTGCTCATTCTTATCTTGTCATGGTTAAGCCGGAGTCTTCTAAACTGAATTCAGAAAACGGCTTCTACAGTGTTTTTCGGTGACTGCAAGTGAAGAGGTATGGAAGGGTTGCTTCCCTGTTGCCTTGGTGACATGAGAGGATGATGGTGGTGGGCTGAGTTACTTCCTGGGTTTCCTAATGTTTCCCCATTGTCTACTGCCCTGGCTTTCCTGTTGTGGGTGTAGAGTTGGCATAGCAACCTGACATCCCCCTCCATGCCAACCACAAGCAGAAGTGCAGCACAACAGGCGGGCTCAGGCATCCTACAAGGACCAGCTCAAATGAAGCCAGTAACCTGTGGTGACAGTTCTCCTGTCCTCTAAGAGGTGACAGCTGTCACTCCCATGCCTTCCAGATGCAGCAAAAACCCTTTCATCTCCATTAGCCTAGCCTAACCTCATGATCTTTTTTTTTCGTTATTTGTGTCACTGTTTCATTTAATTCATGAGTGTTATTTCCTTGGTCTGACATTGTATATTGTCCTTAGTTTAAACTTTCAATGTGACAATATTTTTTTTCTTTAGAGGCCAAAAGAGAAGGGCATGGAGAATGAGAGGCAGAATGGAGGCACAGACCAAAGAGAGTTTCTCAGTGTTTAAAATTTTCTCCTTTGGTAAAAATGTATGCTGTTCCTTTTTTTGTCCTAGTGATGCATATGACTGAGGAGAAGATAGAAAGAGGCACCCAGAGGTCTGTCTCTTTAGGTTGGCTCCGTGTTCCTAATCACAGTGGGATTGAGGCCCCTCTGTCAAACTGATCAGAGCTGTGGAGAACAAAACCACATACACATTCCTGCAACATTTCCATACAGTTTCCAGAAGTCCCAGGACTCTGGCCTGTCCTTCCATTCCTTTAGGGACAAGGGCCTACCCAGCTTAACTTGCCCTCGGGTCTATGCACAAGAGAATAACGCACATGCGGTACGGTGGCGCACAGCTGTAAGGTGCTGTGTAATCGTTGGTGAGCACTGTCCTCACCCAGCTCTCCACGTAGCCTCTTGTTGAGCCCTTCAGCAGGTTGAATGATGGTCTTTAGAGTGGTCAGCACAGTGGAAGCACAATGTGATCATCCTGTTGAGCGCAAAGACTCAGAGATGGACTGGCCAAGCCCACACACATTTATGGTTTGGAAACTGAAGCCCCAGCAGAGTATCCATCTGTCTACACAGGGTTATTTCCTTCAGCTCCCCCTCTCTGGAGGGGGCTAGCTTTAGGATCTGGTGGTTCCTGGACCCTTGGCACATAGCCTCTGACTTCCTCTACTGATTTGCATGATGTGTAGTCAAGCTACCTTACAGAGGCCTCTGTGACTGTCCCTTGTCACCTTAGGCACCAAGGGCCCTACCTAAACTCCCCTATAGAAAAAGGGTTCTTTGGGGAAGCTTCCTGGGCTCTCTGAGGCCATAGCAAAACCTTTCTTGGCTGGAAAGGCCTTGACAGCAACATGACTTTGGGTAGAGTACAAGCAGAATTTTTGTCAGCACCGTCACACAGGAGGACTTTTTAAAAAAAGTTCTTTGTTGCTTATGCCACCCAAGACCAGTGTGTCAACTGGGCTTCTGGTCTGACACTGTGCCTCTGGCTCACAGGAAGAGGAAACAGCCAAGGCTGCCACTGGGATGCTATGAACAACCGGGCAGCCTCAATGACTCTTGACACCTGCAAGCTGTTTACTGTAGTCCTGTCAGGGTCTGCCCGAAGCCCAACCCACCCTCTGCCTCTAGGTCTCTGCTGTTTGTGTGGGCTCCTATGACCACAAATTTTATCTCGTCTTACACAGGACATTCCAGAGAGGCTGGGTTTTAATTTGAATTCTAGAACAAAGCTGGACGTGTGCTGTGAAACAAAGAATAGGGGCTAGGGCAAGGCTCTGTGCTAGATACTAGGCGGTGTACGGGCTGCTGCTAACTGCCCCAAGCGCCACCCGTCAGGTAATCGAGAGTATGGAACCTTCTGGATACCTAGAATTCTTTCCCAGAGCAAAGAACTTTATAGGGTAATTCCGGTATAGGCTTAGCAGGAAAGAAACAGAAGTGGAAAAAAATGAAAAGGTCAGAATAAAGTTCGAAGAAATTAAGATGCTTTGTACCAGTTTGTGGTTGGTAAGATGTGTGCCCAGTAGGTGTAGTGTTTTATAGCCTTGCCCCCATCCCAAATCACTTATTGTTGATCTTCCACAAAACAAACAAACAAACAAAAAAGCCTCAACCAGTGCCATGCAGTAGTTAACACCCAAGCTGGATGTGGGCATGCCTGGGTTCTAACATTGGCAGGCTGGGCAGTGGACTGTGAGTTCAAGGTCAGCCTGAGCTACACGAGGGAGTTCCAGACTAGCAGAAAAGCAACATAGTAAGACTTTGTCTCAAAAGGAAGAAAAAGAACTCTGTCTAAATTGTATTTTCAACACAGAAGTATGTTTTTAAAAGTCTATTTGTGTTTGTTTCTTATTATATGACCTGAAGCATATTCATATTAAAAATCTGAATTATGGCTTCTTATCTTCATCTAGGAAGCATTAATGAGCTCCATCTGATTGCCAGGCATTGCCTAGAACAGTGAAATACAATGGAGACAGGACATAGGCCCTATCCAGGTGGCTGCAGGGCAGCATAAGATAACTGGACCACTTTTTTTCTTTTCTTTTCTTTTTTAACGAGACAGGGTTTCTCTGTGTAACAGAGCCCTGGCTGTCCTGGACTTGCTTTGTAGACCAGGCTGGGCTAGAACTCACAGAGATTTGCCTGCCTCTGCCTTCCAAGTGCTAGGATTAAAAGTGTGTACTGTTTTAAGTTCATCTTTACATCACTATGGCAAATATCTGAGATAAATCAACTTAAAGGATTGATACATGTATAAAAATGCCACAATGCATTACTTTGTTTGATAACTTAAAGTTTGATTTCAAAAGAAGAAAGTTTGCTTTGGCTCAATTTTGGAGGTTTTAGTTCATAGTTGCCTGGTCCCTATTGCAATGGTTCTCAACCTCCCTAATGTTGCATCCCTTTATTCCCCAGGTAGTGCTGACCCACAGCTGTAAAATTATTTTCGTTGCTACTTCATACCTGTAATTTTCCTACTGCTATGAATCGTAATGTAAATATCTGTGTTTCTGGTGGTCTTAGGAGACCCCTGTGAAAGGGTCATTCAAACCCCAGAGGGCTCGTGATCCACAGGTTGAGAAATGCTGTCCTGTTTGGTTTGGGCCTGTGGCAGCACAGCACATCATAAAGGGAACAGGTAACAGAGAAGGCAGATTCACCCCATGCCATCCGGGGAACAAAGACCCTGGGGAAGGTCCAGGCCAATATTCCTTCAAAAGCAAACCCCAGAGACATAGCGTCCTTCAACTAGCTCCCCCCACCCAGTGCTGGGGATGAAACCCAGGACCCAGTACATGCCAAGCAAGCAGTCTGCTGCTGAGCCACATCTCCAATCAAGACCCCAAATCTTAAAGGTTATGCCATCTCTCAGTAGAATCACAGGCTGGCCACCATACTCACAAACCATAGCAGCCCCAAATCAGTGCCAATAGAAATGGAGGCCAGGGTCACTCAGACATGGGCTTACTTGAGTTCAAGACGCATTTTCCAATATGTCTTACCTGTAATCTGGAAAATCAAATCAATATGTGCTATTGTCTGCTGCCGTACATTTCTCACAGAAAGAATGTTTGGCTGCCGCACACACAGAGTATAAGGCATCTGGTGCAAAGGCCAAGAATGAAGCTTTAGTGGGAAGTGATAGCCAAGCCTGCTACCAGAGAAGCGTGGAGACTTCCTGTGTACACTGGCCCTCTTAGGAGAGGGGTATATTAGACTTCATGGCCTTATCACAATGCAAAATTCATTTTGTTCAACTTTTAAAGTCCCCATAGTCTTTCTCAGTCTCAACACAGTTTAAAAGTCCAAAGTGTCTTGTGAGACTCAAGGCAAATACTTCCAACATATAATGGCAGAGAATCTGTATTTCTGTCCCAAAAGGGACGGATGGGAACATAGTGAGGAATACTGGGCTAAAACAAAACCAGATCCCAGCAAAGAAAATGCAACCTTGTGGTTCCCCTGGTATCACAGGCTTAAAAGGCTCTTTCCGTCAGCTGCTCTGCCACTGACACGCGTTTCTGTCTTGGCTGGTTCCACCAAGTCTGCAGCTCCCTTTGGCAGATGTCTGACAGCTACGTACGACATCTCCAGTGTCTTGGGATCTTCAAATTCACAGCTTTGTAAAATGGCCTTTCGTGGCCTCTTGCCCTCTCAGTGCTTCCACAAAGAGACTCCCCTGCCACACACTGCCTGGCCTCAGTGGCTCTGCAACCACAGAGGAAGGATCTGTGGCCCTTTCCCTCTTGAGTCTTTCAAGCCAGAGGCAAATGAACAACACTGCCAAGTTTGACTGCCAGCTTGGGATGGCCCCTAGTCCCCTTGAGTCACATTTGCTTTTTGATTCAGTTGCTTCCTGGGAACAGAAACCACGAGGCCCACTCTCACAAGTTGGAAGCTTGGTAGGGTGGGTTCTTCCCCGGGGAGGATATTCTTCCTTTTGTGCCAGTATAGATCGCCCCTTAATGATGCCAATCTCCTTAACAATTACAGCCCCTCTTCCAGCCCAGGGCTTATATGTTACTTTAAGCTTTTTGGTGCTTTTTTTCCTCTCTAAACTGTATGTTTTGTATGTTTTCTGTTCCACTTGTTCTTTTTAATTGTAGACCTGCATAAGAGTCATTAATAAAAACCAAGCCACCGACTCAATATTATGCTTCGAAATCCTTTCTACCAAAGAAATTAGCCCATTGCTTTTTTATTTAGCCTCAGGCAAGGTCTTAAGACTGGGGTGGAAAGTAGCCAGATTCTTTGCCAAATTAACCATTGTGCCTATGGTGACCTTCTGGGTCCCTGTCCACAGAGTTGGGCCCTACACTCTCCCACACTGGGCACGTAGCCCATGCTGTTTGGATTCATTGCCCTGACACTGTCTTGGTCACAGGCAGAAGTCCCATCACTGGAGGGTAGGGAGAACTGCCATGCCACTGGGAACTCCACACCATGCTGTGGATCCAGTATTATCACAGCCACCCTCAGAACTGTGTGAGCATGGGCCTCTTCCCCTGAACCCAGCAATAGCAAGGAGCTGGGATGTTCAACTCACCCAACTGGCAACTCTATACTGGAAATTCATTTCCCCACACCACCTAGGATCGGGAAAGCCCAGCTGCCTCTTCAGAGTGGAAATGAGGCCCTGTGGAAAGGGGCTGTGGGTGTTTGAGGTAGTGGTAAAAAGTAAAAAATGTGGTAGGAAGTCCAGGACTCTCAGCACGGCAGGAGAGATGCAGTCATCTCCAGGATCACAGAGCTTGAGGAATCCGCCGTTTTATAACAGAGTGTTTAGCAGATATTGAAACACTGCCTTACATCTTTCATAGCAGGTAGTGCTATGTGTTCAGGTCGTGACATATGTGGGGAATTTGTAAAATGCCATCAGTGGGTGTTATGAACAAAACATCTCATTTCATCATTTTATTTTCTGTAGGATTCTCTATCTCTCTATGAATGGTGCTTATAAATTACCTAGGACTTGGGACTGAAGATTTTAAAAGGTCTAACCTAAAATGGATTTTGGGCCCTTTGCAGGATTTCTCTGTTATTGTTGTTTTGAGACAGTGTCCTGCTATGTAGCTCTGGCAGGCCTGGAATTTGCATTGAACCTCCTGCTTCCCAAATACTAGGATTGAAGGTGTGTGTCCCCACACCCAGCTTTCTTGCAGAGTTTCTAATAAACCTATTAGATGATTTAGAGATAGGTCATATTAGTGATGGGACAGGCCATGGTACTTCTTCCTACATGTTTTGTTCTGTATGCCAGGGAGGCCTTGACATCCTTGTCTACCTGTGAGACTACCAGTCAGGGTGCTGTGCTCCCTCCTTCAGGAAATGGAGAAGCTGATGCTTAGAGAAAGGAGGGAAATCTCACCTTTGACCCTGGGGTACCTCACCCCCTGCTTTCTCTGGGACAGCCATTCTAACTTCCAGGACCAGCCTAGAGTCCCCAGCAACCTCTGAGTAACCTTGAGTCCTTCATTCTTTGCTCCCAAGTCTATACCAACTCCTTAGGCATCATGTCTTATTTAGTGACATCACGGTACTGTCTGCTTGGTGGAACCCCAGAATGGGGCGCACCCTCCTTGAGAGCAGGAGCTGGATGCTCCAGTCTTGGCCCTTGGTACCAACTTGAACCCCAGCTCCAAGCATTGTTGAGGGGCCAGCTAGCCCAGCAAGGCCAAAGAAAATACTTCACAGCCTTGGGTTCTTGAATAGGTTCCTGCAGTCGGGAAAGAATGTGCATGCATAATTTACATGATGCTGTATGCTGGGTACTAGTGTGAGTGTTTTGTACACAATGTGCCCACTGTGGCCCCTAGAATTCATGGTGATAAATCCATTCGATAAACAGACAACCTGAGGTTCAGAACAGCACCACAAGTTGTAAGGCTGAGTTTTATTCCAGGGATTCTGGGTCCTGGGTCGCTGGTCTTCTGTATCATTTATTCCACCTTTCAAACTGTTGCTTGGTCATGAAGGCAAGTCATACCATGTGAAAGAAGTTTATAGAACCCTCATTTATAAATTAGCAATAATGTCACTGCCCAAATACTTTGCTCTTTCCCGTTCTAGGTCTTTCTCTGTACATACTTTGTTACTATGTTTCTAGTTGTTGCCCAAATTTCCAGTAATTGAATTATGGTCATTTACTAATTATGTCCTCACCAGAAGAGAGTCTCTGGGTGACTAGTTTCTTCACTCTCTCATTCATTCTTTTCCATGCCAATGTTTTCTTCTTTGAAACAAAAGTTGTTTGTCCAGTTTTTGGCACCTTCACAATCTATTGTTTTTAATAGAATAACTTTCAAGTCTGTCAGTGTGGTGTTTTCACCACCCCTACCGCTGTTCATAATACTGTCAGATTTCAAATGTGCTCAAAATGTCTCTTGATAGGTGCTATCCAAGTCACCTTCTACAACCCAGAATCTTTAAAAAGGAAACTTATCATGCCTACTGAAGCTGGGAGGTCTTTTTTTTTTAAATAAATCTATTTATCATCTACCTATCTACCCTTCTGATATATATCTATGATTAGTTTCTGCTCACACACACACACAAATGTCACACACAGTGCTGACTAGAGGTTAAATATGGAGTTGTTTCTCTCCACCTTTTTATGTTTGTGTGCTAAGTGCCTTTACCCACTAAGCAAATGCATGCACACAAGTGTGTGCGTGCACACACACACACACATACACACACACATGCCCTTGCACCACAATATGCATATGGAGGTCAGGGGAGGGCTTTCAGAAGTTGATTCCCTTTTCCACATTGTTTCTGATATAAAATCTCTTTGTTGCTGCTGCACTGTGTACTCCAAGCTAGCTGGCCTTTGAGCCTCTGGGCAAGTCTCCTGTCTCAGCTTCCCCATCTCATTGTAGGTGCTGGATTAGAGATAAGAGCCATTGCATCATTTTGTTTTGCTTTTTATTGTAAACTCTGGTTGTCAGGTTTGCACAGCAAGTACTTGACCCATGGAAACATCGAATCTTTAAAATAAATAATATTTACATTTCTTTCTGGTAGGTAAAATGGCTCCAACAACAAGAAGTGAAGCGCAGGGTCAAGAGACAGGTGCAAAGCGACTCTTTTTATTTCAACGATCCCATTTGGTCCAACATGTGGTACATGGTGAGTCAGGCGATGACGCCTCCATCTTCTCTGGGACACTGGTATGCTATGCCTCTGAAGAGGGTTCACTTTCCCTGTGAATTCACGGGACAGGTCCAGACAGACCTTCTTTGTGTTGAGTGTAAGCCCTCTCTGCATCAGCGGTTCTCAACCTTCGCGATGCTGCGACCCTTTAATACAGCTCCTCATGTTGTGGTGACCCCCTCAACCATAAAATTGTTTCGTTGCTGCTTCATAACTGTAATTTTGCTACTGTTGTGAATCATAATGTAAATATCTGATATGCATGGTATCTGATATGCTATCCTGGTTGGGGCCGAGACCCACAGGTTGAGAACTGCTGCTCTACCTGGAGGCATGAGTGAGACTGTGTGAGAATCCAGAAAGGACTCTGGGTGGTAGGAAGAGCTTTGATGCTGGCTGTAGGATGGACTGACTGGTGGAGCTCTGTCCTTGGGAAATGTCCCCAACAGGAGACAGTGACATAGGGAGTCACACTGTCAGGTGCAGAGAAGGCCAGGGAGCCCCCACACATAAGAAAGTTTTCGCTAAGGTGGAGCCCACAGTTCTTCACTGCTTCTCAAAATAGTCGTTTCCATCTGGGTTGGCGTTCTGTGGCTGCTCAGCTTCAGAGGGGTCTATCCTGGGCTTAATGTCTTCTGTGCCTGCTGCAGCATTGTGCTGACAAGAACAGTCGCTGTCGATCAGAGATGAACGTCCAGGCGGCGTGGAAGCGCGGCTACACAGGAAAGGGTGTAGTGGTCACCATCCTTGATGACGGCATAGAGAGGAATCACCCAGACCTGGCCCCCAACTATGTAAGTCCAGCCTCAGAATTCACATACAGAGTATTCAAACACACCAGTTATTAAATACATGCAAATTGCCTTTCCTCTTCCCCAAGCACACTAAACCAGGGAATAAGGAAAACCATGCTAGGAAGGGTCAGGGATGCAAACATTCTGCTACCCCTCCCTCGCACTACCAGAGAG
The DNA here is from genome assembly GCA_907164525.1 of Lophiomys imhausi. Lineage (NCBI taxonomy): Eukaryota > Metazoa > Chordata > Mammalia > Rodentia > Muridae > Lophiomys > Lophiomys imhausi. Next base: position 4,257,312 of record CAJQZJ010032551.1, read on the forward strand.
GAGTTTGCAGACGGACATGCCCACATGGTTGAGTCACATGCTTCCAGGAATGTAGCCTAGAGAATAGAAGCATGAATGTAGAGCTGGTGGGGTTAAAACATTGCAGGCTTAGAACACAGGTTCTGGACCCAGAGAACACTAGAACCTCTCCTGGCTCTGTGACTTGCTGGAGATCTTAGGAAAGCTACCGAACATCTCTGTTCCTCAGTGTTACCATCTGTAAAATAGGGCTACTAAGAGGACTGCTTCTTGGAGGGCCATCATAGGACTAGATGAACTCATAAGCATGAAAATGAGAACCTGGCATGCAGGAAATATGGGAGTAAATCCTCTAAGATACCTGGGTGCCAACCAGTTAAGTAAACCCCACAGAATCCACTTTTGAGGTAATTATGTGGCCCTTAGGAATGAGTTTTGAAGACTACATTAACACTGGAAGAGTTGGCAATCCATTTTCTAAGGAGGATGAAAATCTGTATGAATACTATTACTACAAATATGTGAAAAGAACTATGAACATTAAGACACAAAATTAAGGAAATTCTGATACATGTGACAATGTGAACCTGAAGGCTTTATGCTGAGAGGAATTAGCTGTCACAGAAGACAAACACTGAGTGATCCCTTGTCTGTGACACAGCTGGAGCCACACTGAGAGACAAAGAGAAACATGGCAGTTGCCAGGGCTTGAGGAGGGAGTGGGGAGTTACTATTTTAGCAGTAGAGACCTTTAGTTTTGCACAATGAAAAAGTCCTAGTGATAAATGTTGGTGATAATTGCACAAAAATGTGTGTGAGTTTAACAGCACTGAACCATACATCTAGACATAGTTGAGATGGTAAGATTTTATGTCCTGCATGTTCCACCACAGTGAAAAGTGTGCAGGAATGTGGTTACAGTCACAGCAACTCTGGTGTGATTTTTCTTCATTTTCCAAGCTTGGCGTCGGGATGGTTTAAAGCGGAGCTTTCCTACATTGTGTCTTCAACTCTCACTAACCAAGATTTTGTGCTAGGATTCCTATGCGAGCTACGATGTCAACGGGAACGATTATGACCCATCTCCGCGATATGACGCCAGCAATGAGAACAAGTATGTGGCTGCCTTCCTGGCTTATCTTCCTTTCCTTGCAAAGAGGGGGCCTGCAGAAGTGCTAGGCTCTGGGTGCTTCTCCTGCCCAGGTGCTGGTTCAGGGCATGTCTAGGTCTCAGAAGCTAATTTGCCACAGCTCTTGGGGCACAGGTGGCTTCCGTAGAGTTAGCCTTTTCTTTTAGGGGTGTCACCTTTCCTGCTCAGCCAAAGACAAGGTGAAACACCTTTCCTGTTTCTAGCTTTGTGGGGTATTTAAAAGATTCACCTTTGTCTTGGATTCTCTCTGACTAACTGTGTTGAAACACCAGTTTGATCTGTCTGAGCACACGGGTAACATGCCTGGGATTTTGACCTTATGACCAACGTGGAAAGGCACGAATGATGCCGGACAAATCAAGAGTTCACATCCCTGCTCTCCCACCCACTGGCTGTGTGCTGTTTGCGGACATTTGAGAAACCTTGCTGAGACAGTCTTTATGCCTTGGAGGCTGCTCTATGCAGATGACGTCCCCACCTCAAGGGTTGTTGGGAGAGATAGGTGAGGTGACATATGTGTACACTGTGTAAATTGCTACCTCAGGTGACCAGGAGAGGTCCAGTGACCTATGCAAGGTAAATGCCAGTCCTGCAGTTGTTCCTGGCACTTCCTACGTGGTCCTGGAGCGTCCTTTCTCTGTCAGCATGCCTGATTCCCTTAACTCTTATTATTCTTCCAGAAATATTTAGAGGAAAGTAACAAAAGCCCTTTCTTCCTTCCCCATGTTGACAAAGCACCACGCTGTGTTTGTCCTCCCAACACGCTTATGTTAGTCAACTTTCTGTCACTATGAGGAAACGCCTGACTTAGAAAGAAAAGGTGAAGCTACATGCAATGGCATGTGCCTGGCCAGAGCTGCTCAGGGAGAAGGCAGGAGGTGCTTCTGAACCTAGAGGCCAGCCTGGACAATGGAACAAGATGCTGCTCTGAATGATGGGGAAAGGGAGGGCGAAATGGAGGAAGGGGGATGGGCGAGGGAAGGGGGAGAATGTAAGAAAGACAGGAAAACAGACAGACAGAGAGAGATTTGTATTGGCTCAGGACCTTGTCCCAGTCTGTGGTCAGTTGGTCCATCGCCTGTGTCACAGTGGGGACACACAGCAGATTATAACCGTGCATGAGGTGAGTCTCCAAAAGTCAAAAGAGAAGGAGGAAGCGTCTGGGTCTTGCAGTCCCGCTCAGGTCACATGTCCAGTAACCTCAGGCTCCATCTGCTAAAGATACTGCCCCTGGCAGTAATGCCACCGTGGAACTAAGGCTTTAACACATGAGATTGCGGGGGGGGGGGGGGGCCCACCGTCCAGACTCTAGCAGTACGCTAGTATGCAGTTAGTTCCCCTCGGTGCTATGCAGGGCTACTTGGGAACCATGTGCCACATGCCAGATGCCGAACTCCCAGATCCTGGACTGCTTTCTGCCTCATGTCCCAAGGTGCCCTTCTACTCAGCAGCAGGGAGGCCTGGGGCAAAGGGCCCGCTTCCTGGTCACACATCAAGGGATGAGGAAGCACAATCTATATTCCATGCAGTGACCCTTGAAGGGCAGAATCAAATCCCAGTGTGTGACCCGAGAGCAGGCCAGGCTCGGGGCTGTGAGAGTTCTAGAGAATGACAGATGACTCCCTTCCAAAGGGCTAGCATGCAGACCCTGGACCATTTCTAAAGTTTGCTACAAATTTGAATCGATGATCCTGATCCCCCGTGGTCTCTCCTCAAAGTTGTACTACATAGACTGGCCCATGTTTTGGCCTCTGCTAGGGGAAATGACTCAATGTGGCACATCAGAAGATAGGGCCATTCCTGGGGAAAGAAGTTTGTTTCTCTGCTGATTCCCTCATTGTCCCCAGCCTCTACTGGGTATTCAACCAAAAGCATCCTTTCTTGGATCCTGCTATACAGCTGTTCTAGTGACAGAGGCCTGTTCAGGCTAGCAGCAAGCTTGTCGGGACACAGGGAACAAAGGCAAGAGCGCAGTGTTTTCTTCCTTTAGACTAGGACCGACACCACGACTGCACCTGCGTGTGCCAAGTGTCATGTCCTTAGTCACAGGAGACACAGAACCGGGGCAGGTGTGTGAACAGCACTGGCAGTGTGTGAACAGTAACAAGTGCCAAGCTGCCCAGGGCCATGCACACTGGCAGCAGGTGCTGTAACCCCGACTGGGGATCTTTCAGAAGCATCCTAGAAGGGACAACCTGGGAACCAATGTCTGCCATTTCCAGATGGCAGGGAGGTCTGGGCAGAGCCTAATTGAATATATGTGCCAGAAGAGCCGCAAAAAAAAAAAAGGGCAGGTTGGTAGGGGGCTCTGCTGGCATCTAGGCATACAGATTCTTGGCTGCAAGAATGATGAGCGGTTTGCAGGATTCATTAATAATTGCTGGACCAGGCCCTGACTTCCTTTGTTTTTTTTTTTTTTTTCTTTGCTTCAGACACGGCACTCGCTGTGCAGGAGAAGTCGCTGCTTCAGCCAACAACTCCTACTGCATCGTGGGCATAGCGTACAACGCAAAGATAGGAGGTAAGGTGAAGCAAAGATCTGGGGGCAAAGGGGCCAGGGGCCTCTGTGGAGTCCAGCAGCCTCATGTCCTTTGACCTGGGCGTAGGCTTGGCCTGCAGCAGCGATGGCAGCTGCGCCACAGCCCAGGCAGCCAGCCTATAGGTGGGTCTTTAAAACATCAAGAATGTTTTAAAAAATAATTCATTGAGCACCTTCAAGTACATACTGCATGTTCGTGGCTCTGGGCAGCCACTGAGGGGGAAAAGAAGATGCCAGACATAATTAGGAGCCCTTGGGAGCTCAGCATGCCTTTGGTCAGTGCGGGACCAAGTTCTGAAATTTGACAGGCAGATGGAGCTTGGGAGGGCAGAAACAAGAGGCATGGCTAGAGCCTGACCTGGAGGGTTAACTGTAAACAGAAGGAGTTCTGAGGAGGCAAAGGATCAGCAGCATGGGTCTGGGAGGAACCATAGTACCTAGGGATGAGACAAGGAGTGGGGTTGAGAAAAGGAAGACAAATGAAAAATTGTGCTCTCCTTAAGCCAAGAGGCACACAGTTGCCAATGTCTCCAATGCTGTCACACACAACTTCAGCTTCCACATACATGGCTACCTCTTCCTCCTGCCCCTCCCCTGGCTCCCACCACTGGGAGCATCCCAGACATAGGGCAGCCACTCTTTCTGAGTTTTCATGCACAAGGCAGGGAATTTCTCTATAGTGCCTTTGGGCTGATGATAGGGCTAAACCTTTTTATGTCTGTTTTTGTTTTTCAGTTGTTCCTCAGGAGAGTAAAATGTATATCTTAACCTGACTCAGTCTGTCTGGAATAAGTCATATAGAAATCATGTGTAATATATGAATCTAAAAAATTTATTATTTCAGCTCATACCCCTATGCTTTGTAGTGGGGGCTTCATACAGTTGATCTATGTACATTGCTATTACTCTATTACTTCTTAGGTTTTTTAAAAAACTGTTATGTTTATTTATTACTTCAAGTTACATCTCCACCCTTCTTGGGCCCACCCTCCCACCCTCTACCCCCATCCCGCCTATCCTACTCCTCTGGTGTGGGAAGCCCCCACATCTCACCCCCTCAGTTCTTCAGTCACATGAGGACTAAGAGCTTCCTCTTGCACTGGGGGCCTACATAGCAGCTCCACTAGAGTAAAGTATTCCACTAACAGGTAACAAAGTTCATGTTCCTGTTCCCTTATTTCTGTTGGTTGTTAAATAGTTCTCCTGAACTAAATGACTAAAATCCAATTATAAGTGAATAGATGCCATGTGCATCCTTCTGAGTCTGGGTTAGCTCACTCATGATGAGCTTTTCTAGTTCCATCCATTTGGCAGGAAATTGCATGATTTCCTTGTTTCTGATAGCTGAGTAGTATTCCATTGTGTAAATGTACCATAGTTTGTTTTGTTTTTGTTTTTGTTTTTTATCTATTTTTCAGTTGAGGGACATCTGGGTTGTTTCCAGTTTCCAGCTATTACAAATAAAGCTGATATGAATATAGATGAGGAGATGTCCTTATGGCTTAGTGAAGAATCTTTTGGATAAATGCCCAGGAGTGGTATGGCTGGGTCTTGAGGTAGAACTATTCCTAGTTCTCTGAGATATCGCCAGACTGGTTTTTATAGTGGTTGTACTAGCTTGCACTCTCACCAGCAATGGAGGAGTGTTCCCCTTTCTCCACAACCTTGCCAGCATGTGCTGTCATTTGAGCTTTTGATCTTAGCCATTCTGACAGATATGAGATGGAATCTCTGAGTCATCTTGAGTTGTATTTCTCTGATGATTAAGGATGTTGAGCATTTCTTCAAGTGTCTCTCAGCCATTAGAGATTCCTCTTTTGTGAATTCTTGGTTTAGGTCTCTACCTCATTTTTTTATTTAATTATTTGGTTTCTTGGTGTTTAATTTCTTGAGTTCTTTATAAATTTTGCATATTAACCCTCTGTCAGATCACCATCCCAGATTTCAAGCTATGCTACAGAGCAATAGTAATAAAAACAGCATGGTACTAGTATAGAAACAGACGAGTTGATCAATGGAATGGAATCAAAGACCCAGAATAAACTCACATACCTATGGTCACCTAATTTTTGACAAAGAAGCCAAAACCATACAATGGAAAAAGGACAGCATCTTCAACAAATGGTGCTGGTCTAACTGGATGTCAACATGTAAAAGAATGAAATTAGACCCATATTTATCACCTTGCACAAAACTTAAGTACAGCCGGGCGGTGGTGGCGCACGCCTTTAATCTCAGCACTTGGGAGGCAGAGGCAGGTGAATCTTTGTGAGTTCAAGGCCAGCCTGGTCTACAAAGTGAGTCCAGGACAGCTAAGGATACACAGAGAAACCCTGTCTCGAAAAACCAAAAAAAAAAAAAAAAAAAACTTAAGTACAAGTGGATCAAAGACCTTAACATGAAGCCCAACACACTAAATCTAATAGAAGAGAAAGTGGGGAAAAGCCTCAAACTCATTGGTACAGGTGACAACCTCGAACTCATTGGTATAGGTGACAGCTTCCTGTAGAACAGGAACACCAACAGCTCAGGCTCTAAGACCAACAATCAATAAATGGGACCTCATGAAACTGAGAAGCTTCTGTAAGGCAAAGGGCATTGTCATTAGTTTTTGTTTTGATACACATCTTGCTATGTAGACCTTGCCTGCCTATAAGTGTCTATTGTAGCCCACACTGACCTTGAACTCCTAGCAATCCACCCCTGAGTACTGAGATTGCAGATGTGTGCAACCTGACTCAGCTATTGCTAGTCTTCCTTGTTTTAAATATTCAAGTCAGCTCATAGAAAGATATACTTACCTATAAATGTAGTATTTCTTTCTTTCTTTTCTTCTTTCTTTCTGAGACAGGGTTTCTCTGTGCAAAAGCCCTGGCTGTCCTGGACTTGCTTTGTAGACCAGGCTGGCCTCGAACTCACAGAGATCCGCCTGCCTCTGCCTCTCAAGTGCTGGGATGAAAGGTGTGCACCACCACACCTGGCTATATATAGTATTCTTGAACTTTGTGCTATTTTAAACCTAAATTTATTTTTTTGAGATAGCCTAAAGTTGCCTGGAGTTCTGTATGTAGCCTAGACAGGCTTCAAATTAAATGACAATTACCCTAGCTCAGCCTCCCAAGTATTGGGACTAAAGGAGTAAGTCACCATACATAGAAAAATTGTTTTTTAATTTTTTTTGTGAAGTTCAAGTATTCTGATGAGAAATTCTCCTAGAATTTATTTGAAAGTGTCTTTTAAAAAACAAATTAATTGGGGCTGGAGAGATGGCTCAGCAGATAAGAGCACTGGCTTCTTCCAAAGGACCCAGGTTCAAAATCCCAACACCCACATGGCAGTTCATAATTGTCTGTAATTGCCAGACATGGTGACACACGCCTTTAATCCTAGCACTGGGGAGGCAGAGGCAGGCGGATCTCTGTGAGTTCAAGGCCGGCTTGGTCTACAAAGTGAGTCCAGGACAGCTGGACCTACACAGAGAAACCCTGTGTTGGAAAAAAAAAATCAAACCAAACAAATTAATTAACCTCGTATGGGGGTGTATACCCACACACACAGAGATCAGAGGAAAGCCTGGGGGAGCCAGTTCTCTCTTTCTACCAGATGTGTCCCAGGGTTTGAACTACTGACTCTGAAAGTGTCTTTGTCTTCATTTTGGAAAGAAGTTGTGCTGAGCAGGATTGTAGCCTGACACTTTCGACGTTTTAGAGATGTGAGTTGGGTGCCATCCCGACTGCTGCTTCTGCTGTTGTGTCACCTGTCCCTGTGGAGGCTTGATGCTGCTTCATCTACTTATTATTTTCTTGTAACTATAGTGACCTTTTGTGTGGTTTTCCTTCTATTATTTCAGATAAGAGTTTGCTGTCTCTCAGGGAGTTCATATAATCTACCCCTGCTTCTATTCCATTGCTACTTCAGAACTGTAATTTTGCTACCGTTATGAATCATAATGTAATGTAAATATCTGATATGTAGGATATCTAATATGTGACCCAGTAAAAGGGTCATTGGACCCCAAGGGTTCATGACCCACAGGTTAAGAATTGCTGATATACATGCACACGCGCACACACACACACACACACACACACACACACACACACACACACACAATTTAAAGAAAAAGTCAGTGCTGAAGTGTTTTTAAGTTGCAATTGCTGAGCTCCTCCGCACCCCTCTTTGCATCCCTGAGGCTCTGTTCACATTTTAAAATCTGTTTCTCTGTTTGCCTTTAATTAGATGGTTAGCGTATACTGTCTCAGGATTTGATTTCTTTTTATTGCATCCAGTCTACTCTTAATTCCTTGCAATTACAAAGTTTTAGCTATTGCATTTTTCTGTCTTAAGTTTTTGGTTTGCTTTATTTTATTTTTAACCATCTCTAAATCTTCCCTGAGGCACCCCACATCTTCACTCTGTAAGTATCTTTTATCTTAAACTCCCTGGCATTGTAGTGAGAGTTACTGCAGAATCTTTTGTAGAAAGTCCAGTATCCCAGTCACTTTTATGTCCCTAGTGATTAATTCTACTCTTTATGGTGGCTCACATATTCTTTCATTTTGCATGTCTAGTTATTTTTATTGTATCATTATATTATAAAATTTGTTATACAATAAAAATAATCTATATTATGAATTTGGAGCCTGTTGATTTGTTTTTCTGAATACTGTAAAATTTTGTTATAGCAATGATATAAATTTGAATTTCAAGAAACTTATTCATCGCTTTACAGACTCTTTGTCAGGAACATAGCTTTTGCTTGTACCATGACTTTTGGTATTTCAGTGGAAGCCTGAAGTCCCGGGGTACGGAGTGCTTGGGACATCTGCTTAGCTTGTCCAGGCTTGTGCCTGAAACCGAACTTTTAAATTATTATTTATTTAACTCTTATTTATT
>CAJQZJ010032551.1:4297155-4369540 GCA_907164525.1 Lophiomys imhausi
TGTGTGTGTGTGTGTGTGTGTGTGTGTGTGTGTGTGTGTGTGTGTGTCCGGAATGATAGAAGCCCTGTGTTCTTGCCGATTTCTGACATCACTTGTCTCAGGGTGTGGATCCAGGCTTACCACCCACAACATGATCTGGTATTGTAGTTTCCCTGTGCTATTGGCTGGGGTAGGGCTGTTGTTTGTAAACATTTCCTGTTGGATTACGAGGCTGCCCATTTCCTGGTGCTTAAGCTGGAGAAGCAAAGTTTTTGTTCCTTTTTTGTCTGTTTCCTGTGATATGTCTGGGCTGCCATCCTCTTCATCTCTAGCTCTGGAATAAACGAGATAAAAGAAGAGAGCAAATTGCGTGCAGTGATGTGTACCTGTAATCCTAGCACCTGAGAAGCTGAGGCATGAGGATGGAGAGTTCAAGGCCAGCCTGAGACACACACATAGCAACATCCATGGCAGCAGGGATAGAAACACTGCTCCACACCGGCACCCACGCTAAGGGAGGAGTCCTCTTCAGAGTCTGCTACCCTGTCAAAACCAGATTGTTGGCCATGCTGAAGAAAGGAATTTCAGGACAAGCTAATGTGAGGGAAAAGTAAGAGTTTATTAAAAATAGAAAGGAAGCCTCTCAAGAGAAAGAATCAGCAAACCTGAAACAGGCGTGGGCTTCTCAGGGAAGGGCTGTCCTGAGCGAGCCTGATTGTTGCTTCTCCAGGGAGAGTCACCCCTACACAGCTGAGCAGTGAAGCTAGCTGTTCACTGTTTTAGTGGCTCCCATGTTGCCTCTTGAAGGGTTGCTAAGTTTTTTTTTCCCCACACTTCTTGGATTACTAGGATTATGGGGCAGCTATGGAGATGCCTCAGATGGGATTACAATCTAATAAAATAAAATCAGAAGCCACTAGGGTTATGATATGTCATTTTACTCTAAAGAGGCTTCTAATGAGACCCCTAGGAAATTGTGGGTTGGGAAGGGAGAAAGCCTTAAACAAATGCTGTTAACTGTGTTGGAATTCTTGGGTCTCAGCTGGTGAAAACTTCAGCCAGATTCCTGGGTGAGGAGTGTTACAATCTAGACCATGGCTACTGTGAGGACGTTGCAAGCCCCAGCCCTCCATGCACTTGCCGTCAACGTGCAAGTAAGTTTTCATCTTTCTATCCTGCCTCAACAAGACTGTCACAAAACAAGAAAAAACCAAAATAAACCACAAAACACACACACAGCGGGAGGGAGGAAGAGAGAGAGAGAGGATTCCATGAGTCTTCAACAATGACTCAGTAGTTAAGAGCACTGGTTTTCTTCCAGACCTGGGTTTGATTCCCAGCACCTACATGGTAGTTCACAATCATCTGTAATTCTTGTCTCATGGCGGGGCGGGGACAATGCCCTCTTCTCACTTCTGGAGGTACTGCATGCACATGGTCCACAGACATACATACAGGTAAAACACCCATACATACAAGTTAAAAGGAAGAGGAAGAGGAGGCTGAGGAGGAGGAGAAGACACAAGATCTTACTACCATGTCATTGTTAACAAGATCTCAAACCAGTCTGCCTGCTTCTCTGCCTTTCAGAGTTCCCTTTTGTTTGTTTCATGTACCATCTCCAGGGTTTGGCTTTCTGAAGTAGGAAGAATGGAATGAATTATGTTTATCCCATCTTCCTGGAACGGGAGAGCTTCTAGCTGCTTTTTAACAGATACTATGGCATCTTACATTGCTTTGTGCACGTTGACACGTACTTGGGGGCCCCCCTGCCTGCATTCGCTCTCTTATCCCCATCTTTGGGTCTTTGGGGGTTCATCTGGTTTGTGGCATTTCTTTGGAGACAGAATTCTGCTGTGTTGCCCATGTTGGCTCCAGACACTCCATCCTTCTTCTGTGACCTCTGCAGTGCTTGGATTGCAGGCACGAGCCCTGACATCTTAGCTGTGTTACTTTTCGGTTTGATGTTTGGTTTTCTTCGGTTATTTGCTGGGTTTGGTGCTCACAAATCCTCTTGGCTGTGGATGATGATCAGTCTCCTGGCAGGTGCTGGCCCTGTCATTTTGGAAGGGTGCTGGGTGGGCTACCTAGCTTCAGGGCACCATTCCCCCTCTCTCCAGCCTACCACCACCCCACCTCTCACTCTATCCATCTCTGGGTGACTCCTCTGCTTCTGCCTGCTCAGCCTGCAGGTAGGCAACTCTCCCATGGGGATGCTTGTACTGGATCCCTGCTGACCTAGCACCCCAGGCCTCAGGGGTTTGAGCCTTGTGGAACTGCTCATCTCCAAGCAGACTTGTACCAGGGTGTTGTCTCCTGCTGCCTGCACCCCATCTCTGTTCTCAGTTCCTTCAAACATCTTGCATGCCTATTCCAGAGTTGTTCTTTTCCTTCTCTTTTGTGTCTTACGTCCTGGGGATTTGGACCCTTCAGGCTGTGTGTTCGATTCACTTTCTCGCCCCAGTTCCCGTGGATTTTTAAAAATTATTACAACAGCAAGCAGCCTCTGCTGACTGCTGTTAGTTATGGATGCTGCGGGAGGCACTGGCTTCTGTCTCTACATCTGATTCTAAGAAGGATTCTGTGAGTTGGTTGCTATGGCCAGTTCACACCACAAGAGACTGAACTGAGTAGGGAGGTGGCTGGCCACCTCCAGGATCATGCACTTGCTGAGAGGCAGAGCAAAGAGGTGAGCACAGGCCTGATGACCTGAAGGCTGAGTTTTGCCTTTTCTGTTCTAGCTCTCTGATGCTGGGACATCAGTGATGCCCTGAGGTCAGCTGCCACTGAGAGCAGTGGCTCGAAACCAAAAGGAAATCCTCAAGGTGTGTGCAAGTGCATTGTTCCTTACATTCTTTCCCAACATAGCCTGACCGGCTGTCTTCCTCCTAAGCTAAGAAATGACAACAGGAACAGCCCAGTAAGGAAACAAGGGAGGGCAAGCTGTCCTCTAACCTCAGTGGTGCTTACTTAATATTTCTCTTCCCTCTCATTTGTTAGCTGTACTTAAATTGTTCATTTTATTTTAAAAATATTCTGGCATACCCAGAGACCTCTTTCTCGGGTTGTTTGGTTGATTGTTGTGTTTTGGTTTGGTTTTTGGTGCCACTTATTCCCTCTTGTTGCACCCGCTGTCAGAATTGGTGTAGGGGACTTGGCTGCACCCTCTAGTAACGTTTTACCTCCCAGTCCATATCCCTGGCTCATGGCCCACCCTGCGGGACGTCTGCAGAACGCTAAGGCCTCACTCAGACTGTAGTTCCGAGGATGTGAGTCTGTCCAGCCAGCCAGGTTCTCCTGACCCTCCGTTCAGCATCCTCTGACACAGTGGTCCTTAACCTTCCTAACACTGCAACCCTTCAATACAGTTCCTCGTGTTGTGGTGACCCCAACCATAAAATTATTTTTGTTGCTACTTCATAACTGTAATTTTGATACTTCTATGAATCTTAATGTAAATATCTGTGTTTTCCAATGGTCTTAGGCAACCTCTATGATAGGGTCATTTGACCCCAAAGGAGTCACGACCCATATGTTTGAGAACTGCTGCTCTGACATAGGCCCTCTGGGGGACACAGAGGTGCAGCCCGAGCCTACACTGACCCACTGACCGGTTGGTCAGGAATGCTCAGCAGTGTGGAGTAGCCTTTGAATGGTACCTCGTCTGTGCTCTTGCTTAACATGACTCAGATGTCTCCTGAGGAAAGAGGGCTACCATGAGGCACACAGTTCAGGGTACCCTGCTTCTGAGAAACATCGCTAGCTGGACGGACTGGGTCCCCCCAGGCTGCTCAGGAGTTGGTTCCTCAAGGATGCAGAGCAGGAGAGAACCTCAGGAACCCCGAGTTTAATGGACACCCCCTGCTCTGCCTCCCTGACTGTGTGCAATTTCTACTGTGTTTACTTGTCTTTGGGGAAGGAAAAGTAAACAGCAACAGACAGATTTCCGTTGGTGTTTTTGGTCTATATTTTGATTGGGTAACTAGGTCATGTTGTTTTTTTTTTCCATTCATAAACATGAAAATGTTAAGTACATAACAACTAAATTAATTTGTGCCCATAAATTGGTTAATTATGTTAATTTTGAGTCACAGAATTCAGCCTCATTAGCACTTCCATTAGGCAGTTTAGGCTTGTGAGCGTTTTAAGGGAACCATTTAAACTCCAGATTAATCTTCAAAGCAGAAGGATTTAAAACGCTCTGGAGGTTTGGGAGACTGGATGAATGTTGGGAGCCGGTGCTGTCAAGGAAGAGGGGTTTCCTATTTTCCTGTCACTCACTCCCCCCCACACCCCAGTTTTGTCTAAAGTGCCTGCCTCCAGGGCCTGAAAATTCCTAGGCAGAGCAGGAGGAGGCTCCTGGGAAGGAAGTGATAGACAAACAAACCTTGCACCCCCACACACACCCACCCTCACCCTCACCCCTGCACCCCATCCCCCTCCACCCCTCCACAGACAGCTGTGTTGCAAGTGCATCCCCCTAGAGAACAGGCAAGGCTGGCTCCAGACACCATGGGCTCCCAGGTCAGAGTTCCTCAGACTACCTCTGAAACCCTGAGGAGGCATTTCATTCCTGGTGACCCTGAGAATGACCCCAGCAGCGCCTCAGGCTTAGTGAGCAGCTCATGGAGTGAGTTGGCTTTCTCTTTCAGCCACACACCGTCTTGGAGGTTCCTTGCTGTCCTTGCCTGTGGTGTGGATATGTGGGTGTCCTGTGTGGCTCCAGCTTGCTGTCTGCCCTGTGTCCAAAGCTTCCAGCTCTTTCTGAATTCCTAAGTGTCTAGAAAATTCTGATCCAAGCTCCATTCCCCATGGTCTGGAGGAGCCGACCCTGTCAAAGTGCCAATGCAGACTTCAGCGCCCTAGGCCAGTGTTTCTCAACCTGTGGGTCATGACCCCTCTGGGGGTTGCTTACCAGATATTTACATTACGATTCCTAACAGTAGCAAAATTACAGTTATGAAGTAGCAACGAAAAAATTTTATACTCCGGGGGTCACCACAGCATGAGGAACTGTATCAAAGAGTCAAAGCATCAGGGAGGTTGAGAAACACTACTCTAGACAGTCGCTATGGCTTTTCGCCCTTCTGCTTTTGTTTGAGACATCAGCAGGACCCAATTGTGAAAGGGAAGTGTGTTTTCATTATTTACTTAGGTTTGGCAAGGCCATCTGATGAGCAGATGACTGCCCCCGGTTGAAAAGGTGGCCTGTGACTTACAGCTCCCAAGAGGGCGTTGCGCCATGCCAGGCCTCCTGGGGAAGCTCCAAAGTTGGTCAGGAGTCAGAGAAGCAAGGGGAAGCTGAGGATTCGTTGCGGTTTCCACGGGGAAGGCAAGGTGAAGCTCGCGGAGAGCAGGCTGGCTACTTCAGCAGGAGTTCGAATGTCCCTAGTCATCAGCTAACTGCCTCCTCCTCTGGAGTACTTAGGGCAGGATTACCGGTCAGATCGTGCGCAGTCAGTAAAGGGAGTCTCAGGCAGAGAGAGTGGTTTGCTTGGTTTCCACGTGAAAGGCATACGTTTCTGTATGGAGACCATGGTGGTCACCAGAAAGCCAGGTCTCTCTTAACCCCCCACACTATTCCTGATTTTGTAGCACAGCATTCCATCTCTTGCCAGAGAGAGGCAGCTGCAGCCTTGTGCATGTACCATGGGCTTCATGGCTGAACCAACAAGGTGAGGCTCCGACAGAGCAGGACCTCATGTGAGCTCTGTCTTCTGATGCATTGACACTTGGGGGTCTTAACTCCAAAGAGACTTCCCTCTTCCACCTGGACTCGCTTGTAGGCATAGTAAATGACTCATGTAAAAAAGTGGCCTTTTTAAACAGCTGTTGAAACCTTCCATGCATGGCTGCCCCTGGAACAGAAGGAACTATGTATGGTTTTGCTGGAAAATAGGCGAACCAACAAACGTTCCTCTGTGGATTTACTGAAACAAACTCAGGATTAATGAGTTGGATTTGTCGAGGAGGATTATTTGTCACACTCTGGAAGCTACAATCTCATTTTCCTTGCCGTTCATTGCTCTTGCATTGCCCCTCATTTGCTCAAGGCAAAATACATTACTGCTCAATAAACAAAAGTGGCCCCAGCATGGCAGCTCCCCTGCCTTCCCCAGACATTAACAGGCAGGCAAGATGGCTGACTTCTCCTAAGAGACCAGTGTGTGTGTTCTATTTTTTTCCTTTTCATATTGAGCTCCCTCAGAAAATAGTTTTAAGGGCAAATACCACATCTTTTACTCTTCACGGAGCTAACTGCATGTTGCTGTGTTCGCCTTTCCTTACACAAGCCTATTGTTTAGAAAGTCACGGTATTGCCAGGCGTGGTGGCGCACGCCTTTAATCCCAGCACTCGGGAGGCAGAGGCAGGCGGATCTCTGTGAGTTTGAGGCCAGCCTGATCTACAAAGAGTCCAGGACTGCCAGGGCTGTTAGAGAAACCCTGTCTCGAAAAACCAAAAAAAAAAAAAAAAGTCACAATATAAATCAGAAACGGGGAGGCAGGGTGGGTCACTATGAGAAAACTGGCATTTTCTTTTAACTTTTACTGAGACTTCTCAAATCATTGATTTCAGCCAGGTTCTTCGGGGCATTTAAACTGTTAGGTTCAGTCAACCTGAAAGGACTGTATGCATTATCGAAATGAAGCAAGCAAGCCTGCCCAGTGCTCCCCAGGATGGACTTCCAGAGCACCTGGAATTATCTTGTGGAGAGCGAGTCTCAGTAGCACTCTACTTTTCCACTCAAACACCAGCTCACCAGGTCTGACCACCTCATCTGTCTATTCCTCCACCTGAGATCCACAGACTGCAAGTCCACGTGGATGGGTCAACTGTGTTTACCATGCAGTCCTGTGCCCTGACCCTGCCCGCAGGAAAGCAACCCGGGGGCAAGCTAACAAGCTAACAACAGGAGCTAATTTGCCATCCAAATAAATTACGTGTCCAGATTATTTTTGTCCCCAGTAATTTATAGTAAATGAGCCTTTCTTTTTCTCGTTAGAGAAACGATGTCCCCCCCCATTGGCATTTGTAGACAGCCATTCACATTTGAAGCTAATGTTGGAACAGCAGGTCTCTACTGAAAATATTTACCTTTTTTCTGTTGGCAACTGCCAGTGCTGGGGAAATAGATGGGCTGCTGAAATCTCAGCACTCAACACTTACTTCTCACATGCCAGTCAGCCTCTTCAGGGTGGAGAGCGTTGTGAGAGCTGTTGAAGATTCACTCCGCTTGTATGTTTTTATGTATTTTTGATGCCTCCTGGCATCCCATTCTTGTCATTTAGAAATAGGTACCTCACCACCTATAACTGGTATGAGAAGTCTTAAAATAGTAGGCTTGATTTCAGCACTAGAACTGTAGTCTCAGCTTTGGCCCACCACGTGACTAGAGAGCTCTCATGCCCCCTTGTGCTACTAACCTTTTTGTTTTTGTTTTTATTTTCCAACAGAAATCTTTTTTTTTCAATGTTTATTCACCACTTCAAGCTACATCTCCATCACAGTGCCCCCCCTCCACCCTTCCCAGTCCCACCCTCCCACCCTTTAACCCCTATCCCTTCCATCCCACTCCTCCAGAGTGGGGTGTCCCCACACGTCAGTCTTCCACCCCAGTTCAGCAGTCACATGAGGGCTAAGAGCCTCCTCATACACTGGGAGCCTACATGGCAGCACCACTAGGGCAAAGTGTCTCCTCAACTAAGTCTATGTTCCTGTTCCTTTTGGTGTGTTGGTTGTACAATAGTTACCCTGTACTATATGGCTAAAATCCACCTATAAGTGAATAGATGCCATGTGCATCCTTCTGAGTCTGCGTTAGCTCACTCAGGATGAACTTCTCTAGTTCCATCCATTTGGCTGCAAATTGCATGATTTCATTGTTTCTGATGACTGAGTAGTATTCCATTGTGTAGATGTACCATTTTTTTGTTTGTTTGTTTTTGTTTTTGTTTTTTTTTTTTATCCATTCTTCAGTTGAGGGACATCTGGGTTGTTTCCAGTTTCTGGCTATTACAAATAAGTGTGCTATGAACATAGATGAGGAAATGTCCTTAAAGACAGAAATACCGCTCCATTTATGGAGCACCAATGAGAACCAGGACATATTGGTCTATTTTCCATTGCTGAAACAAATATCTGAGACTGGATAACTTGCAAGCAGGTGCTTTTCTTTAGCTCCCAATTTCAGAGGCTTCCAGTTCAAGCCACATAGGATTCTGGCAGGATTCTGCCCTGACTCTGGCAAGGTTCCTCTCGGATGTGTCACATGGTGGCAAATAGACTTACAGCAGGAATGTTTGCATGAGGAAGAGACTGAAAGATGACATAGAAGCCAGAGAACAATGCAACAGTAGTCTTCCTCTTTTATAACAATCCCTTCTCTTCAGCACTAAGCAGGGTCCCATGAGATTTTTTTTTTAGCCCTTACTGAAGGTAGTGCACTTAGGAAACTAACCACTTCCCAGCAGACTAAGCTTCCAGTACATGAACTCTTCAAGGATACCCTCAAGCCGTGTCTGAACCACAGTCAGGAGCTTCAGCTCGTTTCTGTGTTAGTCTTGGTGGTAAATACTATAGAAAATGGGGATCAGAGAGTCTGGGCCCATGCCCAAGGTCACACAGATCTGACATTCTGGCTTAGGACTCTTTGACCCAGGCTGTCTCCCCACTGTGAGGGGCTTTGCCCTCCACTGTCGTGACTGAATGAGCTGGCTCGCTGGGCACAGCATTCCTGAAACAACCATGGAGCTAAGAAGTATTGGGCATGCAGACTGGAGCCTGGGGAAGGATGGTCCCTTGTGACCCCCTCAATTCTTCTACCCAGAACCCCAAAAGGAGACAATATAAGGAGAGCCAGTTTCATAGTGCACTCATGCTGTGTCTGGGGTGGCTCTGCCCTGCCAATGAAGGGAACTTCACAGTAAATGTCCACAAGCCCAGGGGAGAGCTGGCCTCCATTATGACTAAGAATTTCAAAAGGAAGTGAGCACTTACCATTATTTAAATCAGGAGCCTGGTTTTAAAGCAAGGGCTGTGGCTTAGTGATGGCACACACAAGGCTCTGGGTTCAATCTCCAGAATTTTAAAAATACTGTGAATAGAAGATGAGAAACATTATAATCTATATAGTTGGTGAAGGATTAATTCCCAGGACAGGCAGAAGTAAATGCTGTGCTATTTAAATGTGTACACACACGTATAAGACCATCATGTTTAATACTGGGAAATGAATAACCCAAAGTTCTAAACAGTCTCCTTCAAGAAGCAGGGTGACAAAAAAGAAAACATGTGGACAGATCACCCCTCCAGCCAGTCTCATCCTCTTGCTTGCATTACATGGAGGTCTCATGGGAGCCACTATTTTATTAGGCTTTATAACTAGCAGGTATACAAATGTCCTCCTTCATATATATCAAATGGTGTATCTTTAGAAAATGAAGTAATTAGTTAGTGAAATTATGCCCATTTTTTTTACAGATAGGAAAACTGAGGTTCAGTGGGGTCAAACACAGTAAGTGTTTCCTGTGTGCCATGTACTTTTCCTTCATTTGGCAACCCATAGAGCAGGTAACTTCCATCACCACCTTGGACTGAAAACCGAAATTTGTACCATGAGAGAAACTCCAGGGTCCTTATCTGGTCACAGTTGGCAGCTACAGCAGGGCTCCCACCCATGGCACATCTGTCTGTCTGCTAGCCAGAGGGAGGCTTGCTGCAGTGAGGGTCTAGAAGCAGGTGACACGGTGTCTTAAGTGTCTGTGGTGGCTGGTCATGGTGTTTCCCTGGGTCACCCGGAAGCCAGGTAGCAGAGCTGATAATGAGTGGAAGAAAGTAAATGGAGAGCCAAGGAGAAGACAGCCGCGCTGAGCTGAGATCCATCCGTGATGCTCATTTTGGAGGCCTTCGAGCCTTAATGGAAAGGTTCTCCTGTGACTCATCCTAGCCCTGCATTGTTGCCTGTGCCCACCTGGCTGACTCCTGCATGGTTCTGGGCACTGCCGTTAGACTTCTGATGTCCTCAGCGCCGTAACCTTGCTATTATTATTTTCAGGAAATCTCTCTGACGATTTCCAGTAGAATTCTTACACCTTCAGAGCAGGTGGTTCCAGTTAAGCCTGGTGTCCCACCGAAGTATAAGGCCAGGCTAATGCACCCCCAGAGCAGCCCTCCTGCCCCCACTGCATGGTTAGCTACACTGTACAGCAGACTCCCAAGGATCCTCCACAATGACACCTGCATTGACCCTCTTGCTTATGACTTGGGAACTTCAGGGCGGATGGTACAAGGAAAACCTTAGAACAGTGGTTCTCGACCTTCCTTATGCTATGTGACCCTTTAATACAGTTCCTCGGGTTGTGGTGTTTTTTGAGGGTATCCTTGAAGAGTTCATGTGCTGGAAGCTTGGTCCCAGTGTGGTGCTGTAGAGAGGTAGTGGCACGTGCTGGGAGGTGGTTAGATTCTTAAGTGCACCTAACCATAAAATTATTTTGTTGCTACTTCATAACCACAATTTTGCTACTGTTATGAATCGTAATGTAAATATCTGTGTTTTTGGATGATCGCTTAGGTGACCCCTGTGAAAGGGTTGGTTCACCCTGGGGGTCATGACCCACAGGTTGAGAACCACTGCATTAGAGGAACTTGAACTTTAAAAAAAAATAGTAATTTATTCATCTCTTATATAATACATCCCAACCATAGCCCCCCCCCCCGTCCCTCCTCTTCTCTCTCTCAGATCCACTGCTCCTCCATCTCCCTTCAGATAAAGGAGCAGGCATCCAGTGATATCAAGCGAACATGGCATAACAAGCTACAATATGTCTGGGCACAAACCCTCATATCAAAGCAGAAGGAGGCAACCCAGTAGGAGGAAAACAGTCCCATGGGCAGGCAAACAAATCAGAGACACCCCCACTCCCACTGTTAGGACTCCCACAAAAACTCCAAGCTATACAACCATAATACATATGCAGAGGGCCTATTGCAGACCCATGCAGGCTCCGTAGTTGCCTCTTCTGTCCCTGCGAGTCCCTATAAGCCCTGCTTAGTTGATTCTGGGGGCCATATTCTCCTAGGGGAATTTGTACTTTAAAAACAGGTTAAAGAGAAGAATTACTAAATGTTCCAACTCCTCGTAGGGAAGAAAGTCACACTTTGGTAAATGATAAGGTACGTCTAGTTACTTGTAACCCATGTGTTACTAAGCAAGAACATATAAGACAAGAAAATTGGAGGTATATATTAATGTTCTGGGCTCAGTGGCTAGCACTGGAAGCAAGGTGACAGCAGGGTGTCCTGTGAGTACAATGAAGTAGGACTAGGGTTTATTTCACATGAGGTTTTGTCCCCTCGACAGGGGTAAGGTCTCTGCTCCTATTTGAGTTGAGAACAATCTCCTGACCCAAGGTGAAGTACTACAACAGACCCTTTGGTGCCCAAGGGACTAGGTCCAGAACCATAGAGATACCAGAGTCCCTTGTATGAAAAGGTGTAGCATTTGCATAGAACCTGCACACATCTTCCTGTATATGTGAAATCATCTCTAGATAATGCATAATATACAATATAAATACCATGTACAGTTGTTTACTATTTAGGAAACAGTGACAAGAAAAATGTCTATCACAGTACAATACAGAAACAGTTGGGGGTTTTGGGGGGAGGGGGGAAGCTCCCATGTATTTCAACTTGGGATTGAATTGGGTTGTTTGGGGTTGAATCTGTGGGTACAGAACTCATGGACATAGAGAGCTGACTCATCTCTCTGTGAATGAATGTCTGTTAGAATCAGTTCCAGTTCTTGAAGATCCCCTATGTAGGTCTACTGCGGGTGAGGTACAGAACCCTTCCATGATGAGTTGAGCCCCAGAGGAAAGATACCTGGGCCAGCCTGATGGGTGCAGGACCAGAGTGCATGATCATTAATAACCATGCCTTGAAAATATTCTTAATCACACCGGGGAGTGCGCCTCATGAAATTCAGTTTTTTTTAATGGAAAAGATTTGGGAAGAAAGTGTATGTTTCAGGCAAAGAAAAATATTAGAAGAAAGTGACCAATGTACCATCATAGGTTATTTCTGTTTATTAAGCATTCAGGTCTGCTTTTCTACTTAGTCTTAAGTAGTCCTAAGATATAGGATATGTTTCCATGACAAGCATGGCCATCACTCACACAGAGCGGGGTCAGCGAGGCCTTGGAGACTTTTGGGAAAGTGTTCCTGGTGGCTGGGGTCTGCGTCAGGCTTTGGCCTCTTATTCAGGAATGAAATAAAGACAAAGTATCAAGGAAGCTTTATTCAAAAGCAAAGCTATAGTACAGATTAGAAAGAGGTACAATATCAAGATTGACGGTGGCCATGTGAGTGGGGGTAGTCAAGGATGCCAATTATTTTAGGGGGCTACCTTGTGTGGGACTCAAGAGAAGCAAGAGTTGATTACTAAGGGTGTAATGACTGGTTCTCGATTGGGATTGACAGGCTTAGTTTACCTAGGCCTTTGTTCTCTGCTCATTAATCATAGGCACTTTTGATTTGGCATAGGTATAAGATGGTTAAAAAGAAAATTCTTCCTAAAAGTTCACTTAAGGAAATAGTTTTGTCTGACTGAATATGTACCCCAAACCAGTTCAAACCAGAGGGGCCCTTCTACCCTCAGACCAGAATGTATTGAGAATATGTTTAAATACAAACTGTACAGTTGGATGGTCATTAAAATACTATAATCAAAGCATCTTGGGGAGGAAAGGGTTTATTTCTCAGGTGTGCCCATCACTGAGGGGAGTCAGGGCAGGAACTCAAGCAGACAAAGAACGTGGGGGCAGGAGCTGACATAAATGCCATGGAGGGGTGCTTCTCACTGGCTTGCTCATCGTGGTTTGCTCAGCCTGTTTTCTTATACACCTCAGGATCACCCACCCAAGGATGGCATCTCCAACACTCAGATGGGCCCTCCTACACCAACCATCAATCAAGAAAATGCCCACAGGCTTGTCCTTTGGCTCGTCTGATGTAGGCATTTTCTCTATTGAGGCTTCTTCTTCCGAAATGACTAGAGCTTCTGTTGAACAGACATAAAAGTAGCCAGTACAGCCGGGCAGTGGTGGCCCATGCCTTTAATCCCAGTACTTGGGAGGCAGAGGCAGGAGGATCTCTGACTTTGAGGCCAGCCTGGTGTACAGAGTGAGTTCTAAGACAGCCAGGTCTACATAGAGAAATCCTGTCTCTAAAAACCAACCAACAATCAAACAAACAAACCAGCCAGTACTAGCACCTTCTGGAAGCCTAGTGGCATGGTGCTCTGGTGTAAGCTTCCTGAGGCTGGCTCTTGGGCCTTGCAGGCTTCCTGGTCCTGGGGTAATTTCACCGCATGCTCAGAATCTCCTGTGCTAACAGTGAGCATCCCCGTATGCTTGCAGGCATTCGGATGCTGGACGGCGATGTGACTGACGTGGTTGAGGCCAAGTCTCTGGGCATCAGACCCAACTACATTGACATTTACAGCGCCAGTTGGGGGCCAGATGACGATGGGAAGACAGTGGACGGGCCTGGCCGTCTGGCTAAACAGGCTTTCGAGTACGGCATTAAAAAGGTGTGAGTAACCCAAGGGCTACAGGGGAGCACCCAGGGTGGGGGTGACTGCACATTTGGAACATTTAAATATCAGAGTGACACCACTATGGGCTGCAACAAGACTGGCAGGAAAGCCTCACAAGTGCCAGAATGAAGAAGTCACTTAGGGGATCTGGGAAATGACGCATACCAGCTCAGGTGGAAAGGCATAGCTGGTCCAGGGAGAGCTAGCCTAACACTCAGTGAGCCTGCCTGCTCTATTGGAGGCTGAAGAGGCCTGTGTAGATGATGGTAGCTCAATCCGATTTCCTGGCCTGCTCCTTGGGCTGTGCAGATGAAATGTTGAGTGGAGCTTTCTGTCTAACCATGGGTTCGGCTAATCCATTACAGCAGGGAGCTGCCACCTGGAAACCCCCACCCTCACATTACACAGCCCAACGCAGTTATGGTTTCAGAGGCAAGCATGGGGAGCATCCAAGAGTGAGTTCTAACTCATGATCCTGGGGTGCTGGCAGGCTCATCCGAGGAGGCCTGCCCTCAAGTGTCTCTATGACACCCATTGTCACTGCAGCGAGCTGGTGGGGGGACTCCAGATGAGGTTGGGAAGGGGTAACAGGAGGTGACCCCGTTTTTGCAAGCCAGGTGGCAAGGCAGATATCCTGCTGAGGATTTTGTTGGATCAGTCATGCGTAGGTCTGGTCAGCATCCAGGAGGCCCTGGGTGGCCCGGTAAGCCCACCCCACAGCATAGGTGTGGCTAATGAATGCTGGCAGGAGTAATGGAGAGGGATCTGTCAGGAAGACCAGGCATCTCTGATTCCTGTGGAAGATAGGAAAGGGAAGGGTACAGGGATTGAGCCCATTTTATTATTTATATAATTTAAAACATTTAAATTTTGTTATATTGCAGCCCAAGCACAGCAGTTCACATGCAGTTAATAGTTAATACATCCAAAAGTACCAAAAGATTACATTGCGAACAGCTTATCTGTCTCCCTCTGCCCTGTAGTCTTGCCCTAGAGAGGAGCAAACTCTCTCTCTTTCCTCCCTCCCTCCCTCCCTCCCTCTCTCTCTCTCTCTCTCTGTGTGTGTCTGTGTGTGTGTGTATGTATATGTGTGTATATGTATGTGTGTGTGTATGTATATGTGTGTGCATGCACATGCATGCCAGAGGTCGACATCAAGTTTTTTCAGTTGTTCTTCACTTCATTTATTTATTTTGTTTAAAGATTTTATCTTTATTTTATGTGCATGAGTGTTTTGCCTATGAGTACATAAGAGTATCATGTGGATGCCTAGTAGCCCAGGCCAAAAGAAGGCATTGGATCCAATGGATCTGGAGTTGTAGACAGTTGTGAGCCTCAGTGTGGGTGCTGGGAACTGAACCTGGGTCATGTCATCTGTAATGGCAAAATGCTCTTAGCTGCTAAGCCATCTCTACAGCCCCTATTTATTTGTTTGTTTGTTTTTGAGACAGGGTCTTACTATGTCACCGCTGGCTGGTGGGATCTCAGTATGTTGGTTGACCAAGCTGCCCTCAAACTCCCAGAGAGCTACTTACTTATACCTACCAAGTGCTGGGTTTTTGTTTTGTTTTATATTGTTTGTTTGTTGATTTTTCGAGACAGGGTTTCTCTGTGTATACATGGCTGTCCTAGACTCACTTCATAGACCAGCCTGGCCTAAAACTCACAGAGATCAGACTGCCTCTGCCTCCTGAGTGCTGGGATTAAAGGCGTGCACCACCACACCCCTTCCAAGTGCTGGGTTTAAAGGCGTGTGCCACTACCTTTTTTGAGATACACTCTCTCATTGGGCTCATTGAACTTGGAGCTTGCTGATTGGCTAGTCTGACTGGCCAGCAAGCCTGTCTCTGTCTCCCCAGCACAGGGATCACAAGTATGGGCCATTGCACCAGCTTTTTCTTTTTCCTTTTTCTTTCTTTTTTCTTCCTTTTTATATGTGGTTTCTGGGGATCAAACTTGGGTCCTCTTGCTTGTGTAGTAGGCGTCTTACTGACTGAGCCATCTTCACTATCTCAGTATTCTTAAAACTCTCTTCTGGACTCTTTTTCTGATTGCTATTTGATTTCTTTTGTGGATGTGTTGAGCTGGTTGCTATGTATTATCTTTTCTACAGCAACAAGAGTTTTTGTCATAGAACATCCTACTTTGCCACCTCCAACCACACTGAATCCCTGGAGCGCCCTCATTTACCTAACTTCTCAGCTCCGGGGTGTTCTATGTCCCCACCTCCTACTAGGCACACCTAGCCTGCACACCCCCACAGTACAAGGAGAGCCTTCCTCTCTCAGGGCCCTTTCACCAGCCCGCCCTGGGGCAGGACCTCCTGAGAAACAGGCAACCAGAAGCAGGGGAGGTGTCCAACTGTCAGGGAAAGAAAAGTAAAAGAAGAGTCACTAAGTACAGACACAGACATAGTGCTCAGAAGAGGAACCCAGACAGTTTTAACTCCAAACTCCACCTCTCCAGCAGGACACAGAGGCCGCTTCCATTATTCTGCTGAGCACCTGAGCCTAGCCATGTGCTGGGCCACATGCTGGGCCATGTGCTGTACTAAGGAGGAGTGCTGGCAGACTCAGGCATGACCAAGTGAGCCGCCGCCTGCAAGGGATGCCAAATAAATAAATCACTTGTTTCCATGACTCAACTACCCTCCCACTTTGGATCACTCAGATCTAAGACTCAATGACAAGTGAAACATCCTAAAAATTAAGCCATGCTCCAGCTTGGGAGAGGCTGGCTTAAGTTGGAGATCACGTTTTTTTTGTTTTTTTTGTTTTTTTTTTTTCTGCACAAAAGGCATCGATTGGAATGGCATTAATGCCGAACATCTGGCATTTCTATGAGATGTTTTCCAAAGATGTGGCGAGATGCCTTTAAGGGGTCACTTGCAGTGTGTCTAGGTTTGTGTACGGAGCTTACACAAGTTGGAGCTACAAAGGAGGGAACTTTGCATTCTGAACACCCCCCCCCAGCAGCAGCTGCTTCATTGGGTTGTCAAGGTAACAGGGATGTGTGAAGGGAACTACGTAGCCCCCCTCGTACTTGTCATACTTTCTTAAAATATAGAGGCCATTTAAATTTTAGTTATTCTAAAGCAAAGTGTGTTATACAGGCCTCTTAAATTACAGCTGTCTAAAGATGTGGGGGAGGATGCTACCGGAAATCTGATGACCTCCAGTCAAAGCACATGGCCCCATCTGTTACTCCTCTGTGCTACCCCATTTGTGGCCTATTATCTTTTTCTGTAAAATGTGGCTACATTTTTCAGTAGATAATATGGTGGAGTGGCAGGAGGCTTTAGAAGCCATTGTTGGACACAGGGATCAATTTAATGCCAGTCCTTATGAAGCCTCACTCCTCTCCCGACTTTTCACTCAGAAAGAGGATTAAACACTGTAAGAAGGAACAACTGGCCTTGCCCAAGCGACTAGGGTTCACCAGCTCTCAGGAGGGTGCCCCTGACGTCTCTGTCCCCGGGGAAGATACCAGTGAAGTTTGATGGAGTTCAGGTTGTGGCTTTCCTGAACAGAAATGCAATGGGATATCCCCCCAGAGTATACACAGATACAAGGTGTAGAAAGTGAACCTAAAACCTCCAGAGACAGCAAAGGCCTCTCTTTGCAGCCCAAACCTAGCTGTGCTCCCTGCCTCCCTCCAAATTCTCTCTCTAGAAAACCACAGTAAAACAAGAAAGAGTCCATTGATACTATGGTGCCTACGGGAAGCTAGGCCCAGGAAAGGCCCAGTGTCAGGTGGAAAGTCTAGGACCAACAGCATTGTAGGGGCTGAGAATTCTTAGACATGTAGATTTCAGGCCAGTCAGCATGGTGCTGCTGGGAAGTGGAGGAATGTGGAGGAGGGGGGGCCCAGTGGGAGATCCACTGGTCATTGTTGCCACCACTACACCTTGAAGGGGATTGTGGAACTCAGGCCCCCCCCCCACCATGTGGTAAATAGACTTCCTCTGCCATGAGCCTCTAATGTGATATGTCATCAAAGGCCAAAACAATGGGTACTGCCAGTCACAGGTTGAAACCTACAAAACTATGAGCCAAGTGTACTCTTTCTTTCTTCGTATCTTGATTTACCTCACCTGATTTGTTACAGTGCTAGACAGCTAAAAGACCAACCCAGACCTCCTGAGCCCAAAGACATTTGTAACAAGATTCCCTTGTGGTCCCTATGTACACATTAAGAGTGGAGAGCACTATTTTAAGCTGTTCTCCACACTTCTGGGGCAATAAGATTGTTGAACTTTGCAAACTAAGAACATTTTTATAAGCTGCTTAGTGTTGGGTACGGTTTTGAGAGTGACAGTACCTTCTGGAATAGATAGGCACTGATGGGATAAATGTTTTTTTTTTAATTTTAGTCACTTTAAATTGGCTTCAGATTAATCTTTTCCAACAGGTAATTACAGTCTTGCTTTGCTTCATGATGAGGACATCCTCTGAGAAAGCCATCATTAGGCGATTTCATCATGATGTAACCCCACGATAGAGTACTTACACAAAAGCCTTCCACACACCTAGCTTCTCTGCACCTGTGTGACCCATTGTTGATTGAAGTATCCCAACGCAGGCATGACCCAGTTCACACAGACACACGCATTTCTTTATTCTGTGCCTTTCTTTTAGAGGTTAACCTATTTCTTAGAATTTCTTTTAGACTTATTTTTTGAATGTGTATTAATATTTTCCTACATGGATGTATATATAACATATGCCTGCCTGGTACCTGCAGAGGTCAGAAGAGGGGCATCAGATCCCCCTGGAACTAGAGTTATGGATGATTGGGAGGTACCCAATGGGTGCTGAGAATCAAACCCAGGTACTCTGCAAGAGCAACAAGTGCTCTAAACTGCTGAGCCTTTTCTCCAGCAACCTTTGTTGCTAAGTACAGGTAACCTTTGTGCTAAGGTCTTGAGCATTTAGACAAGTCCATCTTGGAGATGTAGAAAACAGAGTGAATGAGCCATTCTGACGTAGCAAGGATAGGGGAGTATCAGGAACCTCCCTTTGGATTTTGTTGGGGCCCTTAGGCTAGAACCAAAGTCTCTTTAGTCTGCAAAATAGTGTCACAGGACTTCCAGAGCAGTGGAAGCAAGAATAGGATGTCAGCAACTGTGGTGGGACCTCACGGGTAACATCTTCCCCTAGGGAAGACCTGAACTCTGAGGAGGGATGCACGCATTGGGTCATAGAATCTGTTTGAAAACTGTCTT
The DNA here is from genome assembly GCA_907164525.1 of Lophiomys imhausi. NCBI lineage: Eukaryota > Metazoa > Chordata > Mammalia > Rodentia > Muridae > Lophiomys > Lophiomys imhausi. Next base: position 4,315,957 of record CAJQZJ010032551.1, read on the forward strand.
CAAACTGACCAGTTGCTCAGATTCCATGTTGGTCGCCTCCCTATGTTTGGAAGGGAGGGTCCTCAGTTGTGAAGAGCCTGGGAAGTTCAGTTTATGCTTTGTACCATCAGTGGGTCCAGCTGTTGGAACTGCCTCAATCTAGTCTTCCATGAGCTAGTCATTAACAAGTGTTTGTGGCTGGGATGACCTGAAGTTTGGTCAGAAATCGTTGATCCCATGCGTGTAGTATAGAACAGGGCTGCAGGAACCTGCCTGACCCGCCACGGTCATGTGCTTTCTCTCTTTGATGTTCCTGATGAACAAGTGAAGTCACCAGTCTGGGCTGGCATTGACATCTGACTTGACTTCTTTAACACTCATGTACTTGTCCACGGCAGCTACCTCAGGGAACTCTCGTGAGACATCTGTAGGCAGATGGGCGTGTTCTAGACCATGACCATATCTACCTAGTCGGCCTCACACAGAAGTCACAGCCTCATCCCTCGTTACCCTTCACCCCTCTTTGAAGAATGAGCTGGCCCTCAGGAAGCTTACCTCTGCAACAGTATTTTCAGGAAGTTAATGCCCTTCCCTCTCAAAACCAGCTCCTTTGACTCATAAAACTTGAAGGTTTCCAAATCTGCCATTGTCTGTCTCTAACCTTGGTCATCAGGACTGTAGTGGAAATTAGAGACTTTGCTCTGAACTGGAGTGCCTTGCACTGGGGCCTGGATTTTCCCATGAAGGACAGAGGGATCTTTTAGCTCTTCTCTCAGGGGATCTGGAGCATCTGCCGTCCTAATGCTGTTACCGCAACAACACGGCTGTACTGAAAACCAATGGAACCCTTGGGCAGACCTCCATGGCCTCGGGGCAACCTTCACAGCCCCTTGGAGGAACATGCTGAAGGTGGGATTGCAGGCTGGTGTGAGATGTTACCCGTGAGGTCCCACCACGGTTGCTGACATCCTATTCTTGCTTCCACGTAGGGCCGCCAAGGTCTGGGCTCCATTTTTGTCTGGGCCTCCGGTAACGGTGGGAGAGAAGGGGACCACTGCTCCTGTGACGGCTACACCAACAGCATTTACACTATCTCTGTGAGCAGTACCACCGAGAACGGCCACAAACCCTGGTACCTGGAGGAGTGTGCCTCTACGCTGGCTACTACCTACAGCAGTGGGGCCTTCTATGAACGGAAGATTGTGAGTTCTCTCCTAAGCTCTAAGGGCTTCCTTTTCCCAAGGGCCAGTTTGGCCAAGGGCAGTTTTTGTTGGAACTCGAGTCCCCAGCCTCATCCCTCTAAGAAGAAGCCTAAGGTCAACCCCAGTGCCTTGGCAGCCTGCCTTGAACTTTGGGATTTTATAAGATGCTTGACTCATCTGTGCCCAGAAAGGCCAATTAAACCTTCTCTGACTTTAGAGACCTAAAAATGTCATTTTAAGAATGGGGTTCATCCTTGTCCTATCTCCTTTTAGCTCTCTGGAATTCTGTGGTCACATCTCAGGGTCCAGTTGAACAGTCCTGTTCTGATGCATAAAATAGAAAGTCCTGGTTTTACGCTGAAACATTCTGGAAACCCAAGCATTCTAGGCTTCTCCACACTTAGAAGTAAAGCCACAGGTTTTGCTGGCTCTGCTGGCTGCAGTAGAACAGAAATGCTGCTTTCTTTTATTCTTTGTGGTGCTTAAATCCACGATAGGCAGGGACTCCACACTGAACCACATTCCAAGCCCCTGATTTATCTTTCAAACGGTAACTGTTTTAGGATATGACTGAAATTTATGCTTCTTCCTTCTGTACGTTCTCTCCTATATTAAAAGAAAGAGTCTAAATCAATGCAGAATTCAAATGCATAGTCATTAAGTTAGTGTGTAGACATTTAAAAAATGGGCCAGTGGAGCTGGCCAGACATGGTCTGATTTTAATTCTCACCAGCGTCTTTTCATTCCTCTTGCTGCTTAGGCACATCTTTAGAAATTATTTTCAAATTCATATTTACATCCCCCTCCCCCGGGGGGAGCACACAGGCTTCCTGTACTTCCTACTTGCTGTGCACTCACGGAAGGACAGCCACATCATCCTGTTACAGGCCTGTCTGTAGCCCAGGCTGGCTTATAAAGGTGTTAGTTAATTCAAGTGCATTTCCCATCCTGCAGGATCACCCAGCCCTGGCATGGGCAGCTGAGACTCTGTGCCATGTCCTGTTCTCCTGTTCATTTCCTCTTCCTCTTCCTTTGAGCACAGACTCATTGAAGCTTTATTAAACAGATGTTTGGGCTGAAACTCAGCAAAGGCCTATAGGGTAAATGGCTACAAGCTGAGGTTGGCATTATTGGACATGTTGTACTGGGGACTACATCCTCAGCTGAATCTTTGGTGATGGTACTCAGCAATCTGGAAGTGGCTTTATTTTCTTACTCATCGTGCCTGAATGTGCACACATCTAGCCACAAAATGCTTTAACTCTCCCCCCACACCCATTTTTTTTTTTTTTGAGATGATCTTATGTAGCCCAGACTGGATTTTAACTTTCTGTGTGGTGGGGGCTGTCTCCCTGCCTTCACCTCCCAAAGGCTGAGGTCACAGTCACGTGCCACCACATCACGCTTTAACTCTTTGTTTTAAAAATAGAAATGTCCCTCCTCTGAGCAATCAGTCTTTATGGATAAGAAAGACACAGTTGGGAGAGGGGGAAAACACAGGCTTGAGAGTGAGGTTCAGAGCTGTGCACTGAGCCCAGTGGGCAGTTTTGTCTGATTACTGGAGCCTAATTTTTGCTTGAGGCCCAATGGATGTCCTGCAAGGGCCTGAGCAAGCGCTCAAGGCAGTGGTTGTATCACAGTCTTGAGTCCAAGTGAGCTCTAGTGTCCGTCAAAGCTCTGGCCCCTTTAGAGCTTCACCGCCTCGTCCACCTAGAGTGGGTAACTCCTCACAAAGGGACACGGCTTTTGATCAGAGAAGTGAAACCTTTACTTCTTCCTAGTCAGGGGCACCCTCCTGAGAGCTGGTGAACCCTAGTCTAGACTAGACTAGAAGATGAGGGTGAGTTCATTGAACATGAGCAGAGTTCCAAGCAGTACCTCGGACTCAGGAGGGCTCTGCCCACCTTGGTTCAGCTCTCTCACAGGGGTAGTCTCCATTCCTTCATTAAACCTTCTCCTCTGAAGCTGGAGAGCCAGCCTTGGGCCTTACTAGCTCACAGTTACTGGGCTTCCCACCCAGAGGGCGTTTACCAAACAGGAACAGGAGTAGGTGCCCCGCTGTGACCTGTGCAGGAGCAACAGAAAGGCTGGGGACACAGAAGTCCCTCCTGGGCTGGCCCTTGTCTCTTCCCTTGAGGTCCTTTAATCCTACTGTGTGCAGTGAGGAAATTGGTTTCTGCAAAAATACCAGTCAGGTTCGCCCATGAATGTATGCCCAGGCTAGACACCCCTCCCCTGCCCAGCCGCAGTGTGACCAGAGAAATACTCTCTGTGGAAGGACCCCATTGTTATTGCTGGAGAAATTCATCCTCAAGGGTCCCATAAAATGGCTGCGTGAGCTTCGCAGCAGGCACATGGGTGAGTTGGTTTGCTATTGTTGCCCTAACAAGTCATTGCAAGCTTAGCATCCTAAGGTGGCACAAACCAACATCTCCCCACCTTGCAACTCAGAAACCCAGCAGCCTCTGTGGCTCTCAGCTCCATGTGCATAGGCCGAAGCCAAGGTGTCAGGAGGGCTCTCTGGCATTCTGGAATCTCTGGGGAGGTCCACACTTAGGCAAACGAAACTTGATTCAGGTCCCTGTCAGTGCAAAACTGAGGTCTCCATTCCCTTGTGGGGTAGTGGATGAAGGGCATTCTCATTTTTAGAGTCCCTCTTTCCTTACATCCTTGGTCTGGGTCTCCCCAGCTCCTTCAAAGCCAGCTGTGATGGCTGAAGTCTTCTCATGCCTCACCTCTCCAACAGGTTTTTCTGCTTTCCCCTTCCGCCTTTAAAGCCTTCTGGTTCTATCAGGCCCAGCTGGATAATCCAGAATAATCTCTCTGATTTAAGGTTGGCAACCTTGATTCCATCTGCAGGGCTCATAGAATTAAAACCAGGAGCACAAGTCACCGGGGCAATGATCTCACCTAACACAACTGAATTTATGTGTTGATCCCACAACCGCTGCCCCCTGAGACCTCTCAGGGGAGGTGCAAGTCAGGTTGAGCAGTTGTGAGGTCCCGTCCTCCTGGAGCCATCGCCTTAGGTGAAGACAGGCAGAGTCCCAGCAAGCAGAATCAACCTAGCGTTCCCTAAAAGACCAACAGCCTTGTTGTCCAGCTCAGCAGGCTTTGTGATGACAAGGACCCTTCGGGTTCCTCTGGGAGGGATGTCCCCCATCCCAACCCTTACCTTGCCGCTAAAAATAGAAATGCCATATAGGGTCCTAGGCACTTCATGACCCAGGTTTTGAGCTCCCCTGAAGTCCCGGGTCACTGAGCTCAGGCTCTTTGAGTAGGATCCAGTTTCATGCTTACTACTGGCAAGAGCATGGAGCCATGCAGGAGGAAGGGCTGGCCGAGGGCCCACTTCGTCGGGCCTTGCCCGTTTGTCTGCACAGGTTTGCGTGGTCTTCAGGAACCAGCTGAGCTGATCCTTTAGGAAAGCCTACTCTGTGCTTCTAGATGCTTGTCTTCCCTGCTATGCCCCTCCTTTCTCACCCTGGGATTAGCCTGTTCTGTAGCACGTCTGCAGTTTGGTAGGAAGAGCCAGGCGGCATGTTCGTGCCATGCCTTTTCTGTCACTGGCACCCGAGGTCGCTCTCTCCAGTTGGCAGCATGCTGAGGGCCTCAGGTCTGTCAGAGGGAGCCAGGCTTTGCCCGGCCCTGGCTCACATGCCTCCATTTCACGCAGGTCACCACAGATCTGCGTCAGCGCTGCACCGATGGCCACACCGGGACCTCAGTCTCAGCCCCCATGGTGGCTGGCATCATTGCCTTGGCTCTAGAAGCAAAGTAAGTTTCAACCTTCCTTCTTTTCCTTTGAAAGTGTGTCTATACGCTGGTGGAACACACCTAACATGAGGCCTAGCATCCTGAGAAATTTAAATGACAAGCTCAGCCATGACGTCCATTTTCATTGCCATGGAATTTCATCATCTTCCCAAGTTTTCTTCCCATTACACATTAACTCTCTATATTGGTCTGCTTTGGCTGCTGTAAAAAGTTGCTAATAGGATAGAAATGTGTGACCTCCTGTGTTCCTGCTGGATTGAGGAAACAGCAGGGTTGATATCTCCTTGGCTTGAAGTTGGTCACCTCTAAGTGGCTCATGCTGATAACCTCATTTTTCTGAATTATCTTTTTGTAAAGCCCTATTTTGAAATACAGTCCATTTTGAGGAGCAGATGCCAAAATCAGCCCATAACCTCCCCCTCCTTGAGCCACTGAGAACCACCACGCTGCTTCCTGTCCGTGAACTTAATGACTCTAAGTATCTCATGTAGTAGAACCATACAATTCATACTACACATCCCTAATCCTAAACCCCTAAATTCAAAATACTCTGAAATCTAAACATTTGTTAGTGCTGACATCATGCTCAGAATGTTTCAGATCTGGAGGAGCTTTTTATTTTTGATTTTCAGATTAAAGATGTTCTACTCATGAAGTCTATGTAAATTCTCTAAAATTGAAAATTTGTAATACTTTTTTTCATTTGGATAGGGATGCCCTGTCTGTTCTGTCTATTGTGGCTGCTGCTGTATTTCATTTAACATGATGTCTTGGGTGTTTATCTGTGTCCATGTCAGAAGTTCCTTTCTTTTTTAGACCATTCTCAAGGTGGGTTTCTTCTCTTCATAAAGCCCACTGTCTCTTCCCCTTTGTAGGACCGCAGGAGCTACATGGGCCGGAGCTCTCCATTCATAACCACACACCCGAACTGTGCTCTTGTCTGTCTCAGCTTCTCTTTCCTTGAATCTTGCTTCCTAAACTGGCAGTGGCAAGGTGTCACTCGCCTAAGTCCCACAAAACCTAGAGTTAAAATGTGTGAATGGGTCAGACAGAAAAGAGTTAGCTGCGTGTGTGAGTCACTTATTAGTGTGACAAAAGATTCATTTTAGCTCACAGTTTGAAGAGATACGCTCCACCATGGTGAAGAAGGCATGGAGACATGGGCTCTGTCTGGGGTGACAACAGCCCATGGCACAGCTTGTTACTTCTTGGCAGATCAAGGAATACTTTTGGACCAGGCCTAAGTTAGAACCTTCAGGTCCACCCCCACAACCTGCAGTGACCCCTTTCTTACTGGTAGGCTCACCCTATAAGAGGTTCCACAGCCTTCCCCCCAAAATCAATGCCGTCAGCCAGAGGCCAAATATTCAAACTTGTGAGCCTGTGGGGGACATTCCCCATCCAAACAAAAACACTTTATGTGCAACTGTGGAGCCAGAAACTGTTTAGACCTCAACTGTCACATAACAACCCAACATTTGCATGAATTCTTTGTTCAAGATGAGTTTTTAAATGATTCAGAGAGAATATTTGGGATGTGTAAACCCTTGTAATTATGCATGCTTGCATGCTGATTTCCACACCGCTAAAGACCAAGATGCTCAAATGCTACCAATTTAACAAAAACAGCTAAATATTTTCAATTTCCAGGCCAAAAAAAAAAGTTAGCTTCTGTGTCCTGGAGCTCTGCAATAACTAGTTACTTGTGTGGAAAAGCTATATTCTCATGCTTAGCAATTCACTCCCTATTTTCCTCCATTCCTTATTAGAAACATGCAAGGAATTTTGCTAGTCAGATCTAAATAGAAAACACACCCGCTTCATGACCAGTTGCCCCAGTAAACTTGTCTGTGGACCTGTGGAAACAAATGACTGTGCAGAGATTTCCAGGTGTAAGTCAAGCAAACCTCACTTAAGGGAGAGTGTTCTTAGAAATCTCTGGGGTTAGGATTGGTCCAGGATGGAGCAAATGGTGTCTAGGGACTCAGGCTGAGTCCAGGAGACTTGGAGACTACAGTGTCCAGCAGGCTCAGGCAGAAGGACTTTAGCATTGCGTTCTCCCATTTCTCAGTGCAATGGCTGGAGGTCCCAGAGCCATGGTTCTCAACCTGTGGGTCCCGACCCCCATAGGGTCACACATCAGATATTTGCATTATGATTCACAACAGTATCAAATTTACATTTTTGAAGTAGCAATGAAATAAATTTATGGCTGGGGTCACCACAAGATAAGGAACTGTGTTAAAAGTTTCCAGCATTAGGAAGATTGAGAACCATTGTCCTAGAGGAAGGCACTCCCAGTGGGGAAGAGACGGACAGAAAGTGATAAGAATGGGCCTGGCACAAATTCCAGATGGACCACTCACCTCTTTTTTAGCTGCTACTCCTGACGAGATTGTTTCTAGCATCTTCTTCCTGGCAGTGCCCTGAGTGACCCGTGGAAGTTATTTGTAACTCAGGTGACCCGGAAGACCCCAAAGAATCATGCAAGCTAAGGGGTTCACCTAATAAAGACAAAGTGCCCAGTCTTTCATGGATATCCATCTTTTAAAAGCCGCCATGTATTTGAAAGATGTCTCTTTACAGAAGCAGTGTGTGTCCCCACACCGCTGACAGTGGAGTTGGTAGGTATGACTGGGCTAGCCAGTGACACTGGTCACAAGATTGGTGGCCCCACAAAGCATTCTGAGGTTTTGCCACACATGTGTAATGATGCATGCAACAGTGCTGAACTTAGAGCTTCAGATGTAGACTCTCCAGGTGGGAGAAGTACTCACAGTGTTCTGTAGCCTGCACCCACAGAGCTCGGGGTCATAATCAACCCCTCCTTAGATCCCTGGCACATGTAGGCAATCCTCTCACTGTAAGGACACAGTGCCTATGCCGGAAGAGGAGGGCGTGTAGAAGGAAAATATATCCTCGAAGAAATAAAGACTTGTGGCATGGAAAGAAATTCAGCATAAAATAAATGCCAATGAAGGGAAAATTGGTTTCTGTATTCTCCCCTTCTGGACAAAGTTTGTTCTCAATTCTGAAGCTCATGCTCTCTGAGCTAAACTTCCTGGAAGATGGACTTCAGCATCCTTGCATTGGCCTCACTGGCATGCCCAAATAGTTTACCATATCATGCAGTCAACAAGGACTACAGCCACATCGTCTCTGCCCAAACTCTGAAGTCCGAACCCAGGACCACTTTGCCAGAGTATGTGGCCTGGTACTGTCTGGGGCCTCAGAATCTTTCTCTAGGCCTAAGGCTGGCCCATGGGGCCTCATGAGGGAGTACACAGAGGATACAGAGAGGACAGCACATCACCCTATGGCCAGACAGGAATCTGGAGGCTGGGTAGATGGAGGAGGTGCCGGCAGAGCAACAAGAACATAGAAGAACCGGGTGAGGCTCGAGCTGGAACCTGGGAAGTGTGTTCCTGAGGGAAAGTGTGCCTAAGACTCACATATCAGCTGAGCTTGTGGTAGGAAGCCCAGTAGCATGGGAGCGAATGTTGCAAAGATGGCTGGAGCAGCCACTGTGGAAAACAGAGTGCCAATCACCCTCAATAGAATTGCCATATGACGTAGTAACCCCGCCTCTAAGTATACACCCAGAAGAACAAAGTGAATGGATCCCGGACAGACACTTCCATTCACAGCAGCATCATTCACAGCAATGTGGGCGTCCTTAGGTAGGTGACTCAATGAGCAAAATGACAGATCCGTGAAGCAGAATACTATTTGCCAGAAGAAGGGAGGAAGCTCACCAGCCAGTGGTGGCGCATGCCTTTAATCCCAGCACTCAGGAGGCAGAGGCAGGCGGATCTCTGAGAGTTTGGTGCCAGCCTGGTCTATAGAGTGAGTTCCAAGACAGCCAGGGCTGCACAGAGACACCCTGTCTCAGAAAACAACAACAACAACAAAACAAAACAAAAATGAATGGAAGGAAGAAAGGGAAACTGACATATTATAGTAAGGATGAACCTTGATGACAATGTTATCCTAAGTGAGATAAAACTATTATTGTTATTATTATTATTATTATTATTATTATTATTATTACTGATCTTTTAAGAGATACCTTTTAAAAGTCATATTTATAGGACTAGAAAGCAGAGTGGTGGTTGCCAGGGATGGGCAAAGTCTGCATGGAGAGTTGGTGTTTGACGGTGTTTCCATTTGGGGAGATGAAAAGATCTGGGGTGGTTTTAGATGGTGGTAATGGTTGTCCAACAGTGTGCAGGTACCTAATGCCCCCGAACTGTATTTAATGTCGAAAACAGCAAATTATACTTTATGGATTGCTTTAGCACACAGTGGTCATTGGGAAAATGTTCGTTACTGTGGGCGTAAGCATGGTCCTAGGAGATGGATGGCCCAGGCCAGAATGGACCTCCTCGCACAAAGCCATCCTTGGGAGCAGCAGCTTCTCCAGGTAGCCCTTGAGTCCACCAGTCGTGGATTCCCCTCTGCTCTAGGAGCTTGTGTGGCACAGGCAGGCGAGCATCCAGAACAGACAGATGCTCACACAGAGCGAGCTCCTGGGACAGTCCTGAGGACTATCCTGGCCACTCTCATTGCAGCATGTGCTGAAAGGATAGGATAGAAAGGAATTGTTTTTTGAAGGAGATAAGAAGGGTGCTCATTTGTTCTTGGCTAATATTCTGATCGAACAATAGTTTGGATACATACCCATTGAATAAAACTTTTACAAGGGCCTCTTGGTCGAACTGTGGGTAGAACCACAAACGTGCGTGTCATGCTTTTCCCTCGGCTGTTAGTTTCACATCACAAAAATATATTCCTACTGTAGAAAAATGGCTAATTAAGTTATTTACCTGTATTTATATTATATTTAATTGGCCGGCAGTGTTAATCCTCAGCCTGCCATTACAGTTAAGCACACAGACACCTGATGGATTTCAACAAGCCTTGGCCTGGATTGTGCAGTCTTGGCCCATCTAAGCCAGCTCATAATTCTATTCTCCAAATATGACCCCATATATACATACATCCCCTTGGACTGCTATTATCCAGCTACGCTGATGTTCCATGTGGAAAGAGGTTCTTTTCTCTAACCCATGGCATGTGTCCTTCTTCCTGCTCTTGGCTTCTTTTTCTTCTTCTCCTGGAGATTTTTTTTTCTTTTTCTTGAGGCTTCTTGTACCCATCAACCTCTCTGCTTCCAAAGCCAGCGCAGCTTAGTCCCACCTACCTCTGTCTTTGCCCAATCTCAGGCCTCAGCATTTATTTAACTAATCAGAGACAACAAGAAAGTTAACACAGCTTCACTTGGTGTACATTAAGCAGGCTTCTTGGAGCAGGTTAATTAACATTTAGAATGTATAACATCACCCCATCATCCTACTCTGGGTGGGTGAGTCTGATGAACTATATTTAAAGCATCCCTGCAGAAGGCTTCTGCATTCAGATATCCAGATTCCATGACAACTAATGCAAAAGAGAAGACAGGAATAGGGGTTTCATTTTCTGCTTTTCCCTACTCGGTGATGGTCTGAAAACCATCATTTTCATCAAGTTCGGGACTCTGCAGAATGTCAAATGCTCCCCAAAATACTACAAGCACCACTAACATTAATATGTTTTGTATTTCTTAGATGTTGTACAGTTAGTGTGGTGTTCTTTTATCCTAAATGCTATTTAGACTTGGAAGCAACAATAATAACCAGAACCAAGCTCAGCCCTCACAGACAGTGTACCTACCGCGGGCTCATGGCAGGGGCAGAGCAGTTAGCCGCACAGCAGCATGATGATGGAGCCTGGTTTCAGAGGTGCTTAAAATCCAAGAAATACGGTATATGATTGACACTAAGGGCCCCTGTGTTCTTGGATGGCACGTTTCTATGCACCCTGAAAAGAAGCATTGTAAATTTAGAGTTCCTATAGTCTTCCCCTCAGAACGGAGCCCAGCTTAGCATACCCTTGCACATGTCGACAGAGAATTGCTCCATGTACTTGAGAAGCACTTTCAGTGACATTAAAAGTTTTCTTTTCTCCACTTCCAAAACGCCTGTTACAAACTCAAGTGGGTTTGGCAGTCAGGTGAGGTCCCTCATGCCTGTAGATTTTTAGATCCCTTGAACTCTTTCAGCTCAGGGCTCAGTTGCTGGAAAACATTGTTGCAAAGGGAACCCTTGTGGAGGTATACAAGCTGAGGCTTGGGCTGGCTCCCTGTACCTCCTTGGAATGGCCTGCCTAGCCAACACCACTGACTTCAGTGGTTTCTGCTGTGTCTTTGCAGCAACCAGTTAACCTGGAGGGATGTTCAGCACCTGCTGGTGAAGACATCGCGGCCAGCTCACCTGAAGGCGAGTGACTGGAAAGTCAACGGCTCGGGGCATAAAGGTGTGAGTGCTCTCGGTGGGCTGGGAGAGGCACTCCTAGACAATGTGTTGTGGGAATTTCAAATGCTTTGCAGTGATTCAAAGACAGTTTCCCAGAGCATACATTAGCACGACACGACAGGCAGCCTCTGTATCCCAGAGTCCAGATCCCTAAATGCTTTTGCCATGGCCAGGGTTTGTTTAATAATCCTGTTTCAATTTGTTCCTTGATTTTTGTTTCTCACTAATATGTGATTTACAAGACATCTATGAAGGTTTCGATCCTATTACTTGGGAGATTGGAGTGGAGGGGCCGTGAGTTCAAAGCCAGGCTCTGCCATTTTGATACCTTCAGTTTTCTTATCTGTATATTAAAAAAAAAAGATATTGAGAGAGCTGCATAATTTACTGCTCTCTAAACCTGCTGCCAGCCAGCTCCTTTATTATAGAATGACTAATGGCACATGGGGTCTCTGTCAGCACAGTGTGGTAACATGGCTCTATGATCAGGACATGGTCAGCCTAGTTACTTGGAGTTTCTGAGAAGGAAGTTGACAGGAAGTACTTGAAAAACATTTCTGCCGGCCATGATGTGTCAGAGAAAACCTGTCCCCTTTTCGGAAGTTCAGGTCCAACTATTGTGACTCCAAGCCTGGTACCACTGTCTGTACATATAGGCCAAGCACTGCCACCGTGGGTGATAAGGGGCACTCCTTTGAATAAAGAGGTCATTGGCGGGGCCTCGTATATCTCTGCTTGCAGTTGGTGGTGCTGTGCTGTAACACTTGCCCTCCATTTCCATCTTGGTCTAATTGAAAAGGAAAATAGATTGTATCAGGTCTTGACCTTGCTCTGAAATTAAGATTTGAAACCTTCTTTCTTGGCCAAGTCAAACCCTGGATCCAGCCAGCCCCACAGGCAGCCTCTCGTGACACTGTGCTGTTGATCTGAGAACCCTGAGACTTGATAGCAAGAGAAGATTATTTTTAAAGCAACAACAGTTGGCCTTGTTTTTACGGTGTCTGCTGTACATCGCAGTCGTGTGCCTGGATTTTTAGGTGTCGTCGCTGGAGATCATACCCAGGGCCTTGTGCAGGATAGGCAGGTGCCCAGTACCAACACCCGGTGCCCCGAGGTTTTCAGATTTGTTTCTCTTGTCTAGTCTGAGTTTTGGAGGCACGCATGTGGACAGGTCCTCCTAACACAAAGAAACCTGACCTTATCCTCTCAGAAGAAAGTTCTGGACTCTATCCTAGAGTAGGACACACATCCCAGCCAGCCCTTCTTAGCCAAGAGAGAGTTCAGTCCAGAGGGTAATGAAGCTGGACCCCTGACCAGATCTCAGGGGGATCTGTCAGCACCTTCAAGTGACCTTGAGGTGACACAGCTGGTGTGTACTCCTGAGAGCCATAGGGTGGGGAACAGCTCCTTCCCTGGGGGAGGCAGAAAAAGCTGGCTCTGAAGGCCCTGTTTTTTCAGTTAGCCATCTCTATGGATTCGGTTTGGTGGATGCCGAAGCTCTCGTCCTGGAAGCAAGGAAGTGGACAGCAGTGCCATCCCAGCACGTGTGTGTGGCCACCACAGACAAAAGGCCCAGGTAATGTCTGCTTTGACACTAGTGGCTGAGATCTGGCTGTGCAGCGAGGGTGGGGAGGGAAGGTGTTTAACCCTCCATCCGTGCACATAGGCAGGAAGGATCTCATGGGCACTGCCCCTCTACACACACCTGAGTTTTCTCTTACGTGTTCTTCAGATGGGGGAGGATGCACTTCTCAGTCTCCAGCTCTTTAGAGGCTCGTGTCATCTTGTGGCAGATTGTGCCCGTGCTGGGGGTCTGCTTCTCAACTCAAGTCCCTTGGCCTGGTATTGGAAAGTCTCATCCATAGGTTTAGCAGAGCTAACCAGACCAGGGATCTGCTTTGCCCAGAGGAGCACGAGAGTAGCAGCCAGGGGGTTCTTTCTGTTCCACCTGCTAGAGGTTGGCACCAGAACTACAGCCCAGCCCCACTGCCCTAGAGCTTGTGTGTGAACAAGGGCAGCAGGCTCTGCCCCTTCTCTGTAGCAGGCTAGTGTAGGGGCTCCTGGGCTGCACAGCATGTATGCAGTCCTTTGATCCAGCCCCATAAACCTTCTTAAGGCTTAAACACTGGAATGTCTAAACAGGACCTGAGCAGGAGGCTTCAGGACCCTGGCTTCATCTCTTTTTCTGTGCTACCCTTTGGGGGAAGTTTTTAAAACCAGTTACATGTATTGGTTGGGATGTGTTTTTCTTTCTTTTTTTTTTTTGCAAAACAACAAAAATGGATTGTAACATAAATGAGATGGGAAGAAGCAGATAATCCTGAATTGTGTCATGGGAACTGTGCTTTCTAAAAACGTGAACACGGTGTTTTGTTGCCTTTGGGAGATATGTGCTTGAAGGAGTCTGGATGCAGTAATAAGCAGGGCTGGGGATGTGGCCCCACTTGAAGACCTACCTAGCACGGGTAAAGCCTGTGGTTCCGCCCCCAGCACTGAAAAACAAAAACAAAGGGGCCAGGGATGTCTCAGTCAGTAAAACACCTGATGCACAAGCACGAGGACCTGAGTTTGGATAGCCAGAACCCACACAAAACTGCTCATGGCAGCACACATCTATAGCCTTAGCTCTTGGGGGTGGAATGAAAGGATGCCCAGAAATGGCTGGCCAGCTAGGCTAGGCAATCAGGGAGCTCTGGGTTTAATGACAAAGTGGCAAGCAAGAGTGAAAGACATGTATGTCAACTTCTGGCTTCCATGTGTGCATACACCAGTGCAGTCGTGTACATGTGCACACACACACGCGCATATACAAACATGGGAGGGTAGGACACATTATTTTATTCACAAATGCAGACCACTTCTTCAAGTTCACCTCTTCTGTGAACATATACACCTCTCATATTAAGCACTTTTACCACAAAATGTTGAGAGTTGTGTTTCTCAAGCATGCCTTGAAAACTGTGGGAGTTCAGAGAATATTTGCTGGATGAATAGCCACCGAAGGACCTTTCAAAGCATGGCATTTCCACCCTGAGGCTAACTGTACCCACTGACTATTGGGACCATCGTGCTAAGACCAGACAGGTCTACCAGCCAGCAAGCAAGTCTCACTGTTGGTTTCTTCAGGCCTCATTTCCTCTCAAAAGCATTTGTGCTGAACTTGAGGAGAGAGCTGTGGGAAGATAAAGCAGGCCTTTGCCTGTGATGACTTTGTCTGCTAGGAGCGGCCTGTAACACAGGCCGGGGGCAGTCAGGCGAGCCTGGCTCTTGCTCTGGTCCCTGACCTGCCATGCTGCCCACTTCCCTCCCGCTCAGCTCCCCTGCCAGGGTGACTCCTGAATGAAGCATTCATTTCCTGCCAGGAATCTGTTTAAGATGATCGAGTGGTGCCTAGGTGGCGAGCGCTTGTTTTTATTTTTATTTTATTTTGATTTTTGGGGGAAAGCACAGAGTCTAGACAGCACAGGTTGAGGGACCCCACCGTAACATACAGTATGACATTGTTCCTATCCTTTGAGGAAAGTAAGGACCCTACAAACTCCAAGGGGGGGGGGCAAGAATCAGACTTCTGTTTCTAAAGGAAAATCCTCTTTCCCCTTTGCTGTTTCTGACTCTGTCTGGAATTTTCAGCCAATCTCCTGTCTCAGACCACTTGTCCTACCCCACCTCTTGGCTGTCCCTAAGGACACAAGGGCCTTCAGAGGAGCAATGTCACCTGGGGCAAAGGGCAGATAGATATCCCCTCTCTACTAGTATGTCTCATCTCCTGTCTGGCTGTCGCTTGACTGCTGTCAGGCTACAGAAAATGGGTTCAGGCATCTGAGCTGCTGGGCCCCATCTCTCAGCTGCATGCCTCCCATACCCAGTTTTGCTCAGCTGAGATCACCTGGCTTTAAATGCACAAGAAGTTTCCCTTGTGTCTACTTTTACACACACACACACACACACGCACACACGCACGCACGCACGCACGCACGCACGCACGCACGCACGCACGCACGCACACGCGCACACTACTTAGACCCATTGATTGCTCTTGGCCTCCTTCTGAGCTCGTCTCCTGATAGAACTCTAGGCCTTTATGCCCTAAGTCTGACCTCAGCTTCTTCCCATGGCCAGACAAAGAGTGAGAGCAAGAGAACAAGGCAGGGAGAGAAAGCTGGAGAGGGGAAGGGGAGGATGAGAATATCTGTGTATACAACTGTATCTTGTAGGACATGTTTACCTGCCGTTCCACTCGATGAAAGGAAATGCCACCCTGCTGTGAGCAAACATCAAAACACTATATTCACCAGACTTAATACCTAGGTCCAGAAGACATTATGGCTCTAGCTGGTGTCTCTAGGGTGATGTTGTAAGATGTCCTGAGTTGGAGCAACTAGATGTTACTGGGACATCCATCCCTCTGGTTATTTAGGATAGCAGATCCTATCCCAACCTTGAGTGAGATACCTCCCTCTTCTTTTTTTTTTTTTTTTTTTTTTTGGTTTTTCGAGACAGGGTTTCTCTGTATATCCTTGGCTGTCCTGGACTCACTTTGTAGACCAGGCTGGCCTCGAACTCACAAAGATCCGCCTACCTCTGCCTCCCAAGTGCTGGGATTAAAGGCGTGCGCCACCACTGCCCGGCCCTCCCTCTTCTGAACAGGGTAAGTCCTGTGACTCAGGGGGACAGAATCTCACTAACAAGGACAGTGAATGGCAAGGGGTCCCCTTGCTATAGACCCTTCCTGCTCACCCAGCCTTGTTTACAAACTGGCCTCATGTCACTATGCCCCCGAATGACCCCCTAGCACTAGCACTCAGTAGCCCCTGCCGTCTCTCTATTGAGCAGCTTTCTGCCGGGCTGCCCAGCTGGTGAGCCACAGCCCCCGGATGGTCAGCTCAGGCTGAAAGGAGCAAGAAGCTGACAGCAGGAAGGGCTGGAGCATGTGGATCCACCTATGATGATGTGGGACCTTACCTCCCTCCCCAGGAGAAAACTATTCTTCGTTCTCTAATCTGACAAGAAGGCATCCCTATTATAGGAAAGGACTCCTCCACTTACTGGACCTTGTTGAGTAGGCTGTACACCCTGTCGTCCCCCAAGACCCCACAATAGATAGGATTAGAACCAAGGCTTCCTCTGCAGGGCCCACAATGCAAGGCTGTCATGGGCAGTATCCCACAAACGCTGACTCTAAAGAGCAGGAGATAACCACTTGAGCCTAAGAACCATAGAGGCCACCTTGTTGGAATCCTGTGTGTGTTATTGATTGAAAACCTAAGTGTGGCCTGGATTGCTGCCCCTGTGATAGGAGCTCATGTAGGTCAAAGGCATCCTTACCTGCTTTGGGGCACAAGTAATTTTAATCGAGTTAGGCCAGTGGTTCTCACCCTTCCTAAGGCTGTGACCCCCAGTTCCTCATGCTGTGGTGACCCCCAACCATAAAATGATTTTTGTTGTTACTTCGTAACTGTAATTTTGCTACTATTATGAATCATGATGTAAATATCTGCATTTTTCCATGGTCCTAGGCAACCCCTGTAAAAAGGTCATTCGCCCCCCCCCCCAAAGGGATCTGGATCCATAGGTTGAGAACACTGGTCTAGAGCATTTCTTCCATGAAAGGGTGGTAAATAGGCTCCTAAGCCATGACTTCTGCTTTTGGATCTCTGTGAAGAGGGTAAAATGAATCCTTTCATAGCTTTTATACAAGTGAAAAGGAAAGCCAAGCCTAGGATAACTCCTTTGAATTATTAAAATCACAGTTGACCCAATGGATTTTTCTGGCCAGTACTTCCCTGCATTTAAAAAAATCCAGACTCTGTGCAGCAGGCCCACGACACCCATGGCTCCCAACTTGATGGTGGGGCGGCAACAACAAGAGCCAGCTAAGCCAGCAGAAAACAAGAAAATGTATGTGTGGGTGTTAACGTATTGCAGCTTTGAAGATTCCCATTCAGGATTTTGCTTCCTTTGGCCTGTCTTTCATTTTGAGCTTCTCATTCTCTCTTAATAGCCTCCTTTCCCTTTCCCTCCCTCCTTCTATGAATATTGAGGATGATACATGGTCAATTCATAGATGTCCGGCTAGAGCTGGCTCTAGGTTAACTATATCCCACCTTTTCTGTCCTTCATGATTCCTAGGATTTCCACACCGCTTATGACACCCTCTGTGTGTCTGTGAATGGCGGGTAATGGGTGGCAGTTTCATTGCATGGGTACCTTTCTGTACTGACAGTTGCTGATTCACTGACACTGAACTCAGATCCTCTAGCACAATCACTCATGCCTGAACTGCATGTGGCACATCTGTTTTCCTATAAGACACATGCAGTTCAGGCATGAGTGACAGCCCAAGAGCATCAGACAGCACCTCTTCCAGTGCCTGGGGTGTTTGGGGGCCGGGCTTGTAAGTAAACCCCAACAGAAAGCGTAAGAATGGCAAGCGCACCATGAGAGAAAGTGTGAAATGGGGCCTGTTTACAGGGTGAGAGCTGCAAGGGGTGAAATGGGGCCTGTTTACAGGGTGAGAGCTGCAAGGAGAAGCAGTACAGCACGGCCTCGCCTGACCTCAGCTGGGATGTGCGTGTTGGGTGACTCAGACTTCCCTGCTCTGTGCACGTCCACAAATGACCACAAAGGTGACCTTGAGTGTACAAATAACTTCTAGTGCCCCCCACCCACAAAAATGCAAGCTCAGGATCTGAACAATAAGAGCTGACTGTGGGTGTTGATGTCTGTTTTAACTTCCTATCAGACTGAATCTCGGGCTGTTAGCACTAGACATAGACGAAAAGGGTGTGCTACAAATATAAACAGTGTGTACTTTATAGACCAAATAATTGTGGAAAATTAGCCTAAATTAGTGTAGAATAGGTTTGTTTTTGTCCCTAAATTTTATTTCTAGCCTAAACATCATGCTATGGTTTAATAATAATTTAATGATCAAAAGTAATTTCATCTTGCTGGGCATGTAATCCTAGCACTCAGAAGGTGAAGGCAGGAAAATCAGGAGTTTAAGGTCATCCTCATGCACATGGTTGGTTCAAGGCCAGCCTCAGTTACATATGACCCTGTCTTATCCAACCTTCACTCAACCCAAAATATAAACACACTCGTGTGGTATTTCATATGTCATCAACAATGATCTGTTCTTGAGAGGATGCTGTCAACAACTTTAATTCTAGAATGTAGATCTAGGAGGCAACTCACTGAGTTATTTTCTCAAACTTGAATTTAGTATGTGTACCCCAGTGAACATTACCACCCACCCACTCACTATATTCTTTAGAAAGTCAGTGAAAACGTTCCCTCGACCAACTTCTGCTCTATGAGCCTCAGTGGGTCAGCTACCCCATCTTCCCCAGCGAGATGCCAAATATACCAGAGGGAAGAACTCTGTTATCTCCTGATTTCCACAGGTATCCCAACATGGTTTCAGAATTGGCTGATGAGAAACAGGGACTAGCCGATTCTTGCCCCCTAGCCCTGCAGAGTGGAAAGGTAGTATATTGGCCTGCCAGCACAGGGGTGCAGGAGCTGGAGTGAAGTCTTCAGGGAGAAACTACAACTCGTAGCTTGTAGCAGCTTCTTGACTGGAACAGAAAAACAAGCCATGACTCATAAGGCCCCAGCTCTGTCAGGGGTCTGCCTTCCTCAGCTCTTCCCTGATACAGTTACTTGAGAACATTTATATTTGACGTTGAGTATTACTCTGACATAAGTCTCAGAAAAATTAGGAATTTTTCTACATCTTTATACACTGGAGAAAACTAGGAAGCTACCATATATTAGTGGCATGGGTGGACGTACTGGCCTATTGTTATGATGGCTCTCATTTGGTAGCCCCCTGCCTCCTTAGAATGGAATGGGCCCAGAGACTTGAGAAGGCAAGAACATCTGGAGATGAGTAATCAGTCCTGAAGTGTGACTTGATGGAAAATGGCATTGCTGTGTCATTAGGGCTCTCATCCAAGTCCCCAGATTAAGCAAGTCCCTCATTTAAGCAGAGGCCCGTCCTTTAATTCATTGAGTTCTACTAGGACTCTTGGAAGAAGACTCCACACAAGACAACTTTAAAATTTAACTGCAGAGAGGCCTTTGCCGTTGGGAACTTTAAGATCTTTCTAAATCAATTTTCATGATTTAAAGAACAGTGTTCATGTGACAAACGGTCCCTGTGGATTTTTAAACAAACAAAAGAAAATACTTTACAGTTGACTTACATTTTATGTATTGTCTTTGCAATGATTGCAGAGTAAGGAATAATTTCCTTTTTTTTAAGTTCTATCCTTTTCTTGAGCTCCTTTATGTTCTGTTTTGGAGTTAAGTGAATCTTACAAGTAAT
Source organism: Lophiomys imhausi (assembly GCA_907164525.1). Classification (NCBI taxonomy): domain Eukaryota; kingdom Metazoa; phylum Chordata; class Mammalia; order Rodentia; family Muridae; genus Lophiomys; species Lophiomys imhausi. The sequence continues at coordinate 4,335,600 of CAJQZJ010032551.1, forward strand.
GGCTTTTGACACTTGGCCTCATGACTTCTGGGAGTTTCTGTTGAAAGCCAGGACAATTGCAGTTTGGCTATTTTGACTGTTTGCAAGCCTCCTTCTTTTTGCTTTTCATTAAGAAACATAAAAGCCCCTTATTTGGAGCATTAGGTTTTTGCTTCAGCAGCTGTGGTGGAAATAAAGTACAGGAAGCAGGTCAACATCTTGCCCTTGCTGTAAGGAACATCCCAGCTACCAGCCTTCCCTCAGAACTTGCAGGAATGAGGAGTCCTGGTGGCTGAGCGATTTCACAGTTTAGAGATTTCACATAAAAACTAATTGTTACAGTTAGCTTTGTGCCCCAGGCTGGCTGCTCACAGACCCAGAGGAGCTTAATATCTTGGCTGTGAAAACCAAGACAGGAGACGCCATTAATTCCTTCAGGGGCAGAACTGCCCACCAGTTCACCATCCTGGCACCCCAGCAGAGTGGCTCACTGTGGGGGGACCAGCCCAGATTCCTCTCCCAGCAGGTGGAGTTCCTTAGCAGGAACCAGACACAGTAAGACAAGTGAAATTAAAAGAGATGAGTTTTTTTTTTTTCTCCTCTAGGTACATGTGCATTGAGCCCTAGGCTGGACAGCTGTGAGACATTGGCCAGGTGACCTGTGTCTGGATGGCTTTTCTTCACCATGTTCCTGTACACTTAAATCTATGTCCTTGTCCTTGGAATCCAGGTCTCCTCAAAAGGATTCTAGGTCTGTTTCTAGAGTAGGGTGATTGCTCTCTGAGACACTTAGTAAAAGGCTGAAGGAAGGAATGGTGTTTTAATCTTGGTTAGACCTTGGTTTGCCTTGATGTTGCTATTCTACTTGGGAAAGTGTTAGATTAAAAGTGAGGTCATTCGCTGGGCGGTGGTGGCGCACGCCTTTAATCCCAGCACTTGGGAGGCAGAGGCAGGCGGATCATTGTGAGTTCGAGGCCAGCCTGATCTACAAAGTGAGTCCAGGACAGCCAGGGCTACACAGAGAAACCTTGTCTCGAAAAACCAAAAAAAAAAAAGAAAAAAGAAAAAGTGAGGTCATTCCTAGGTCTTGGGGCATCACATTTCAAAGCCCTGGGACAGACACCAGAGACCCTATCTCCCCACCTTCACTATGGAGTCTTTGTCACCAACATGTTTATTTTGCATTTTGAGTGCATAGGCAGGGTACTAGAGGTGAACACTTTACCTGAAAGGGTGTGTGGGCCTTGTGGGCCTGGGCCTCTCTGTAACTTTCTGCTGTGTTCTGGATCTGCCACAGTGGTGGGGGCCCTGACCAGTAAACGCAGACAGTAAAGCCCAGAGAAAGCAATGAACGAAGCCAGCCCCTCAGTCAATTTATGGTACATGCAAAACGTGTTTTTCAAATATTTACAAAGTCTGGGGGCATTTTTAAATTACGTCACCATCCCTAGCTGTTTTGAATGTTTTCTTATGACAGCCCAACAGAACCCAGAGATATCGTTCCTAAGAGACTCCAAGCACACACATTCTAGGCCTCTCTAGAGGGAAGCACCACACAGAGAGAAAAAGCCAACTCAGGCCATGTAGCAGGGAATCTCACTAATGTGCTGTTGGGTGGCAATCAGGGTTCCACAAAACAATGCTATCTTTTTTCAGTTTACAAATTGGTGGGGAGAGGCCAAAGCCTTTTGAGTTGCGAGCCTTCAAAGCAGCCTGTAGACACAGGGTTTGTGTCTGTTTTGCGCTTCCAAAACTGGGTGGGAATGAGTTTTGAGTGACTGGAGATGACATGTTTGTCCTCAGTCTCCGTCCCGTGTGACAGAAGGGCCTTTGGGGTATGAAGGTGCCATCATTCATTTCCTTCATGGAGCAATGGGTTGCCAGTCTTCCATCAGGATGGCTGGACGCAGACTAGTTGCAGCACATGTGGTCCCTGTGTCCAGTTCCACCCAAGGAGACAAGGCACAGACATTGAAGCCGTGTGACATTAATGCAGTCGTTACTTTGTCCTGGGATGGATGGGTTAATCATTGTAAGCTTTCTCATCAGCACCTTGTGCTGGTTGGCCAGCATTCATAATGCTGTCTCCAAGGTGAAAGCTCTTGAGAAAGTGAGCTGGCCACAGGCTGTTTAAAGAGGGGCACCACCTAGATACCAAAGGGAAGGCTTGCAGAAACAGTGGCCGCAAGTGTGCATGAAGACCCATAAGCAAATTCCAGAGCTATAAAGTTTTCTGACCGGTGGTCAGAATGGAGCACCCAAGAGTGAGGCCTCTGTGACTCCCTAGGGGCTCCCAGAACCCAGAGGCCACAGCGGGAGAGGGAAGGACTGGGGCGTTGAAGTCCACAGCCCTCCCTGTGTGAGACTAAGGCTTGCGTGTCCAGCACTGTGCCTGTTTTTCCTCCCCAGGAGCATCCCCATAGTGCAGGTGCTGCGGACCACAGCACTGACCAACGCCTGTGCCGACCACTCAGACCAGCGGGTGGTCTACCTGGAGCACGTGGTAGTCCGAATTTCTATCTCACATCCACGCCGGGGCGACCTCCAGATCCACCTGATTTCTCCCTCTGGAACCAAGTCCCAACTTTTGGCAAAAAGGTAAGACCGCTCTCTCCAGGATTTGTTCCTTCCTCATGAAGGCCCTGTTTATTCTGGTTCCTTGCAAGGTCCCCTGCGCCCGCAAAGTGGGGGTTCACTCTGGGTCTACAAGGCAGGACCCACAATGCTGAAGAGCAGGCCAGAGCCTTTGAAAGAGACCTGAGAAACTTTAGGAAGTGATGGGAGTTATTGCCTGTTGGTGCGTGTCGGGTGAGGGCGGAAGTCACGTTATGTCCGCATTGCTCTTGCAAGTGCGTTGATGGTCATGAGCATCCTATTCAGTTGGCACTTAAGCTGAGGTGCCCCAAAGTTTGTTTTTCCTTGGGAGCATTCCCCAACCCAGTTCTGGGCTGCTCTTGGGGTCCAGGAGTGGCTGGTGAGGTGCAGGGAAAGTTCCCGGGCTGTTCTCCACAGTATCCGCCCCACCCCCTTCCCGCACCCCTGAAAAGGCTTGAGGTCGGATTTGGAACTGCTGGAACTACCTCAGCTTCTTCCAGGGTTTGTGGAAGGCTGGGCTGTGCGGTTATGACACAAAAGCAAGTGCTTGGATGGACTTAAATAGCTTTCAGGTAAATAGAGCAGAAGCATTTGTAGGGACCTGGCAGGACTTAGGGAGAGCTAGGACACATATTGCCTCTTTCTAGCCAAGAAGCAGAGCGGGGAAGTTTCACAGACAACCCGGTATTTCTAGAACTTGCATGTGACCCTCAGCTCTTGAGGAAGCACCTATGACCATGTGTGCTGTGTCTGCTGTAACCTTTTATCTCTGGGAGCCCCAGAGATTGGGAAGCAAGGTGTGTAGGAAATGCTCTCACAGGGTCAGGCAGGATCCATTTTTCTTCACCCCTCTGACCACTCAGAGCTGTCAGAGAGCAATGAAAGGTTGCCTGGACCACTGTCCCAAGGAAAGGGGGTCTGTGCTGTGCCCTCCAGCCCTCTCTGTGGCTCCACGATCAGCAGCCCACAGATGGAAAGCAAGCAGCAGGCAATGGGTCTGGCCTCAGCTTTGTCCTCAATGCGTTCGAGTCAACCTAGAGCAACTGTAGTGAATGCATTCCAGGAGTCCCTACCAGATCCCATTTTCCCAACAGAAGACCAACATGTCGACATCTCCTCTCGTGAAGGCCACCTCAGTCATGCCCAGCCAACACTCAGCCTTGCTCAGCCTTCTGCATGGGGGACAAAGGTGCCAGCCAGCAAGCTGAAGCTTGATGACATTTTGCTTCCACATTTTAAAAATTCTGTCTAAAGATCTATTTCTAGCATCTGTTGAAAACTTGGAAGCTCACCCTCCCTGGGCCTACTTTTCTAGTACATCCTGGTAGAGCCAAATGGAGGGCAAGTTTGCCTCAGGGTACCCTGTGCTGCCTGCTCCACGCTAGGGCCTGGCATGAGCATCAGATGCTCTGACCCTTTTGTGACCTCCACAGAGGCAGAGCTTGCCTGAGAGGTCCTGGTATAAGGTATTCAAGGCCACAGGGAGGCTTAGTGGCCAGGACCTGGAGGGCAAGTGTAGGCAGGGCAATGCAGTGAATATAGGGCTTATGCTGTGGTGCCTGGAGAGACAAGCTTATGTCCCAGCCTCTGCACATCCTATCCAGCCTCCTTTTGGGAACCAGGAACTCGGCCTCTCTTTGTTCTCCACCTAGATATGCCATTCCACTCGTCCGTAAACATTAAGAATATTATAAGAATCAAATATGATAATATAGATAAAAATGCTTGGCTACTGCTCCTGCCCTGCTCAAATCAACCCAGCCCTCTGAACTGTAAGAACCTTCCAGCGCCCAGCACGCCCAGCATGCCCACTGCCAGCTCTACTTTCCTTCCCCTCTGTCCTGCCATTCATCCTGTCTCAGTCCAGGTGTTGTGAGTTCCCTGCAACGTAGAGCAGGTCCTGTGGCTTTGGCTGGAGTCCCTCCAGTTGCTAGGAGCGCCTGCAAGCACTTGAAAGCACTGCCCTCAGGCCACCTGGCAGGCACTTGGGTCTTGGGAATTTGGTGTCTTGCCAAGAGCCTGCACATGATATGAAGATTGTGGTTTGGGGATCTGTTACCTCCTACCTTACTTCATGTCTTCCTGCACTCCGCAGGCATTCCAACTTGCCAGTTTTTACAACTGAAAGTTGGCATAGCTAAGGGCCTCAGCATTTAAAAGACAGCTTGTCCTTGTTTTAGCCCCAGTGGGTCAGGTTCCACTCGGCTTTGTCTGAAAGTCAACCTTGACCTTGGCAGTTTCTTAGCACTATTCTCCCAAAAAGAATGTTCCCTTGAACATTGAAAAATGTTTACAGTGTTCAGGGAGCCCCTAAGCCAGAATGGAACAGAACTAGTTGAACTTTTGGTGAACAGAAGAGTCCAGTTCTGAATGCAAATTCTTCTTTTGTTTTTTTGTTTTTTGTTTTGGTTTGGTTTTTGGTTTTTAGAGACAGGGTTTCTCTGTAACCCTGGCTATCCTAGAACTCCCTTTGCAGACCAGGCTGGCCTTGAACTCACAGAGATCCACCTGCCTCTGCCTCCCAAGTGCTGGGATTAAAGGCGTGCGCCACCACAGCTGGCCCTGAATGCAAATTCTTATCCCCTCCTAGAAATGCCAGATTTAAGAGGGCTGGGGATGGAACTTGGTGGTAGAGATAGTGCTTGCCTAGCATGCTTAAGGTCTTGGGTTCAATCCCTCAACACTGCAGGAAAAGGAAGGGGGAATTAGTATCAGCAATTGCTTCTGTTTCTGTTTGAACTAAGAATGAAAGATGAAGGAGGCTGAAGGTCCAGGGGCTCATGGAGACAGCTAAGGGAAGACCTTTGACTTAGGGTTTCTATTGATGGGATGAAACACCGTGTCCACACAGCAAGTTGAGGAGAAAAGGGGTTTATTTGGCTTATATTCCCATATTGCTTTTCATTATTGAAGGAAGTCAGGACAGGAACTCAAACAGGGCAGGGACATAGAGGCAGGAGCTGACACAGAGGCCATAGAGGGCTGTTGCTTACTGGCTTGCTCCCCATGGATTGATCATATAGAACCTAGGACCACCTACCCAGGAATGGCCCCACCCACAAGGGGCTGGGCCCTCCCCCATTGATCACTAATTAAGAAAATGCCTTACTGCTGGATCTCATGGAGGCATTTCCTCATCTGGGGCTCCTCTCTCTCTCTCTGATGAAACCAGCCAATTACAACCTTCCAGTCTGGAAGGAAAAGGGAGGCTCATCAAACCTCCAAAGAGTCGGGCCACTCCACCTGCACATATGCAGAAAACCTCCTCTTCCTCCTCCCCAGGCCTCTCTCAGGGGAACATACAAACCATCCCCCATCTGTTATTGGGCACTGGAGGCAGCCCTGCCCTTCAAATGTTAGGGAAGTCCTGTGAGATAATGGAAGTAGGCCTCAGCTGTAAGATCTTGGAAAACAGAGCCAGCAAGATGGTCCTGTGACTAAGGGCACTTGCCTACAGGCCCACTTGACTCGGTTCCCTGGGACCCACAGGATAGAAGGAAAGAACCAACCCCTGCCCCCAGGAGAGTGTGTCAAAGACCTCCTTGAGCTTCCTGCCCCCAGCCTGACTCCCCAGACAGGGCCTCCACTTTCTGACTTGTCATTTCCTATTGCAGATTGCTGGATTTTTCCAATGAGGGGTTCACAAACTGGGAATTCATGACAGTCCACTGCTGGGGAGAAAAGGCTGAAGGGGAATGGACTTTGGAAGTCCAGGACATACCATCCCAGGTTCGCAACCCAGAGAAACAAGGTCAGTGGCTCTCAACATTTCACAACCTCTTTTATATGACAGCGTTTTATTTAATGGCAGTGTGGCTGGTAAGCCTTTGTTTTGTGGGGATAAATTTCAACATCATGATCATTTTCAAGTTCCATTGCTTTTGTACATTCATGATGTTGTCCAAGCATCCCATCTAACTCCAGAACACCTCACCCACCCCACTAGAGGCAAGTGCTGTACCATACAGCAGTTGCTCCCACCCCCTCCTCTGCTCTACCCCCTGCCTACCTCCAGTTTACTTATTGTCTCTGAATTTTTCTATTCTGGACATTTTCTATAAATAGAGGCATACTATATGCTTCTTCCGTTCAGCATTATTTACAGGGTCAGTCTATGTCATCATGGACATCAGACTCCACTGGTCTCTTGGCCAAATAATATTCCATTGGACAAGCATACAGTTCATTGTTGGGCAGCCATTGGCTGATGGAAACACGAATTACTTTCACCATCTCTCCTTTCTGAATTGGGCTTGCAGGAACACTCACGTGCATGGACATGGGATTTCATCTCCCAGTTCTATGCCCAGGAGTAAAATTGCTGGGTCTGACTCTTTGCACCGGTCTGCATTTGCCAGTGTCAGGGAGGTGGGGCTTCTCCACAGCCTCCTTAGCACTCACTATTTACTTTTCTTTGTGCTAATAACCATCCTGTGGGTGTGAAGTGATATCTGCGGTTTTGATTTGCAATTCCCTGACGATTCAGGAAGCTAAATAGCTTTTCATGTTCCTGTTGTTCATTCGTGTATATTATATTCTTTGGGGAGGTGTTTGTTCGATTACTTCGCCTGTTTTTAAAATTGGGTTCCTTGGTTTTGTATTGTTGAGTTGTAGGAGTTTTTATCACACTTATAATTTGAAATGTTTTTCTCATCCAGTGGGTTGTGTTCTCTTGGGTGATGGGATCCTTTGGTACACAGAACTTTGTGATGAGGCCCAATCTTATTTCTCTTGTCTTTTTCCTGTGGCATCATAGTTTTTAAACTGGCTAACTATCCTAGTTTGCTTTTCTGTATGAAAAACACCATGCATGATCAGAAGCAGCTTGGAGAAGGAAAGGTTTTATTTGGCTTACAGAGTTTGTCTTTCAGAGAAGCTGGGGCAGGAACTCAAGGCAGGACCCTAGAGGCAAGAACTGAAACAGAAGCCATGGAGGAGTGCTGCTTTCTTGCTTGTTCCCACTGGCTTCCTCGGCTACCTTTCTTATACAACCCAGGGCCACTTGCCGAAGGATGGGATGTAGGATCATAGTGGGCTGGGCCTGCCTATGTCAGGTAACAATCATGAAAACTCTCCACATGATGCTCACACGCCACTCTGAGGGAGGCTGTTACTCAATTGAGGTTCCCTGTTCCCGGGGAACTCTCCTTGTGTCAAGTTAAAACCAGCACACTAACATAGTGTATGGTGATTTGGATATAATTGGTCCCCCTAGGCCCATAGGGAGTGGCACTGTCTGGGGGTGTGGCCTTGTTGGAGGAGGTGTGGCCTTGCTGGACAAATGTGTCTCTGTGGTCTCGTATGTTCAAGCTATGCCCAGTGTGGCACACAGTCTCCTTCTGCTGACTGTGGATCAAGATGGAGAACTCTGAGCTCCTTCTCCAGCACCATGGCTGCCTGTGCTCCGCCATGCTTCCCGCCATTTTGATAATGGACTAAACCTGTGACACTGTAAGCCAGCACCAAATTAAATATTCCCTTTTGTAATAGTAGCTGTGGTCATGGTGACTCTTCACAGAAATAAAGCCATAACCATGGCACAGTGTCACAGAGGTTCTCTTTAAGGATTTTCTAGCTTTGGGTCTTTAATTTAATTAGGTATTGGGTGCACTTTAGCTAATTGTGGCAACTTGAGTGAGAAGGTCCCCTATAATAAGTTCATGTGTTTGAATACTTGGGCCCTGGTTGGTGGAACTGTTTGAGAAGGATTAGGATGTGTGGCCTTATTGGATGAGGTGTGCCACAAGGGTAGACTTTGAGGTTTCAAAAGCCCACACCCTTCCCAATTAACTTTCATTCTGCCTCCTGTGTGTGGATCCAGGTGTAAGCTCTCAGCTGCTGCTCTCATGCCATGCTGCCTGCCTGCTGCCATGCTTCCCACCATGATGGTCTAACCTTCTGAAACTATAAGCTCCCAATTAAATACTTTCTTTTATAAGCTTCCTTGGTCATAATGTCTTATAAAATCAATAAAAATTAACTAAGAGACTAATGTAAATGTCTTGAGAAAAGGAGCCAAATTCATCTTTTTGAACAAGGCTATTCATTTTATAAGTGCCATTTATTGAAGAAAGTCTTCTTTTCCATCATATAAACCAAACACTGTTGTGAGAATCCACTTGTGATGGGTACAAGGATTTATTTCTGGACTCTCAATTCTGTTTCATTGCACTGCTTTAAAAATTTGAAGTCTTCCATCTTTGCTATTTTTCAAAATTGTTTTGGCTATTTGGAATCTATTGTAAGTTTATATGGCTTTTAGAATGACCCCACAAATTTATTTTTTTTTTAACTTTCATGGCAACTAAATGATTTTAGGGGATGTGGTCATCTTAATGATAACTCTCCTGTCCCATCAACATGGATGCTTTCACTTTTATTTGCTTTATTTCACTGGTCAGCAAAATTTTGCTTTTAGTTTTCAGTATGCAGGCTTTGTACTGCCCTGCCTCCATTTATTGCTCAGTGTTTTGTTCTTTTGGGTGCTATTCCAAGTGAAGCAGTTTTTCTTTTTTAATTAAATTTTTTATTTTATGTGTATGGTGTTTTGATTGTACCACACACTTGCATGCTTGGTGCCTGTGGAGGCCAGAAGACGGCATCAGAACCCTTGGAACTAGAGTCACAGATGAATGTGAGGCAGTATGTAAATGATAGGAATTGAATCCAGATTCTCTGGAAGAAAAGCCTGAACCCTGAACTCTCTCTCCAGATCTAGCACTTTTTTTGATAAGATTTATTATGTGCATATGTTTATGAGTGTTTGCTATGTGTTTTGAAGTACCCAGAGAGGCCAGAAGAGAGTGTTGGATCCTCTGGATCTGGAGTTGCAGGCCACTGTAAGCCCCTGACATGAGTGCTGGGAGCTGAGCTCTTATAAAAGCAGCAAGTGCTTTTAAGTATTGGGCCATCTTTCCAGCCCCTAGAATTTTCTTTTCTTAATTTTTGTTTTGGGTGATTTATATCTCTGATAATTTTTATACCTTTCTGTATCTCCTTCTAGCTAATAACTTATTTAACAAATATTTATTGAGTAACTGCTTTGGGCCAGACATTGATCTAGGTGGTGAAGTTAGACCAAGAAAGAAAGCTGGGGTAACCATGATATCCTGTAGTCACCCACTGAGGCCAGCAAACTTTCCCCCCAGCTCTTTGGTTTCATAGTCAAATACAGGGACTAGGCTGGGGTCTCAGTGTTGTGTGGGACAGTTTCCCTGATGTTTGCTTTCACTGTTTCGTTGTCAGGGGACAGTGTTGTCCCTTATAAAGACACACATCTTCCCTCAGTCAGCCTGTGAATGGCTAGTAGCCTCAGCTCACTTCCAATTCTTATAAAGTAGATCTTCTAGGGTGCTGTATTGTTGTTTTATGAGGGCGGGGGCAGTATCCAAAAGGTTTACTTCAGATGAACAAGTCATCTGTGAGAATCCTCTCAAATTCACTATCTGATTTTAAAATAACTATTATAAGAAAATATTGATAAATTCTAAAAGTATGAAAGCATAAAATTTTAATGACTTTTCTCATTTTCCTAGCAGAGGCTCTTAAATTGTTTCTTCTATTATTCCCCAAAGCTTATGGACCTAGCGTTAAAACTTGAGGTTGCTTTTCCATGCTAGCGACCTGATCAAGCACACACCATGCTGGCTGGGTACCTCCGAGCTCCTGTCTCTGTACCAGCCTATCTGCTTGCCTGTGAGGCTGGAGCCGTGGGCAGAAGCACATGGAGGCTGATGGCATGTCTCTTCACCTCTCTGGACCACAGTCATTGCTGTGTGTCATGAGCAGAATACAGTGAGTCCTGCCCTGTCCAGGACACCTATGAAGGCCTATGCTGACCCCTGTGGTATGGTTTCCTAAGCTAGTGTTCCTGGCTCTGTCCTCATTAGCTCTTCAAAATGTATCTGAGCCTCTTTAACAGGATATGCCCACTGTCTCAGTTAGGTTTCTATTGCTGTGATTAAAACAAAACAAAAAAAAAAAAACCCATAATCAAAAGCATGAGAAGGAAAGGGTTTATTTCATCTGATACTTCCAGATCACACTCCATCACTGAGGGAAGTCAGGCCAGGTGCTAAAGACAGGAACTGAAGCAGAACCCATGGAGGAGTGCTGCTGACTGGCTTGCTCCTCATGGCTTGCTCAGCCTGCTTTCTTATAGAACCCAGGACCATCTGTCCAGGGATGGCACTACCCACAGTGGGCTGGTCTCTCCCACATCAATTATTAATCAAGAAAATGCACTAAAGACTTACCTACAGGCCAATCCGATGGAGGCATTTTCTTAACTGAGGTTCCTATTCCCAGACATGCCTAGGTTTGTGTCAAAACCTGTGACATAAAAACTGCATAGCCACCATCCACCATGAGGTCACTTTCTGAAGTGGCCTCATGGTACAGTGGTTAAAACTCCTGCTGATGCCTATCATCTTGGGCAAAGCACTAGCCTTCCTGGGCTTCAGTCTCCTCATTTAGGAAGTAGGGTGATGGAGACTGGGGAGATAGCTCCGTAAATAGACTATCAGCTATGCAAGGATGAGGAGCCATAGCCCCCACATCAGAGCCAAGCACCGTGACACACGTCTGTGATCCTAGTGATGAGGGGATTATGGCAGGAAGCCCCTGAAGCGTGTTGCCTAGACATCCTTGCCAGATTGGTGAGCTCTAGGTTCAGTGAGAGGCCCTACCTCAAGAAATAAAGTGAAGAGTGATCAAGGGAGACACCCACCCACCATTAACCTTTGAACACACAGACATGCACCCACGTGAGCATGTACACATATGACATACACATATAGGAAAGACAAAGGGAACAGGATGATGATTTCCATGAGACCAAATTATAGGATGAAGTCCATCAATATATGTAGGATGCTGAGAGCAGGGCTGGGCTCACATCTCCTGAAAGTGCTCACCCTGCATGACTGCAGAAAAGCCTCACCTCACAGGCTCAGAGGCAGCTCCTGTTAGTCTCTCTTGTTGCTCCCTCTCCTTCACATCCCTCAGCATGCTACCAGGTTCCCTGATGGTTAGTTATGCCCAGGGACCTTATCCTGTGCTGCTCAACTAGGGACCAGATGATGACTAATCTTTTTTAATTATCCAATATGTATTTATTAATAACTATATTCACTTATAACAAATATAAACAATCACCTAACTACTAGCCCTAAGAATGACTATAACCCCTGTTCCCTAACAATTATAGCTATTAATGACTATAACAACTATTATCTAACAACTAATCCTAACCTTTTAGAAGGATACAGTCTCTGCAGCAGGTCCTCAGTTGTCAGGAACACAGTCTCTGGGGCAGGTCCTCAGTTGTCAGGAACACAGTCTCTGGGCCAGGTCTTCAATTTTCAGGAGCACCTCAGGAGTAGATCCTTTAAGGCACTTAGTCAACTTCAGGAATATCTCAGACATAGATCCTTTAGAGTAGATTGGCTATGGCAGCTTCACTTTAAATGAGACTTGAGGCTTTCTTCTCTCTGGAAGGTCTCAGCTGTCCGTAAGCCAACTTATTCAGTTTGTATTAGCCACTCAGCCACTCTGCCTCAGTCTTTGAGACTGGCCACAGTTCCATTCAGGACACTGTTTGAACTGGTCGAACCCCTCTAGGCAAAAGCTGAGCCACAGGGTTTAGTCCTTGGCCTTTTGCTGCTTTGCTGAGGCTTTATCTGCTCACCAGCTTCTTTCTGCCTCAAGGAGAGCTGACTGTAATTTTTCAGCTCTGCTCGAGATCAGCTTTTCAGTCCACCAGCATTTTCTCCATCAGATGATACAAGCTGTCTTCCATCTTGTCGTCTCTAGAGTGGAAACTCTAGCAGGTACCCAAACCTGACTCTCCCTGCTTCTCCCCACCCCAGGCTGCGCAGTAGCCGTGTAAGCTCAGCACCTGGAGCCAGCAGACCCTGTGCTCCTAGTGTCTCACACAGAACTCCGAAGCGGCTGTTCCTTGTATCCTCCACAGCATAAGCAATGTCTCTATCAGCACGCTTATTCCACCCAAACCCAAGAGTTAACCTTTGGTGTTTCTCTGTCCTCCTTCCTCATCTGCCTCTACAGCAGCAATTCTCAACCTGTGGGTTGTGACCCCTCTGGGGCCACCTAAGACCATTGGACAGCACAGATATTTACATTATGATTCATAATAGTAGCAAAATTGCAGTTATACAATGGCAATGAAAATAATGTTATGGTTGGGGGTCAGCACAGCATGAGGAACTGTACTAAAGGGTCGCGGCATTAGGCAGTGGGGAATTGCTGCCCTACAAACATCAGCCCACCCCTTCCCATCGAGCTCCTGCACACCTGCCTCCCTTGGGCTTTCTGGCCACTCACACAGAAGCCACTGAGTCCTCGCAGGTGGCCACACTCCTGCTGACCATTCTGTGGCCTTCCACAGCCCTCAGAGCTATACCCACTCTCTTGCCTAGAAGTCCTTCTCATTATCTTCTCTTTCCTCTGGCCTCTTTGCTGTCCCCTGGCTTGATTGGTCCAGCCCACCACAGGCTCTGAAGATGCTCTACTCAGACCTGCCCATAGCTGGAGCTCAAACATAGTCTCCTTCAGAGAGCTCATCATGGTCCCATCCAGTGTTCCTTCTATAAAAGCCAGATTGGGGACAAAAATGAAGAGGAATAAGAATTTGCTCAGATTCTTATGCACACCAGCCAGTAGACCACATTTTGACTTTTAGCACTGAGAGACACATACAAAATCAAATGTCTTCATATAATACACAGGCAGTCAAAGTTCAAAAGCAGACGCTGGCCTTCCAGATTACTAGAAGAAAGCCAGAGTAAAAGAAAATTGATCAACGTGGAGAAACAAACTATGGGTTGACTTGAACATGTATGAAAAAAAATCTCAAACATTACCAAGTGAAATTCATCTATTTCTTCAAAGAATCATGCTCTCTTCAAGAACACAGCCTTTGTTCATCACACGTTCCATATGGACTGGGAGGGAATGGTGATCAGAGCCCTCAAGCCATTGAACAAGATCCCCAAGCAGGAGGCTGCTGTCCACTAGACAGTAGGAAGCACAGAGGAGACAAATAGACAGGGGAGGTGACTTTAGCCATTGTGAATAGCGCTTTTCATGAGCTCTCAGGGACAGGCTTTTGTGTGGATGTGTGTTTTTAGAAACCTGGGAGTGCCCTTGACGAGTCATAGGTAACTCTGTATTTAACATGTCAAGGAAGCGCCAAACTGTTCACTACATGGACTGTGCCGTATCACACACCACCAGCAATGCGTGAGAGGTCCAGGGCAGGCCAGCGTAGCTAGGGAAAGTCTCATGAAAGATGTTGGAGTAAACTGAAGAAGATGATGGAATGAGCTTCACAAACAATCTAGGGAAAGGACGTGAAGGGCAAAGGTCCTGGGGCATCTGCCAGGCCATGCCCACACACAACAGAGTGGCTGCAGAGCTACAGAATATGGCCGCCAAGGGAACATGGAGCTGGTCCGTACTGCTACATAGTCCATTACAGGCCTTGGTGGGGAGCCACAGGGCATTTTAAATCAAAAGAGCATAGCTCTGAACTTCTATGTTAAAACGCTGGCAGTCAGCTCAGCTCAAATAGACTGAAGTGGGGATGGGAGAGAGACCAGAACAGGGAGGTCAGTTAGGAGATCACTGCAGTAAGAGATGACAGTAACTCAGACCCAGCTGTCACCATAGAGGTTGGCAAAGCAATCCTGTTTGGAAGGTAAGGAATTTGCTGGTCAGATGTGGGCTATGAGAGGGGAAACAGACCAACCATTCCAGTCTGTGTCCTACACAGACAAAGATTGGAGTGATCTTTTCCTAAACCTGGAGCATCGTGGAGGAGCAGGTGCTTCAGAGGTGAAGCATTCCTTTGGGGAGGATGGAGCTGAAGACACCCATAAGTCCAGGGAGAGATGCAGACCTGGAGGGCAGGGCAGGCTGGAGGTTACACGTTCCCTGAGAAGTATCTCAGCTCTCTGGGGGTGTATGGGTGGTGGGTGATCTACAATTTACCACTATTAACAAAACTGGAAACCAATCACATTTACTGTGCTGATGGGCTGAGTGGGCTTCAGTGTTTCAGTGGAATGGGTACGCAAGTCACACCAGATCCCTGCTTGCAGGACCAACCTTGTCTTGCTTTCTTGTCAGTGGTGCCTGCAGTCTGACCCCTGCTGTGCCCCTGTCTGTCCCTCAAGCTGGTTCATGATAAGTAGTATATCATAGATGATGGCAAATTAACCAGCACTGTTAAAACTGCCCATAATCACTACGTGGCCCAAAGCCCTACAAGTTACAGAGGACAAACATACGATTAGCCGGTGCAAAATAGTCCCAAACATGGCCCCAAGTTATGTCTTGAAATGAGTTGGTCTCAAAGCTTAAGCATGTCTAGCAGCTAGGCCTTTGTGTGTAGATTACAATGAGGTAGAATAAAAACTCGTGAGTGCTTCTAGTGCGGACCATCTGTGATTTACTAGGACTTGGAAGGTGGGAACACATGCATTGTCACACAGAGCCTGAATGTTCCTGCAGCGGCTTGTGGGTTGGGCTTACCCTGCACAGGTTTTCCCAGCTACTCAACATGCTCTTCACCAGAGAAGGCGAGTGCTGGCAAGTGAGCCCCACAAGCACTTCCTTCTAGGTAGGACAGCCCCTTCTCTGGGTCACCCACTCAGCCAGTCCTGTCACCAGCCAGCCCTCCATACAGCTATAGCCTGCCTCTGGTCTCCCCTCGTCCCTCCACAGAGGTAGTCCATTGATTGCAGTGGCACTGAGCCTCTCCCCCAATCCCACTGGCCTTCCCTCACTCACCTGATGAGCCTCTGAGCTGAGTGTCATACCCTTCCAGGACACATGGTGAATCAAATAGGCCAAAACTGGGACTCTGATAAAAGCAAGGTGAACCTCTCCTTGGCTGGCATGGGTGTCAAACACATCTGAAGTCCATCTAGGATAAGCCCCCTTCAGCTGCCAGATCGGGACGTTCTGTGTGTGCTATTATCTAGACTCCATCCCATGACTGGCGGAGGCAGTTCCTTACTTGACAGCTGCCGCACAGATGTTCAGGGACCCTGACATGCCTTCCCTGCCTCTGAAAAACCCTTCGTAATCAGGAAGGGTTAGGTTTTGAGCAATACCACATGTAAGGCCCCAAGGGCCACCCCAGAGCCAGAGGGGTCCCCGGAATTTAGCAGAACAGGCAGTGGCTTCTGGCTGAGGGAACAAGGAAGGGCCCACTTTAAGGCTTGCCAAGCACATGATGTGTTGCCTGCTTGTTGCTTCCCTCCCAGCACTGTGTACATTAGGATGCTACTATGGGTGCATCATGTCACAAGGCAGGAACAGAGAGAGAGGAACCTTCTCACATCTGCTATGCTGTGTAAGGCAGGATTTCCAACACTGGAAAAGTCAGATGGGTCTGATGGTGTCAACAATGACCTCAGCCTGAGAAGGTAACACTATGAGTCTAGGATTTGGAGCCCAGAACAGTCAAAGGCCCTTGGCATTGTCAGGGTCTGCTCCCCAGCTGGTGATATTAGTGTGGAGTGGAAATTGGTCCCAAATGGAAGGTTGGTGGGGTGACTTGTGAGTTGAGGTCTCCCCTTGGCTGCTGGCCTCAGGGTATGATTCAGCAAACCCAGGAACCAAGCCCTTGGTTCTTTATAGGAATCCTGAGAGCTTGTTTTGGGGGTGAGGTGCCTCCTGTCTGTGTTGTTCTCTTTAGTCTCCCTCTAGTCTCTGAGTCTCTGGGACTTAATGAAGAAAGAAGGACAGAACAGAGAGAGGGAGAGAAGGAAATGAGGGGAGGAAAAAGACAGTTCAGTCTTAATGATATGCTGGATAAAAAGTGCTTGAAAAACCTCAGGGAAGAACTGGGGTTTGTTAAGTAATTGAGTCATCCAAATCACACTCCCTGGAATGCTCGCCTCCTGTCAGATCGAACTTACTTGGTTTATATTCTAATCCTGGGTGGAGATGAGTCATCCACTTCCACGTCAGTTCCTAAGACAAGGAAGGGGCGTCACCTCTGTTGGTAAGGCTGACCTGCAGGAGGCAGGCTCGGGATGGAACGCAGTGCCTGTCGCTTTCTAGTGTACCCCAGCTTTGGTTCATTCTGCCTTCAGCAAACCTTTGCTGGAGTCAGCGCGGTATCCGAGGACCACGCCCCTCGGGGCGGAGCTTCTGTAAGTGGAAGCCTTGCTTCCACCCAGAGCCTGCCTGCCAGCCAGATCAGAGACAGCCAGAGCAGGGTGAGCTGCTACTCCCCGTGCACAAACATCTCTCAGAGTGTCTGGCTTCATTTCCAACTGGTCCTATGCAGAATGGTCACAAGTGACGGTCAGGCACCAAGCGTAGGGAGGATTCCGTTCTCTGAGAAGGACATGCTTCATCCCCCAGGATACAAAAGCCTGTGACTGGGTCCTCCGGCCTCCAGTTTCACTAACTCTCTAGCCTTGGCACTAGACCTCTCCTGTAAGCAGGCCGGTGGCCCAGGCTGCCACTAAAAAGGAAGTGCTGTGCTGTCCTTCACCAGCCATCTCACTTCAGAGCCCCAAGTGGAGGTCACACCTAGGTCACAAGGTAGAGAGAGAGAGCCCTTAATCCACTTAAAGTCAGACCAGTCTGCCTGCCCAGGGGCATGTCCTGTTCAGCACCCTATGGCTAAGGAAGGGTCCTGTACCTTAATATAACCTGGGACCCCTGAACTCCTGGTGAAGGTAAAGTATGAGTCTTCCTACCCAGAGACTAGGCTTGGCTTCAAGCAGACCCAAGATGGCCTTGGCTTTGCTCATCTCTTTTGTCTTCAGCACACACCTTAACTACGAGGCTACTGCATTCCAGGGATAGGTATTCCAGGAGCGGGAGCACACACCCTCTTTCTTTCTTTCCATGTTCTCTCCAGTGTAAAGGCTCCATCCAACTCAGCGCCTTGCAGGAGTGTGGGTCTGTCTGTGCAGAACTCCCACTGTACTGATATCTTCAGCTGTTGCTTGAGCACCTCCTCATAGTTCTGTTGCTCTGCGAGCTGTGAGTACCAGCACTCAGGAGGAGCAGCTGGTGAAGCATACCTTCCAATGCCTCTCTGTAATCAGACCCATGTATCTCATTCTTTGACTCTCTCAGCCCAATACTTGGTATTCTCATAGTAGTAACTAGACAGAGACAATTGAAGCAGTTTTTTAAAAATTATGTCATTCTCTTGAATGCTGGCAATTCACTCTTTCTGATTAAAATTTGTCTTTTCTCTCTTCTTTCCTGTTTCCAATAGATCTCCAATATGTGCATGCATCTTCTTTCCTGTTTCCAATAGATCTCCAACATGTGCATGCATACACACACACACACACACACACACACACACACACACACCAAATGCTATTTTTCATGTACTCAACAGCATTATTTCCACCGATCTACAAAAGAACAAGAGGAGACTAGGATGATAATTCATATATGTGTATTTTTCACTGAGCACTGGCACTGAGCATGTGACCTCATTGTTAAAAATCAATGTGGAATCTGAGGGTCTTGAATAGTCATAGGTCCACAAACCTGTAATCTCAGCTACTGAGGTGTCTGAGGCAGGAGGATCAAAAGTTGAATGCCTGCTTGGACCATGAGGCAAATTCACAGCCTATCCAGTCAATTTTAAAAAATGGGGAAAAAAAAAAACCCTTGGGATACACTCAGTGACAGGACATTTGCCTAGCATGTATGGTGTTCTAGGAACTAGTTTCAGTCCCCAGAACCACAGAAAATGGATGATAAATATTTTTGTTGCTGGTGTGAATATCCTAAGTATTCAAAGGTGAAATTTTTCTATGTCTAGGATTTTTTAAAAATATATACAAGGGGGTATGACATGGAAAATCAGGAAACAAATGGTCAAAGTAGACTTCACACAATACAGATAGTTGCTGTGGCCATGGGGGGTGGGTGCCTATTATACATTTTCTCCCACTTTGTATTATTTGAGAATTTCCATGGTGAAATCAATTGCTCCTTTTGTTGTACACAGCTTTTCAAGTTTACACAGTCCCCTCTGTCAGTTCTTGGTTTCTGAACCACTGGCATACTTTTCAGAAAAGCCTTTGCTTCTCCTTCTATTGTGACGTCGTTTCCCTGTTTCCTTCCGGTGGCTGTAGAGTTTCTGGTTTTATCTTAAGGCCTTCCTTCCATCATGAACCGATTGTTATACAGGGTGAGAGGTAGGGGTCTAGTTCCAATCCTCTGCATGTGGATATCCAGTTGTCTGTAGCTTTGGTTGAAGAGGTTGCCTTTCTCTCATATCAGGAAGCTGTAACCGCATAGGCTTGTATATGAGTCCCCAGTTCTAGTCCGTTGGTCAGCAAGTCTGCTGTATACTACCATGCTGGCTTTGTTATTAGAGCTCTGTAGAATGACTTCAAACCGGGTGTGGTGGTGCAATGTCTTTGTTCTTTGTGCTCAGGATTGCTTTGGCTATTTGGGGTCTTTGATCCTTCATATGAATTTTAGGATTGTTTCTTCTATTTATGTAAAGAACGGCATTATAATTTTGATGAGCATTGCCTTGAGTCTATAAATTGCTTTCAATAATATAGTCATTTTCACAGCATTCTATCAATCCATGAGTATGGGAGAGGGGTGTCTATCTCCTAGTGTCTTCTTCACTCTTCATGACTCAGGTTTTCTGTGTGTGTGTGTGTGTGTGTGTGTGTGTGTGTGTGTGTGTGTGTGTACAAAAATAATTAAAGAAGAAGTCAATAATTTGAGAGGGAGAGAAGGGGACATGTGAGGAGTTGTAGAGGAAAATGATGTAAATATTAATGGCCATGTATAAAAAGCTCAAGAAATTGTAACATTTCAAAAAAACATTTTTTTATTGTAGAAGTGTTTCACTTCCCTTGGTTGGGTCTATTCCAATGTATTTTTAGGATATTCTGAATGGTATTTTATGGTTCCTTTTTTCAACATGTTCATTATTAGCATACAGGAAGACTACTTTTATATGTATTGGCTTTATCCTGTTCCACTGATGAGACTGACCATCAATTTTCAGAGCATTCTAGTAGAATCTATAGGGTCTCTTATGTATAGGATCATATCATCTGCAAAGAATACTTTGAACTCTTCCTTTCCTGTTTGTATCCCTCTTTTTTTTTAACCTTCCTGTTGCTTTAGCTAAAACTTCAAGCAGTACATTGAGTAAGAGTAGAGAAGCTGGACCCCTCTCCTCCCCTCTGTCTCATTCCTGACTTTAATGGAAACACTTTGAATTTTTCACATTTAATATAATGCTGACTGTAGCTGTGTTGTGTATAACCTTCATTATGTTCAGATATGTTGCCCCATTACCAGTTTCTTTGGAGTTTTTATCATGAAAGGATTTTAGACTTAGTACAAGGCCTTTTCAATATCTGCTGCTGATGTTTTAACTTTTGTCTTTAAGACTATTTTTTGGTTACATTAATTGGTTTCTGTATGTTGAACTATCCTTGCATAGGATCCCTTCATACCTGGGATGAAGCCAATTTGATCATAGTGAATAATCTTTTTGATGTTGAATTTGGTTTCCAATGATTTTTTTTAATATTTTACAACTATGTTTTTCAGAAAGGTTGGTTTATAATTTTCATTTTCCATTATTGTGTTTTTACCTGGGTTCAAGTGTTGGGGTAATGCTGGCTTTGTAAAGACACTTCAGTACTGATCTTCCCTATCCACTTTATGGAATAGTTTTTGAAGCTTTTTTTTTTTTCTTTAGTTCTTCTTTAAGGAGCTGTAGAATCCAGCAGTGATTCCATCTGGGTTTGAGATTTTTCAACCAGGAGTCTTTTCATTATTTCTTCACTTAACATAGCTAGCTCTCTAGGGGTTTACTCTTGGTATTTTTTCATAGATCATTTGTGTTTAGAAATTCATCCGTTTCTTTTGGACTTTCTGGTTTAATGGGATGTATGTTTTGAAAATGTGACCTAATGATTGTCTATGTTTCTGTTGCAGTGTCTGCCTTCTCATCTCTAATTTTTTTTTTTTTGAGACAGGGTTTCTCTGTGTATTCCTGGCTGTCCTGGACTCGCTTTGTAGACCAGGCTGGCCTCGAATCACGAAGATCTGCCTGCTTCTGCCTCCCAAGTGTGCCACAACACCTGGTATCTCATCTCTAGTCTGAATTTGGGTCTTTTCTCTCTTTGGTGTCATTTAGCTAAGAATTTGTCAATCTTGTTTATCTTTTCCAAGTACAAACTCATTGTTTCATTCATTCTTTGTATTTTTAAATTTCCATTATTAATTTCCATCTCAACCTTTATTATCTCTTTCCATCTACTGATGTGGGTTTTGGCTTGCTCTTGTTCTCTTAGAACCCTAGGATAAACAATCTTTAAGTTATTTATTGGAGATCTGTCTGGATTTTTTATTGGAAGCTCTCTTAGCTGTAGACTTCCCTTTTCAGACTGTTTTCATTGTGTCCCACAGGTTCTGTTAGGTTATGACTTCCTTTTCCTTTGACTATAGGAATTTTTCACTATCCCTTGCACTTTCTTTGATGGTCCATTCATGATTCAATGGTGTATTATTTATTCTTGATGACTTTATGTTCTATAGTTTATTTTACTGTTGATTTCTAATTTGATTCATAATGGTACCACAGAATATAAGAAATTGTTTCAGTTTTCTTTCATTTGTTGAGACTTACTTTATACCCTCAAGTATGGTGTAGTTTAGAGAAAATTCCATTGGCTGCTGAGAAGAATCTGTGCTAGAACTCACTATGTAAACAGTGCTAGCCTCAAACTCACAGAGATCATCCTACCTCTGCCTCCCAAGTACTGAGATTAAAGGTGTGCACCACCACACCACTAAAGGATTGAAACAACAATAAAAAGATTCCCAACAACAACATAAAAAATAACCCAAGCCCAGGGGGCACCACTGCTGAATTCTACAGAGCTTATGTTATTTTTTCAATGTGTATTACTTATTTATTTTATTTTATGTGCGTGAGCACGTTGCCTGCATGTATGCCTGTGCCTCTTACAAGTGCCTGGTAATCAAGGAGAGCAGAAGAGGGCATCCAGTTGCCTAGAATTGGAGTCATGGATTGCCATGACCCACCATGTGAGTGCCGGGAACAGAACTCAAGTCCTCTGCAAGAGCAACAAATGCTCTTAACCATCTTTCTAGCCTCATGTTAATTTTAAGTAAAGACCATGTTTGGATACCCAACAGAATGATGCATATAATGAATTAGGTACAAGATTGTCTTTCTTTGAAGGTAAATATATTGTTAGGGGAAAGTATTCACCATGTGACCCAGGCTCGGACCTCCTCAGTGCTCTGCCAATCTGTAGATCGAGTCCTCATTTACTGAATACAGAAAGTCCCTTCAATTAGCACCTTAATCTCTTCCTGGGCGGTATACCACCACCATGAGCTCTCAGTTCATTGGCTTACTTCTCCTCAAGGCCAATTCACAGGTCTGTTTGCCATTGGTTTAATGGCTTAATTGTCTATTGTATAAATCAAAGTATTTAGCTGACTAAATCTTGCTAATTCATCCTCTGAATTCTCAATATGCCAAAAAGTCAGAGACAAAAAGTGAAACAGTATAAAAATATCTCATACAAAGCTCGGCGGTGGTGGTATATACCTTTAATCCCAGCACTTGGGAGGCAGAAGCAGGTGGATCTCTGAGTTGGAAGGCCAACTTTTTCTACAGAGTGAGTTACAGGATAGCCAGGCCTACAAAGAGAAACCTTGTCTCAAAAAACTAAAATAAACAAACAAAAAACCAAATGTCTAATACAGAGGTAAGCATTTTCTTTATTTCTAGTATCTCAGAGCATGGTGTTTAGTTGATTACAAACAGAACTTTATATATAAAGAGTGTTTATAAATCACTAAGTATACACAGAAAAGGGTAGAAAAAGAGCCAGAGAGCTGGAGAGATTGCTTAGTGGTTAAGAGCACTTGCTGCCTTTTTCTGGTTTCTACAGGCTCTGCATGCATGTGCTGCACATGCCATCAAGCAGATGCACATTCATGTGTGCGCAAGCATACACACACACACTTTTAAATGAATTTCTAAAAAGAGAAAGCCTGAACTCAATTTACAAAGAAAAATACAAATAACTAACAAATTCTAACAAATGAAAGACATTTAGCTTTTCATTGACCACTGGAATGTATAAATTACAACAGAAGAGGTAGGTGTGACCACAAGCTCACAAACACAGTTCCCGGGATTGCAAAATGCCAGGGTGGATGTGGCTGTCTGGGGAGTGGAGGGTGCAAAGACCTTGGAGTAGTCACAGCTTCCTGGTTTTCATGCTGTGAGCACCAGGAGAGTGACCCTTTCCAATGCAGCTTCAACGAGTTGCCATGGAAACTGAGGTCCTCTTTCTCCCCTTTTCCCAAACACCAACCACAGGAGTGAGTTTTACCTAAAGATTAAGAACTAGCCCATTTGTCTTCTGGGGCTATCAAACTCAGGGATACCTTATGGATACCTGTCCCCATGCCTATGAGAGACTAAGCAGGCTGTTTCTGGAAGAGCAGGGAGTTTAGAGATAGAATCCAGGTCACCCACTGATGGCAAGCTGAATTCCAGATAACGGACCCCATGGAAAATTCTCTCAAAACCCAACAGGTACATACCCATTCTTTTTTTTCTTTTCCCTTTTTAAGTGAAGTTTTTGTTTCTGTTTTTGCTTTGTTTTCTAATAAAACCAAGCAGAAGTGTGCCAATCAACAGCTTTGCTTCAGAGCTACTGTGAGCAGGTAATCAGCCCCGGACCCAGCTTCTGGTAGCTTCCTGTGCACTTGGCTGCATTCCCTGGGGTCAGAGCATTAGAGCAGTTCCCACACATCTTGGCTTTCTTTGGAGCTCAGCCTGGCACACCTGACTCTACCTGCATGCTTCCAAGGAGAGGAATCCCATCTTTGGCTCCCTCCTTCCCACAGACGTGAAAGTTAAGGTGGGGCAGAATGAAAGTGGCCGGGTGAGAAGGGAAATGATTTTGTCAAAACCTTCAGAGTGAGTTCTGGAAGCACAGCTAAGCTGGGAAGCACAAGGCTTGGGTCATGGACTCTCTGTCTGTTCCAACTTCTGCATACATATGCAAGAAATAACTGTATGTGTTTTCCTGGGGCTTACACAGGGCTTTTGAATGCAGACCGGCCTTATATGAACTCCTCTGTGAGTAATTTGAAAAACTTCAAGAAGATAATCTGTCTCTGTCTAGTTCCTGTGATCATACATAAGTATTTCTGTTTTGAAAGTTTTAAGGTTGGGGCTGGAGAGATGGCTCAGCATTAAAAGCTCACACTGTTCCCTGCACCTGAGTTGGTGCTGGGCTGCTTACATGTGCCTCCAGTTCCAGGAGCATCTGATGCCTCTGGCCTCTGCAGGCAGGTCTACATACCCCCTTCCTCCATCCAGCACACTCATCAAACATGTAATTAAAAATAATAAAAATATATCCTAGCTGGGCGTAATGGTGCATTCCTTTAATCCCAGCACTTAGGAGGCAGAGACAGGTAGATCTCTGTGAGTTCGAGGCCAGCCTGGGCTACATCATGCTTTCCAGCACAGCTGAGGCTATGTAGAGAGACCCTGTCTCAAAAAACAAAAACAAACAAATAAACAAAACAACAAAAAGACAAACCTAATAATAAATAGATAAAAGTTATAAACTGGAGAAACAGAGAGACAGCTCGGTGAGTAAAAGTGGTTGCCACACAAGCCTGGCAACCTGAGAGTGACCCTTCGAATCAACAGAAAAGTAAAACAGACAACTGGCTCGCAAAGTTCATTCTCTGATCTCCATGAGTGCACATCATCTACATGTGCACATACATACAGTTTTAGAAAAACTTTTCAAGGTTTTATCTAGATAATTAGCTTAGGCACTTTACTGGGCACTGAACCCAGGACCCTGTGAAATAATTCTCTGTGCAGATGTATGTACACTTGAACACAGGGGAGGGGACTGTGCACATGTGTATGTGAAGGCCAGCAGCCAAGGGCGGATGTCGTCCTCAATCACCTTCCACCTTATTGTTTGAGTCAAGGTCTCACTAAACCTGGAGTTTACCGATTACTGGCTGGCCAACAAGCCCCAGGATCAGCCTGTCTGTGGCTCCCCAGTGTTGGGGTTACAGATGCGCACTTCTGTGCCCAGTTTTTTATGTGGGTTCAGGGGTCGAACTCGGGTCTTCCTCCTTATGCATCGAGCGCCTCACTCAGTGAGCTGTCTCCCCAGCCCATCAAACACTTTTTCTTTTCTTTTTTATTTTTATTATTATTTTATTTTTTGAGACAGGGTTTCTCTGTGTATCCCTGGCTGTCCTGGCCTCACTTTGTAGACCAGGCTGGCCTTGAACTCACAGATCCACCTGCCTCCCAAGTGCTGGGATTAAAGGTGTGCGCCACCACACCCAACTGAGACACTTCTTGATATTAAACTTACACTTACACTTTTTGGCCTGACTCAGCCATTAGGTCATCTCAAAGAAGTCGGCTGAGGGAGCCTAAGAAAGTGAGACTCTTGCAGATGTGATAGCTCAGGACTTAAACCTCAGAGTGCAAATACTGATGACATTTACTCCATTAATGTCACATCGGCCTTCTGATTCACCTCCCCAGAATTGCCTGGCCCTGCTACGCCCCGCCCCCACCCCACCCAGGCCTCGCCTTCAGCTTGCTTCCTTTCTCTGCGGCTCTCCTGAGGTAAAGACTGGACTTTCGAATGGTTGCCATCTTTCTCATCAGTTCTGATGAGCTGTGGTTGCTCCAGAAGGTCAGATGAAAGCCAGAAGGACCTGGGCTCTAACTTTTCTTTCCCCTTCCAGGAAAGACTTGATATTTGGCCTCCCTGACATGCAGCTCCCTGGGGAGGCACCACCCAGAAGGGTCATACAGTGTGAGATAGGGACACGGGTCCATCCTGACTAACATTCTAAGGCTTGTTATCCCGTGAGACCACTTCAAAAGCCTTCCCCTTGGCCAAGCCACCTCCTGTGTATTTTATTTTGTTGTTCAGTTTTGACCACACCACCTTATACTAGGTTCCCCCCCATCCTCCTCACCATTGATTGCTCTGGAGTTGTACCATCCAAAATAACTATCCCACAAGCTTTACTTTAGACCCGGGTCTTCTAGAGAGCCTGGCCTAAAACACACTCAGGTGGCAGACTGGGTGAAAGTTTCCATGATAAGAGTAGATCTCAAAGCCACTGTGTATAGACATAATCCAATATGATTGTGCCATGGCCTTGGGAAGTCCCCCATTGAATCTGGTCTCGTCTCTCCCCTTTCAGCCCAGTGCTGAGAACATGGTTAATAAGTAGTTATTGAGTGACTGGATGGTGGGTGTGCGTGCATGCATGAGCCTTATTTAAATCAAAAGCTTGTGTGGTTTTAATCAAGCCTGTTTTCAGTGTGTATGCTCAGCAGGATGTTCAATAATCAGTTAAAGGGGAAAGAATGAGTCTCCCGGGGCTGTTCTTTCCTTCATCGTCTTAAAAAGTTCCATGGCTCTTGATTTCCTTTTCATGGCTCATTCGTATTTGTCTTTTTTCCCCTAACCTCTCCTGTTTGATTGCTGGTTTTATTGACCTCTGTTTTATTGACATCTGTTTTGGGCTGATCCTCATTTCCAAAATGAGAGTTGGAATTTTGCAGTCTGTGGCCAATGGCTCAATCTATCTTATCCCCTTCCATGGGAGGGAGACAGACTGAATGCACACGTTCTTTGTGCCGGCTTTAAACTTTTTCACTAAACTCATCTCTGCAGACAGTGACTATCAAGGGTCTCTCCCACTTCCTTGGAAACAGAACTGAAGAACTCAGTATCATTTCTAGATGGTCCTCAGACACATGGTTGTCACGATCCATTTTTAGCGCTATTTGCATTATTCCTGCAGCCAACCACTTCCACCTCCTACTTTTCCAGAGACTGTGATGGCAATACTCCCCTCAAGCTCTCTGAGTTCAAGAAAAAAGGAAATGTCTCACACAATCACAGAGGCCCCAGCCCCACCAGTGCTGGGCTCCGTCAGGGGGCATGACACCATCTAACCTGCTCTTCTCCTGATGGCAAATGCACGGAGAGGAGGCTTATCTGTCCCCTATCTCATTTGCAAATGACACCCTCAATGATGATGAGCTATAAATGAAAAATGACCCTACTGGGTCCAAAGAGATGGTGGCCCAGTGTTGAGGAGCACTTGTGGATCCCCCAGAGGACCCGAGTTACAGTCCCAGAATCCACATGGGGTGGCTCACAGCCACCTATAATTCCTGCTCCAGATCCCCTGCCCCTTCCTGGCTCTTGAGGGCTCCCATACTCATAACACATGTCCATGCAGAAACACACAAACACATAATCAGAAATGAAATAAATCTTTTTTTAAAGGAAAGAAAAGTAGATCTTCAGAAAAGGTAAAGCTCCCAAGAGCCACTTCCTTGGCTTGGGTCAGCCAGCATGAAGAGCAGAGGCTCACTTAGATCTGCCAGCTGCTTGGCCCTCCTCAGAGCTGATGGGTACTTTTAGTGTTTAAAAAGGGGTAATAAAACTTATTTTGAGAAACATGGCATGTTCAAAAATGCACCTCTATTTCCATCCAGCCCTGAAATGTTCGTTGTACAGCGCTCTAGCTGCATTACACATATAGCTCGGTATTTCTTTCAGTTACTTGCATATCCAGTGATTTTTCAAAAATAATCTTGGCTGGAGAGATGTTCTGTGGTTAAGAGAGCTGACTGCTCTTGGAGTCTTGGTTTCAGATCCCAGCGCCCACATGGCAGCTCACAACCACTAGTAACTGGAGTTCCAGAGGCTCTGAGCTGCCTGCCCTCTGACCACCACAAGCACCAGACATGCACATGGGGAACCTACTTACACTCAGCAAACACTCATGTGCATAAAAAATGTGTAAAAATAAATAAACCTTTAAAAAAATCCCAAATGTCTCCTACAGGGTTTTGGCAATTATTTCCACTTTTAAATTCCCACCTTTATGATTTTTTTTGTAATTTGTTTATATTTTTATTATAAGTCAACCTAGCTTTCTCCTCCTAAATTGCTAACAAGTTACCTGAAAACAAAGAATTAAAAGATTAAAATGTGGTGTAGATTTCCTTCCATTTCTATGCCATAGAAGACCAAGAGTCTAGAAAGCTCTATGCTACAGAAAAGAATTAACATATATATGTATGTGTGTGTGTGTGTGTGTGTGTGTGTGTGTGTGTGTGTGTGTTGAAAGGCAAGCTGGCACCCAGGCAGGCCTGCAGAGGCAAAGTCAGCTTTTCCTTTGCGGCTTTTGCTGATTTATGAAGCCCTATGGGAGGAGAGTTCATGGTTGGCCTTCCACCGCTGGGACCCTGGAGGGACCAAAGGAAAGAAAGAGAGACACAAAATGTAGGACCAACGCAAGGAAAAAAAAGTGCTAAAATTTGAACAATAGGTGGGTGTGGGTGTCCTCACAGGTACAGGGCTCACCTGGAATTCCATCCCCCACAACCTCAAGTGGGAAAGAGGCCTAATGATAGTCACAATTTCAACAGAGCTAAATGGACTAATTAAAAGACAAAGACTGTAACATTTGATTTTTAAACTGTATTTACTTTTGTGCCAGGGATGTTTTATTTATACACAGTGTACACATTCTCTACTCTTTAGAAGGTGGACCCATTCATAGAGTGCCTGGTTGAATTAGCATAGGGAGGAGAGCAGAGAGATATCTGGAAGGTAAGCAGAGGAAAGAGGAGACGTTTCTTTATAAGTTATTCATTCCTCTAGTCTTCTAGAAAGCAGCATCCCTCGAGGTCACAGGCCATCTTCCTCTTACATATCAAACACCAGCCCCAGGGACCGCAGCATCCTCCCTATACTTTCCTTAGGCTCTGCTCACAGAACAATGTCTTTATGAATGCCTCCTTTGGTTCTCCTAGATTAACTATTATTCTGTCTGCTTCCTGCTAGAACTGTTATAATCATACACACACAAAAAAAATTAGAATCATAAGAAAGCCAAAATATGAAAAATAAAGTGAATAGGGAAAATACACAAGGCAAATAATCAAGTGCAGATGCTGCAGCTATTTTAACACCAGACAAACAAGTTATGTGGTTCTGTATTAGCATTATGTCGTTGTTAGCCAAAGGCCTGGTCAATTAGGAAGTTATGGCTCTTGTCTCTTATGCAAGTAATAATATATATATATACGTATATGTATATGTATATATAAACTATAAGAAGGAAGAACAGACAAAACTGAAGGCCAGGTGGAGACTCTGGCAAGTTCTCCTAAACATGCAAATGAAAGATAGTGTCAGTGTTTCATATACTCTTCCAGTAGCAAAGAGGAACTATCTCCAACTAGTTTGATAAAGCCAATACAACCTCGATATCACATCCCAACAATCCCATTCTGAAAATGCAGATTTCTAAGCCAGTTTATGCAAGGACACAAACACACACACACACACACACACACACACACCAAAAAAAAAAAAAAAAAACCCAAGTCAGTATCAACAAACAAAATCCAATTGCGTTTTTAAAGAAATGTACTCTGGTCTGCTTTTTCTTGCCATATTTTTGGATTAATCAAATATTTTAAAATTTGTTTTATTTCCTGCCTTGGCTTCTTAGCCACACTCTGAGCAGTTGCTGTAAGATGACAAATGCACCAAATGTTTTATGGTTCAGTTAGAACTGACGTAAAATGCCTCATTCAGCACTAATATAAGGGCCTACTTGTAGCTTCTTCTGTCCCCTCTTCTCTCAGATGTGCTCAGGAAGAGGGCAGGGCATCTTCAACCATTACAAACTCCATCTTTCAGTGATGCAGTGAAGGCAGGAGTGTTGGGGGTTTTTTTTGTTTGTTTGTTTTGTTTTGTTTTGTTTGTTTGTTTTTTTTTGGTTTTTTGAGACAGGGTTTCTCTGTGTAGCCCTGGCTGTCCTGGACTCACTTTGTAGACCAGGCTGGCCTTGAACTCGCAAAGATCCACCTGCCTCTGCCTCCCAAGTGCTGGGATTAAAGGCGTGCGCCACCATCGCCCGGCTGTTTTGTTTGTTTTTAAGATGCCTTAAAGAAATCAGGTAGAAAGGAACAGAAGAGGATACCAGACAGATACCACTACCTAGAGAGACAGAGACAGAAAGAGAGAGAGAAACACCGTATTCAATATTTACCATACACCTACCATTTCCAGTGCTGAGAGAGAGAGAGAGAGAGAGAGAGAGAGAGAGAGAGAGAGAGAGAGAAACGCCCTATTCAATATCTACCATACACCTTCCATTTCCAGTGCTGCTTTTTCTTTTTTTCCCTGGATCCAAATTCTCACCTGGTGTCATTTTTTCCTCCACCTGAAAAATTCCCTTTACCTTTTTAAAGACAAGTCTCCTATGTAGCCAATAACTGGCCTGGAACTCATACTCCTCCCACTATGCCTCCCAAGTGCCAGCCTCAGGGGTGTGTCCCTTCGCCATCACTGGACATGCTGGTTTGATGGCAGTGAATTTGCTCAGCTTGGCTTGATATACTTGTAAATGCCTTTATTTCAACTCATTTTGGATTAGATATAGAATCTGACTTGGCAAAATATTTTGTTTAATCTCGGCACTTTAGAGATACTACTTCTTCCTCTGTCTGACCTGTTGTTTTCGGTGGGAAATGTTTGCATTTGCCATTCGAATGTTGCTTACATCTGAGCCAGCTAGTACGCTCACACGCTTCCCCACCCACATTACACAGGCTAGCAAGCCTGCTGTATACAAGATGAATAAACAGACAACAGGCACATTTCCATATTCTAGGAACACAGGAGAACTCCAATTAGTTTTTTATTGCCCCGCCAGTAAATACGAGAGGACGCCCAGGAACCCGCCAGGCATTTGAGAGAGTTATCCAATATTAAAGCAGAAACAAACCCTAGCAGAGAATAAACTTGGCAAGGGAAAAAGGCAGTTCAGGCAGCAAGTGGAAACTTTAGAAAGCTACAAACATGGCAGCAGTAAAACAGGAGCCAGCCGTTACAGGTTTTATATGAACACCGGAAGACAAATGCCTTTAAAACTTAAATATGAGGTGGAAATTTAAAAAAAAGTCCAAGCTGGACTGCAGCTGACCGTGGTCCCAGTGACTCAAGTCCCAGGTCCTCAGTAGGCTGAAGCAGGAGGACCGTTTCATCTCTTGAGTTTGAGTAGCCAGAGCAATGTAGTAAGGTTTTGTTTAAAAAGAACCAAAGAAAAAAATAGGTAACTAAATCAGACATTTAATTAGAGGAATTACCCCCCAGAAAATGAGATAAGGCTGAAAAAGAAATGTTGACTGAAGGACTTGTGTTAGAAGAACAGGAAAGGGAAGTGGGGAACTGAGCATGTGCAGAGTGGTGTGGGAGAAGCGGGTCCTCACTTCCGAGGTGGGAAGGCACTGGGCAGTATTTGAAGTCAATGAAGGGGGACAGTACAGGCAAACATGCCAGGAAAGACCATCCAGACTATTAAAGGAAGCTATATATGGTTACATCAGTGGGATCCCAAGAGGGAGGAGGGAACAAAGAAGGGGCTGCTTTGTGTTACAAGCCTGAGC
Source organism: Lophiomys imhausi (assembly GCA_907164525.1). Classification (NCBI taxonomy): domain Eukaryota; kingdom Metazoa; phylum Chordata; class Mammalia; order Rodentia; family Muridae; genus Lophiomys; species Lophiomys imhausi. The sequence continues at coordinate 4,366,762 of CAJQZJ010032551.1, forward strand.
ACTATCTGACTTTCAAACTATTAGTTTATTTCTTTCCAGATAGCATTCCCACAGGATGTGATGGCACATGTCTGTAATCCCAGAACTGGGAGGTGGGGACAGAAAGGTCCCAGTATCCTGAGCTACATAAAACACTATCACAAACCTCGGGACAAAAAAGGATCTTTGGGTTAACACTTGGGTAGAACACTTAGTTGCATGTGTGAGGCCCCGGGTTCTATCACACTTTCACAAAAATCAATGACTGAATTAACTAACAGAAAAATGGCACCCCAGTGTCACACTTGACAGGGCTACTAAGAAAAGCGTCAAGTGCACTGGTGTACTCGGGCACTGCTTGTTACCCAGCACATACAGAAGTCTCTGAAGCAACAATTTCGTTTTCCTCGGTGTATTCATTTCTTTTCTGTTGCTGTGATAAAGCACCCGACAACAACAACTTAAGGGACAAAGAGTTTATTTTGGCTCACAGTCCTAGAGGGACACAGTCCATCCAGGTGGGAAAATGTGGCAACTGTCAAGGAAAGCAATGATGGTATTAGCAGGAAGCTGGCTGATCTCGCTACATCATCTGCAATTCAAAATCAGCATGTGGGACCAGGCTATGCATCCTCAAAGCCTGCCCCCAATGCCATATTTCCTCCAGCAAAGTTCTGTAACTGGCCCAAACAATGCCACCCATTAGAGACCAGTGTTTACATGCATGAGCTTGCAGGGGACATTTTTCACTCAAACCATATTGCTTTCAGTTACTCAGAATCAACCATGCTCTGGAAATATTTAATAGAAAATTCCAGAAATTTGCAGTTGATAAACTATCAAATGTATGCTGTTCTGAGCAGGGTTTTGAGCTCCTGTTCTGAAAGTGTGAATCTTCCCTTTACCCAGTGAGTGTATTCACACTGGCTACACTACACTCTTGTTAGTCACTTAGGTTTAGGTTATCAAGCTAGCTGTCTCAGTAATTGAATACAGAGTCCTTGTTCAGTGGACTGTTATCTTCTTAATAAAGACCCCAAAGCATAAACAGAGTGAGGCTGGCAATTCACATGTACCAAAGAGGAGCCACCAAGTGCTTCCTTTAGGGTGTAAAGGTGAAAGTTCTTAGCCTAAGTAACAAAAAGGTCTGCTGGGGTTGTTATGTTTTGTAGTAAAATGGCTTTTTTAGTCATAAAATTGTGAAAAAGGAAAGCTCTCGTTGGATTTGCTGCTGCTCCTTGTAGAAGTTATGGCCACAGTGCACAGCCAGGTGCTTAGTTCAGTGGTGTCGGCATTCAGTGTGAATTTTAATGCCTGGGGAGAACAGTGTCTCCACAGAACAGGGCCATCTGCAGTTCCCAGCATCCACTGGGGTTCTCATATTCCTCCTGATCTTCACTCAAATAATTGGAATTCAGAATTCTTGGATCTCTCTGGCATTTGAAACGCCATCATTCAAGGACTTTATTTATTTATTTACTTACTTACTTACTTATTTACTTACTTACTTATGTTCAGGGACTTTATAACTATAAAATCCAGGGGGGAATCTCTCTCTGTCTCTGTCTGTCTGTCTGTCTGTCTGTCTGTCTGTCTGTCTGTCTCTCTCTCTCTCTCTCTCTCGTGTGTGTGTGTGTGTGTTGGCATATATGCCATTTCCTCAATGCCCTTTGCCTTCCTTCCTCTTATTTGCCATAATGGGGTTTTTAAATTTTAAGGTGCATTTTAAATTATGTGTTTATTGAGTTTTTTGAGTGAATGTTGCTATGGATAGCAACTGTGTTGATATAATATATACACAGTATTTTGGATAACAGACTTTTTGAGTTATAATTCATACATCATAAAAGAGACCTTTTTAAGATATCCTAGTGTTTGGGTTTTTTTGTTTTGTTTTGTTTTTGAGACAGGATTTCTTTGTGTAGCCCTGGCTGTCCTGCAACTCATTCTGTAGACCAGGCTGGCCTCAAACTCAGAAAGTCCCCTGCCTCTGCCTCCTTAGTGCTGGGATTAAAGGCGTGGGCCACCACAGCCTGTCTAAAGTGTACCTCAGGCTGGCCTCAGAGTCATGATCCTCCTGCCTCTCCCTTCTTCAAGGGTGTTTTTAAACTAGATGCAGGTGGCCGTCTTCATCCTTTTCACCCATATGTTTGTGCTTAAACAACTGCGACTTGTTTCCTAGACCCCAGAAAGGGGGAAAAAACATTCATTAAAGCATTAAACTGGACCTTACATATTTGATTTTCTTTTTTTTTAATAATTTATTTTTTATTTCTTCAAGTTACATCTCAATCACAATCCCCTCCCTATTCCCCCCTCCAGTCCCACCCTTCCACCCTCCTCCCCCTCAACCCCCCCATCCTCTTCCCTTCTTTTTTATTTCTTTTTTAGTTTAAGGTATTTCTTTTTTCCCCCCCAACAGCTCTCCCTTTCAGTCCAAAAAATGGTTCTTTTTCTTATAACTATAAATACAATACAAAACAACAGAAATAAATAGGCCACAATTATAAGAGTTATATGGCTTAGCATACATTCCCAATGTCCAGTCCATATGTATTTGGCACCTGACTTTAACATTCTACTATCTAACCATCTCCATGAGTTTAAAGTTCTATATCTAACTCAGCTTTCATACTAACTTGCCTCATAATTTTAAAAATATCTTCTTAGATCCAGAACACCCTCTTGATTCCTAAACAACTCAAAATTTAACTATGAGACTCTAGCTATCTATTCTTCAACCACCTCAGAGACCTGAGAGAGATAAATATATCTGATTATATAGGAAGTGCAGGGCCTG
>CAJQZJ010032551.1:4369640-4416692 GCA_907164525.1 Lophiomys imhausi
TAGATCCAGAACACCCTCTTGATTCCTAAACAACTCAAAATTTAACTATGAGACTCTAGCTATCTATTCTTCAACCACCTCAGAGACCTGAGAGGGATAAATATATCTGATTATATAGGAAGTTCAGGGCCTGCAGCTTCCAAAACTAAAGAATGACATACCAGTGGCTGCCTGGACAGTTCCCATTTTCTCTCCATACATTACAGCATCATATTTGTTTTTCTAGCCCTTTCTTCCTTCACGGTATATCAGCTAAAGTATTTCTTCCTGCATGTGTTAAGTCTGGGAGTGTGGGAGATTTAATAGAGTCTTAATTGTTAATAACTTCTTGTATAGGTGAGAAAAGCTAGGAATTCAAACTCTTAGCTCATACTTATGATCCAATAGGACCTTTCTCCACTGTGCCCCATGTTGTCTCCAGCTATAAATTCCTCTCAGGGATCGTTTAAGGCTTACTTCAAAAGTTTGGGCAAAGAAAAACCTCATTACTGCTGGCATGTTCCTACTGGCAAGCTCAGCCTCAGTCCTCTCCTAATATTTGTTCGTTCTTATAAATAGGAATAATCCTGTTTGCTCGTTGGGAATTTAATTTATCCAGGGGAAATACATTGGGAAGATAATGGACAGACACAAATCTGTTGATTGGCAGTCTCCAGTGGCATTAGCCAGGGATTATCCTTGGCCTCTGGCAGTTACAGTCAGGTTCCGCTGTGGGGACCTGGAAGCAGCATGCAGCCAGTGCCAGCCTCAGAGTGTAAGCAGGTGGATTTGACTGTCATCGTCTGTGATCTCAGGAGTCTTTTGAGACTTCCTTCTGGAAACAGCTGTGTAGTCTCAGTTGGGTCTTTGTCACAGTGGACTTGACCAGGCCTGCTAGAGATCCTGAGGACTCAAACCTTCAGGTCAAACGCTTTGTCCAAAGGAGGGCCAAACCCTACACCTGCCTCTAGCAGCCATTCCGTTGAATGTGGGCTCTGGCTGACATGGAGTAGCCCTGGATATGTCAGTCTTCTCTTCCTTGATTCCTTTTCATCTTTGTGTCTCACCTTCCTGATCAAAACATGGCCTCTAGGGAATGGCCAAATGTAGAGGAAGCTAGCCCAGGGAACTGCATGCTCACATAAGGGGAGGGTACAGTTGGCAGGGAACTGATCCTCACACATTGAAAGGGGTACAGTAGGTGAGGGTCTCGTTAAACTTGAAATGAGGAAAACACCCCCTGCACCCCCAAAACTGGACATTGGAGCAGATCTTCCTGCCTGGATGTTTCTTGCTGAGTCCCCAGTGTCTGATCTCACTAACTCAGTGACAGTGGGGACTGGAGAAGGGACCATATGCAGGATTTTATTATGGCAGGAACTGGGTTTCCCAGGTGACCCTGTTCATCCCCTGGCCGCTTTGGAATCCAGCATGGTGCATGTGGCTTCTGGCATTATGTTGGGAAGAAAGCTTTAACAACATCTTGGGATCTGACCCAGTGGTTCTTCTTGAGGAAATCCACCAAGAGAAAGTTGCCTGTACTGTAGGGAGTGATAGTTCTGGCAAGTGTGCTTGCTTTGTGGGTGGGGCTGAAGGAGGCACAAATGTCCTCTTATAATCTATGCTGAGGGGTTGGTTAAGAAATGGTTATAGGTCTGGGAAGACAATTCAGTCACTGAAGTGCTTCTATACAAGTATGAGGACCTGTATTTGATCCTTAAGTACCCACATAAAACGACAAGCATGTCTATAATCCCAGTACAGGGAGAACAGACAAAGGAGGAACCCCTGCCACTCACCTACTAGCCTATTTGGCAAGCTCCAGTCAGTGACAGCTTATCTCAAAAAATCAAGAGTGATGGCTCTTGAGAAACAGCACCCAATGTTGAACTCTTGTGCCCCCACGCACATGCATGTTTCTGTGTTTATGGGTACATGCATACACACAGAGAGACAGAGACAGGGAAATAGTTATTCGTGTAGTGAAATGTTTTTCTTTTTTTTTTTTTTCTTGGTTTTTCGAGACAGGGTTTCTCTGTGTATCCTTGGCTGTCCTGGACTCACTTTGTAGACCAGGCTGGCCTCGAACTCACAAAGATCCGCCTGCCTCTGCCTCCCAAGTGCTGGGATTAAAGGCGTGCGCCACCACCACCCGGCTGAAATGTTTTTCTTAAAAAGAAAAATCCTGGTGTTTCTAGTCTATTAATTTATTCATTCTGTAAACATATGTTAATATCAGTCGTTTGACAGACACTTGCCACATACTGAAGCTGATGCCCATGTAAGAAAAACACATCCCTACAAACAATGAACTAGTAAATAAATAACCCCTGAATGCAGTAAATACCAGGTAGCACTACCTGGGAAGGAAATAGCACACAGCATGGAAATACAAGTGCAGAGAAAGAAACCTGAAAAACCTATTCCAGAGCAGTTATGAATGGCTTTTATTTTCCTTTCTTTGTGCTTCAGTATTTAATAGCCTGTCTTCAGAAAATAACTTTTTAAAAGAGTCATCTTCTAATTCCTTTCATATTTTATGCCCTGCACTTTTGCCATATGCGTGGAGTACTGTTCTTTTTTAAGATTTGTTTTATTTTATGTGTATATGTATGTAGGTTTATGCACATGGGTGCAGATGCTGTAGAGGCCAGAAGAGGGCATCAGATCCTCTGAATACAGTTATGAGCTAAATGACAGGGTGCTGGGAAGCCAACTTGGCTCCTGTGCAAGGGCAACAAACACTTTTAACCAGCAGGCCATGTATCCAGCCCTGGGACAGTTGTCTTCCTGTCCTGTGATGGCAGGAAAGTGTAAACAGCATCAAAGTATAAGAAGAAGGGCAGAAATCCATTCAAAATTGATGTAAAAACCTTAAGGCAGGTTGTGGAAATCATATCTATTGTATTGTTGGGGGTCCATGCAGGCTTCCTGTGGCACTACTTTCTTTCCCCTGCAAACTTTATTTTCTGTGTTCCTACTTCTCAGCTCCATGATATCTTAGCATACTGCCTGGTCCCTCAGAGGTGCTCATAAATATCTTGCAGATTTAAGGAACAAACATACAAAGCAAATGTAAACAAAACACCTCTTGTTCCCCTTGGTTCACTACAAGTGTGTCTTTGGTGTGCTTTGACACATCTTTGAAGACCCATCGTTTGTTTTGAGAAAACAGTTCAAGTAAATTTCCAAGCTTATAAACTGCTTACGATTTTTATTGAATTGGAAAAGTGTTTGGCTCTTAGTCACTTGGAAAGCTGCTCAGGTTCTTGAAGTAGAGCAATGCAAGGTTAGCCTCTTAGAGCTATTACACTGACAGTCTCAGGCTGTGAGGGGATATGCTCCTTCTAATACTCAATCTCACTTCCAGGAATGGAGTCTGTAAGTACACTTAGGAAGGCATGAAGTGAGACGCATCCATCTCTAATCCCAACATGCAGAAGGCCCAAGGAGATGGATCCACTGAGACCCTACCTCAAAACAAGATATGAAAATGACATGTTCAGCCAGGCATGGTGGTGCACACCTTTAAATCCCAGAACTTGGGAGGCAGAGGCAGGTAGATCTCTGTGAGTTCTAGGCCAGCCTAGCCTATAAAGTGAGTTCCAGGACAGCCAGGACTGTTACACAGAGATATTCTGTCTTAAAAAAAGAAAAAGAAAGAAAGAAGGAAAGGATATTTCATCATCAGATTTTACTTGTCAAGTACTTTGGTGGCTGTTCCCCTATGCCCCCTGGTATTCTGAGGCATAGAATTGTTTTCACTCATCTGTGGATGCAGACGCTAAGGAACAGAGACAAAGCAACTCTCCTAAATGCTACCTAGCTTGTAGAGAACAGAGCCAGGATCTATACTGTGTCTTCCTCTCTGTGTCCCAGCTTGTATGACCCAAGATGCATCATAAGTTGCAAGATCACAGCACTTTGTGCAATTTTACCTGTTTGGAAGTAACCTAAGTACTCACCCAGGGGGGACCATGTAAGTAAATAACACTCCCTCTCTGCAGTGCAGCAAGGGGATAGCCTCCATGGTACACAGCTAACAGGGAGAGCAGGGGCAGCAGGGGCTACAAAGTGTGTTAATAAAGAAAGTGGGACAGTGTGTGTGTTCATGTGTGCTTCAATAAGGATAAAACACTTGAGGTGCTGAGGACATGGCTCAGTCAGAAAAGTTCTTGCTGTGTAGGCATAAGGACCTGAGTTTGGATCCCCATCTCCGAACTAAAAGCCAGGTGCTGCAAGTGCATCAGAAACCCGGTCCTGAGGAGGGCAGCGGCAGACAGATCCCTGGAACTTGTTAGCCACTCAGTCTAGACAAATCCGTGAGCTCCGAGTCCAGTGAGAGACCCTGCCTCAGACAGAAACAAGGCTGGGGCGTGACGGGAGCCACTGAGCAAGGTGCCTGGTGTGGCACTCTGGATTCTGCTCCCACATACATACGTGCACACACACACATGAACACACATGAACATAGACACATATAAACACTGGGGCTTGGCTATCGTTCAGTGGTAGAGGGCTTTCAAGAATGTGCAGAACACTAGATGTTCGATTCCCATGGCTGCAAACGAACAATTCCTCATACGGCACAAGGATCCCACTGTGGCAGGGAGCATCTCTTACTTTTGTAGCTGGGCTTCAGCCACGCATTTATGTGTCTTTCTTGGAAACATAGACCCCCAGGCACCTACTGCTCTTTGTTGTTTCTTCTTTGACAGGTATCTGCTTTGTTTATAGGGGCTTTTTTAATTATGTTTTTTTAGAATTTATATATGTGAACAAGAAATATGGTGAATGTTTATGGTCTTAACAAAATCAGTCGAAAGGCCTGCAATAAAAATGAAGTCTCTCTTCCACTCCTGAGTGGCAGCCTCCTCTGAACCCTCTCCTGCGAGGCAATTCCTGGGAAGGCTTTCCTTTTTTTCCTTCTCCCATTGGACACTATTGATCCTGAGGACAGAACAGCTCCTTTTGTTTGTCTGACTGAAACTGTCTCCCAAAATAAGACTCTAATTTCAGTGAGTTGGGTTTTCGTGGGTGTTTTTGGAGACGTCCTATAGGACTGAAATAACCCCTGGCTAAATTATAGTTTGCAGAGCCCTTGGGCCCTGTCCTTCTGTCACCATACTCACTCTGTAATCACTGTTCATCCCTCAGTAGTTAAAGAGCCCAGTCTCCTTTGTGGTTTGAAATATAGCTTTAATTTGATCCTAAGGAGTTTGGGATGGATAAAGTCATTGCCATGGCTGGGCGTTCTGGAGCTGTGTGAGACACTCAATGCTGTGGTTAGTTGTTACACCTGTGAAGCGTACAAAGGGTCTAAGCCACCATGTGTTTAAAGGATCTAGCCCCTTTGGAAGTCCATGTACTAGGAAAAGGTCTGCTTCTTCAAGCAGAAAGACCCTGCCTGTATACATCCTCTAATGCTGCCCAGGCCAAGCCAGCCTCGGGCAGTGCAGGGTCTGATGTGGGGCAGGTCTAATTCTGTCTTCTGTGGCTATAACAAAATACTTGAGGCTGAGTCATTTACAGTGATTAGAGGTTTACGTGGTTCATGGTTCTAGAAGTGGGAAAATCCAAGAACATGTCAGCAGTATCTGGTGAGACCTTTTCACTACTTCATAATGTGGAGGAGGGTATCCCATGGCAAGTCAGAGCTGGTGTGCTGGTTCTGCTCTTGCCTCTTCTTCTTACACATCTCCTAAGGGGGGCCCCCCCGACCCTCATTACATAATCTACTCCTACTTGTTTTCCCAAACACGCCTCCAAATGTTATTATTGTGAACTGCGGGATTATGTTTGCAACATTTGAACTTCAGAAGGGACACATTTAAAGGATAGCAAGCAGTTGGCGGGCTGTAACCTTAGGAGGAGCCAGAACAAAACACAGTTACAAATGAGCCACTCACGTAGCAGACTACCACACTGTGGCATGGTGAGGCTGCAGGCCAGTCCTGGCTCTCTCCTTCCCAGGCCTACTGCTCTTCTAGAAGCTGGGGGGCAGGGGGAGTCACATGGGTGTGTGGTACATTCATGAGTGTGAGTTCTCCATGCTGGGATTTAGGGAGCCTGAGAGATGCCCGTTGGAGCAAAGATAAAGTTGCCCTGGCTGAGCTGCCCCCCCCCATCCAAAGCAATCTCTACACAGGTCTGTAGGGGCAGATGCCTGCCTTTGTAGCAAATAGATATCAGGGTGCACCATGAGGGGAGTGACAGCCAAGCTGCATACACCCCAAAGAATGAGGACAGCACTACCCCTCACCTTTGGCCCTCCTAAACATGGTTGCTAGGGATGCTGTTGTCAAGAAGGAAGCCCTAAAAGGGTGACATAGCCTACAGATGTCTGTTACTTGGCTTGTAGTGTGTTTTCGTGACATCAGGAGTTCACCTGACGGTGTGATGGTGGCTCAGTGCTAGAGCGCTCACTCTGTGTGTGCAAGGCCCCGGGTTCCGTGCCCAGTGTCACACATGCGTGTGTGCACACCCTCAGAGTGTACCTAGGAATCTCAGGTTGGGCATCCTACTTCTCTGCAAACTTCAGCATACCTAGCTACATGGCTGCTGTTTCCACTTGGAAGAGGGAGGTAGAGCAGGGTCCCCACCACCCCATCATAGGCTGGGTGCCCTACTGTCCTACTCTGGCCTCCCCATTCCTGTTACATGCCCCTCTCACTGAGCCCAATCTTTTCACTTGCCTTCCTGATTATAAGCATAGTTTCCATGCTCCAACTTTGGTAGGCATGTGGGTTTGTCCCCAGGACTTCTCTTTCCTCCCACCCTCATGCCCTTACCTGGGCTATCTACAAAAAAACAAGCCTGAGATCAAATTCCTTTATGCTTTAGAGTAGAGTACCTAAATAGAAGGGCCCTTGAGTACACCCTAGTGTCCCATGGGAAGCCAACAGACAAGGCTCCTCGACAGGTCTGATACCTACTCTGCCCCAGAGGTGCAGATAGATAGATAGATAGCTATTGTCAGTTTGGGGACAAGCATCTTCAAGGGCAGCTGCAGTGAAATGGGTCAGGGAGCCAAAGGCACCTCTAGGACAGCAGAATCTTCCAATTTCCTTCCAGCAGGTCCAGGAAGTACAGGGAAGCTCAGGGAAAGAGGATCCCTGGCTTACAGGAAGGAGATGGCTGAGCAAGGCAGTCTGCGTGGTACCTGGTGTGCCAACCACTCAGGGGTCTCTAGAGGAACAAAACTAACAGGGTGAATCTGCACATTCAGAGAAAGGGGGTTTATTGGAATGACTTACAGGCTGGTAGTCCAGCTAGCCCAGCAATGTCTGTCTGCCAATAGGAGGTCCAAGAGTCCAGTGGTTGTTCACTCCACAAGGCTCATCTTCAGTATATGATTGAATTCCAAAGAAAGTAGGCTCACCGATTGTGAAAGTTAACAGATTCGGTAACTCTGTCTAGAAGACGACGATGCTAATCGGTTGCTCCTACCATCTCTGGATAAACCAAAAAAGCAAAAGAATGAACTCTGTGAGAAAATGAGCTTCTAGTATCTCAGAATACAGTGAAGGACAACAATGAATTCCATGATAAAATTCACTGGCTCCCAATGTGCATAAACAGTCCAAAGACTCTAAGTGTGTTCTGGAAGAGAATCTTCTCTCCAGCAGCCACAGAGCTCAAGTTGTGGAAAATCAAACCAAAGCCCTCATTTGTAAGGTTGGCTGAATTATAGTACAAATTCAGGTCCCAGCCTTGGAGGGTTTCTGTAGTTAGAATAAGGACACACTAATTGGTAAAGAATGGGATCCTATAACTTGGGATGGGGATGTGTGGGAGGACCTAGGAGAACCCCAAGATTCTCACCTGAAGTAGTAGTCTCTTCACCCTCCGCAGAAGATGTCTTCACAACCCCAGCCCCTGAAATATTGCCTCTTCCACCTTTGACTGAGGAAATCAATCCCTCATTGTCTGCTAAGCCAACAATGACTATAGTTGCCAATAGACCCACAACCAGATTAGGTCTAAGCAGGCTTGCAGATGGGAGATCAAACGTGTACTCCATGAGGAAGTACACTACACTATTAAAGAGCTTAAGGAGCTTGCTAATTCATTCAAACAGAAGTCTGGGGAATGTGTGTGGGAAAGGGTTTTAAGAGTGTGGGATAATGGTGGAAGGAACAAAAAAACTGGATCAGGCTGAGTTTATCGATATGGACTCATTGAGTGGAAATTCTAGGTTGAATATGGAAGCTCGCCCAATTGAAAAAAAAAGTTTGCTTGGAGGGTTGGCTGAAGCATTTGTCAAAAGGTGGCCTACTGAAAATAAGTTGGAGATCCCTTGGCTTAGTGTTGAAGGGATTTCAAGGCTCAGGGAAATGGCAATGCTAGAGTCAGTACACTGTGTAAAACCTAATACTCCACAGTGGGAAGGTCTGGAAGACATCCCCTTCACTAGTCTATAAGATGCAAAATGGTGAGAGGGGCACCAGCATATTTGAAGAACTTTGTTTTGCCCTTTTCCTTGTGCCAGATCTTAGTGTGGGAGATGCTACTGGTCAGTTGGATGAATTAAATGCAATGGGTTTAATTGGGCCCTGAGGTAGCAGGGGCCAGGTAGCAGCACTGAATCACCAAAGGCAAGGTAATTGTAGTTACCATAATGGCCAGCACAGACAAAGCAATGTCCATAATGCCCTAACCCATAATGGGCAGCATGGGCGAAGTGAATTTTGTATTGACATGACTCATATGGACCCTTGATAATGGTTAACCAATGATGGTATTTCCAGGCATGAAATAGACAAGATGCCTACTTGTTTGATCTGTATAAATGGAAAATTTCTTAAAGAAGGGCTACATTGGATCATGGCAAAATGGAGTCTCAGCTTATGAACCAATTTTCAGACTTGAGCCAGTTTGTAGACCTAGAACATCTTGAATGAAGGAACAGTTTCCCTCTAAGGATCTTGGTAAAATACCCAAGTTTCACAGTTAGCCTTTCCCCAATCCTTCCCCAAAGGGACCTACAGCATTTTACAAAGGTACACTGGGGGAAAGGAAACAATCAGACTTCCCGGGGTCTATTGGATACTGGTTCCAAATTAACATTGATTATGGAAGATCCCAAGAAACATTGGGCCCCTCCAATTAAAGCTGAGGCTTATGAAGGTCAGGTGATTCATGGAGTTTCAGCTGAAGTCTGACTCATAGTAGGTTTAGTGGGTCACTGAACCCCTCCTGTAGTTATTCTCCCAGTCTCAGAATGTACAACTAGGGTAGATATGATTAGAAGTTGTCAGAATTATTACATGGGTTCCCTGACCTGTGGTTGGAAAGGCTAAATGGAAGCCCTTAGAGTTTGCCTCTGCCAGGGAAAATAGTGAATCAAAAACAGTACTGCATCCCAGGAAGAATTAAGAAAGTAGTGCCACCATCAAGGACTTGAAAGATACAGGGGTGCTGGTTCACACACGTCTCCTGTCTGGCCAGTACAGAAGACAGGTAGATCATGGAGAATGACAATTGGCTATCAAAAACTTAATCCAGTAGTGACTCCAATGGCAGCTGCTGTACCAGATGTGGTGTCCTTACCTGAGCAGATGAACACATCTGTTAGTACATGGCATGCAGCTATGGATCTAGCAAATGCCTTTTTCTCAGTACCTGTTCACAAAGACTACCAAAAGCAATTTTATTTCAGGTAGCAAGGCCAGCAATATACATTTACAGTCTTGCCTCAAGGATATATCAACTTTCCTGCCCTGCATCATAACTTAGTAAAAAGGGATCTTGATCATCTGTCTCTTCCACAAAATATCACATTGGTCTACTATATTGATGACTTTATACTGATTGGACCAAGTGAACTGGAGGAGCAACCACTTTGGACTCCTTAATAATGTGCATCCACATCAATAGATGAGGGGAAAAAAAATCCAACCAAAATTCAAGGACTTTCAACCTTAGTGAAATTCTAAGGAGTTCAGTGTTATTGGGCATGTAGATATACTCCTTCTAGGTGAAGGATAAGTTTTTGCCCCTCCCACCAAGAAAGAAGCACAAAATTTATTTGGATTCTGGAGACAGCACATTCCTGCCTTTGGTATGTTACTCCAATCCACATACCATGTGTCTCGGAAAGCTGTTAGCTTTTTGTGGGGCCTGTTACAAGAGAAGGCTCTTTAACAGGTCCAGGCTGCTGTGAAGGCTGTTCTACCACTTGGACCATATGATCCAGTAAACCTGATGGTACTTGAGGTGTCAGTGGCAGATAAGAATGATGTCTGGACCCTTTCGCAGGCTCTTATAGGTAGGTAACAGAAGAGAACCATGGGATTTTGGAGCAATGCTCTACCATCATCTGCAGATAGCTATTCTCCCTTTGAGAGACAGCTCTTGGCCTGCCATTGCCTCTTGGTGGAAACTGAATGCTCGACAATGGGCCACCATTACCATGAGGTCTGGGCTATCCATCATGAGCTGGTGTTATCTGACCCAACAAGTGATAAAGTAGGAAGTACATAGTAGCAATCTATTATCAAATGGAAGTGGTTTGTATGTGATCAGCCCTGAGTAGGTCCTGAGGGAACAAGCAAAATACTTGAAGAAGATGCCCAAATACCAAATACTATTCCCATCACAATTCTGTCTGCTGCCAAGTATACACCTATAGGCTCATGGGGTATGCCCTATGATTGGTTGACTGAGGAAGACAAGACTAGGGCCTGGTTTGCTGATGGTTCTGCACATGATGCAGGAACCACCCAGAACTGCATCATTACAATGCATTTCTGGGGAAACCCTCAAAGACAAAGGGGAATCTTCACTGTGAGCAGAACTTCAGGCAGTGCATATGGCCATACATGTTGCTTGGAAGGAACATGACCAGATACGGGATTGTTCACTGATTTCATGGGCTACAGCAAATTGATTGACTTGATGGTCAGAGACTTGAAAAAAACATAATCAAAAAATTGGTGAAGTCAGGTGTGGCAGCGCACACCTTTAATCTCAGCCCTCAGGAGGCAGAGGCAGGCGGATCTCTGTGAGTTCAAGGCCAGCCTGGTCTACAAAGTGAGTCCAGGACAGCCAGGAATACACACAGAGAAACCCTGTCTCAAAAAAAGAAAAGAGAGAGAGAAAAGAAAGAAAAGAAACTTGGTGAGAAAGACATTTGGGCAAGAAGTGTGTGGATAGATGTCTCCAAACAGGTAAAAGATGTGAAGATAGTTGTGTCTCATGTGAATGCTCATCAAAGGGTGACTTCAGCTGAGGAGAGGTTCCATAATCAAGTAGGTAAGGACGACCCATTCTGTAGACAGTCAGCCTTTTCCCCAAGCCATCTCTGTCATTGCCCAGTGGGCCCTTGAGCAAAGTGGTGGCAGAGAAGGAGGGTATGCTGAACTCGACAACATGGACTGCCACTCACCAAGGGTGACCTGGCTACAGCTGCTGCTGAGTGCCAGATTTGCCAACAGCAGAGACCAGCACCAAGTCCCGGCAGCACTCCCCAGGGTGACCAGCCAGTGACCTGGTGGTAGACTGACTACATTGGACCACTTCCCCCATGGAAGGGATTCTTTGTTCTTACTGGAGTAGATACCTATTCTTGTTACAGAGTTGCCTTCCCTGCACATAATCCTTCTGCCGAAACCACCATCCATGGCTTACAGAATGCCTTATTTACCCTCATGGTATTCCACACAGTATTGCTTCTGACCAAGAACACGCTTCACAGCCAGAGAAGTGTCACAGTGGGCCCATGATTATGGAATCCACTGGTCCTACCATGTTCCCCATCACCTTGAAGCAGCTAGCCTGATAGAAAGATAGACTAGCCTTTGAAAGACACAGTTACAGTGCCAATTAGGTATATGCTTTCAATCAGTGTCCAATATATGGTACAGTTTCCCCCATAGCCAGGATCCACAGGTCCAAGAATCAAGGGGTAGAAAGGAAAATGGTTCCACTCACTGTCACCCCTAGTGACCCACTAGGAAAATTTTTGCTTCCTGTTCCTTCTACCTTCAGTTCTGCTGGCCTAGAAATATTAGTTCCAGAGTGAGAAGTGCTCCTACCAGGAGTTATAATAAACATAATCCATTGTACTGGAAGCTCAGACTTCCCTCTGGTCACTTTGGGTTTCTGCTGCCCTTAATCCAACAGGCTAAGAAAGGAGTAACAGTGTTAGAAAGGGTGCTTGGTCCAGATTACTGAGGGGAAATTGGATTGTCTCTCCACAATAGAAGAAAGAAAGATTATGTCTGGAGTGCAGGGGATGTTTGTAGTGGTTCTCAACCTTCCTTATGCTGTGACCCTTTAATACTTTTCCATTGCTACTTTATTTATTTATTTTTTTTGTTTTTTGAGACAGGGTTTCTCTGTGTAACAGCCCTGGCTGTCCTGGACTCGCTTTGTAGACCTCGAACTCACAGAGATCCGCCTGCCTCTGCCTCCCGAGTGCTGGGACTAAAGGCGTGCGCCACCACCGCCCGGCAATTGCTACTTTATAACTGTAATTTTGATACCGCTGTGAATTGTAAATATCTGTGTTTTCCAATGGTCTTTGGCGACCCCTTTGAAAGGGTAGGGATCTCAACCCACAGGTTGAGAACTGTTGCTTTTAGGGCATCTCTTGGTGCCTCCATGTCCTGTGATTAAACTCAGTAGGAAACTACAACAACTTAACCCAGACAGGAGATAACAAAGGGTTCAAAGCCTGCAGGCATGAATGTGTGGGTCACTCCTCCAGGAAAAGAGCCAAGACCTGCTGAGTTTCTTGCAGAGTGGAAGAAATACAGAATGGGTAGTACAGCAAGTTAGTTATACATAGCAGGAAAGGTCACGTGACCAGTTGCAGAAATGAGGATTATAACTGACATGAGCGTTTGTCGTATTTTGCTAAGAATGTATTGGTACAGATACCTGTGTTTTATTTCCTCAATTTATCATATAACAAAATATCAATTAAGAGAATATCAGTGGTTATTATATATAAGTTTGAGATATTGTAAGAATGTCTCTTAAAGGACATTGCCACCAATTCTAAAATTTACAATGCATTTGTGGTTGTATGAGGGATAGTTATAACATATTAGGTGTAGTTATGACCTGGTTATTGTTTTCATTTGGAAACTAATCATGACATAAGGAGATACGATTGTGTGTAAAGGTGACAAGGGGTAGACTTATGGTGGCTACAATTGGTTGTAAACTTCACTATATCTGGAATGAACTTAAAACCATGTGACTGGACACACTTACATGAAAGTCATTTGTTTTTTGTTTGTCTGTTTTTTAATTAAATCATTTGAAGTGGGAAGACTCATTTTAGTACATATCTTTCAAGGTGTAATCAATCAGGTGCATTTGCCTCCTTAAATTTGTTAAGTAGTTCCCGCCATGGACTATCAGTATTCTCTGAATGTCTACAAGAGACTCCAGTGACTGGAGGGGACTCAGTAGCTGTAGGTATTGGCAAACTTGAAAGCCTATTCCAGATACTTCAAAAACTCACCCTTATACTTCTGCTGCTCTACAACCACTTCTGATACCAAAATCTGTATTAGTCAGGGTTCTCTAGAGGAGCAGAACTTATAGATAGAATGAGTGAATATCTATAGAAAGAGGATTTATTAAGATAGCTTATGAGCTGTGATTCAGCTAGTCCAACAGTGGCTGTCTACCAACGGGAGGTTCATAAACCAGTCCACGAGGCTGGATGTCTCTGCTGGTCTTCAGTATACACCAAAATCCTAAGAAGTAGGCTCTAATGCCAGTGAAGGAATGGACTTGCCACCAAGAGCAAGAGCAAGCAGGCAGAGAAAGCAAGCTTCCTTCTTCCATGTCCTTAATATAGGCTGCCAGCCGAAAGTGTGGCTCAGATTAAAGGTGTATTTCACCACCTCGATTAAAAGTGGGTTGAAAGTGGGAACACTTTAAATGATTTAATTTAGAAAAGATCCCCCACAGGTGTACCCAGCCACGTGGGTCTCATTAATTCCAAACGTAGTCAAGTTGACAACCAAGAATAGCCACCACACCTGGTCAGCAGGTGCGTGGGAAGTTACATAACAACGAAGAGCCTACTGTAGGAGAGGGAGCCGGGCAGCATCTGCTGCTCTTAGGAGCGGTGAATGGAGGCTCCTGCCCAGGCTCAGCAGTCTGCAAGTGCCTCCAGAGCTTTGGGGAATAACTATGGGTTTGGTGCCTTCCAGGAAAGCTGAAAGAATGGAGCCTCATTTTATATGGCACAGCAGAGCATCCGTACCACACCTTCAGTTCCCATCAGTCTCGCTCACGGATGCTGGAGCTGTCAGTCCCGGAGCTGGAGCCTCCCAAGGTTGCTGGGCAACCACACCAGGCAGAGACACCTGAAGATGAGGAAGAGTACACAGGTAATGAATGACCTGAATGAGAGGAGATGGTTAGCCTCCCAACTTCGTTTTCCACTGTAGCTCTCAAATGTGGGGGTTTTGGTTGTAAGTCTTATGTTGCCTGGAAGTTGTAATAATGACAGTAATTTGCACTCACACAGCTCCTTCCATCAAAGGCTCTTCTAATACTTTACAGACCAGTAAGTATACTTCAAACCAGTAAGTATTCTCTGACCTTTCAGGCTCGGGCACTGAGCTCCTTCCTATATGCCCAACCAGAACTGGGGTTTGCCCTGGGTTAATTAGCTAGCTCCAGGTTTGCCCCCTTTCTTCAAAGTCCCTCATCACAGGACTTAACATCCTGACTCTCTCAAGTCCATCCACTTTGAGCAACCAGAAATAAGAAGGAAGTTTGGGTTCCATGAGCTTGTTTCCAAGAAAAAAAGATGGTGGTTGAGAAGTGACCACTCTTCAGGGCTGGAACCCAGGAGAGGCATCAAGAGATGAATCAATACAGACTGATGTTATGCAAATTGGTTTTCAGAAATTCACAGCATGTAAAGGCCCCTGCTGCCAAGGCTTCTACAGCTGTCCCATTGGCATGGTGGCCTTCATCTCTAGACCGTTGGCTCATTCACATGGTAGCTAGGAGACAGTAACCTAAAGATGTCTTTGGGCACCCCCAGCTTCTGAGCAGAGTGAAGATGTTATTTGAGATTAAAGCAGTTCATTTTCCTATGGGCCATCCCACAGCAATTGTACGGCACTGGGTGTTTCTGGTTGGGCATATTTTTCTTAGCTAAATGCTCGAGCTACCTGACAAATGATGGGTAATATCTCAAAATATGGATAGCTAAATGGAAAATTTCACCAATACAAATCAAGCATAAACCCTGGTCGATTCCATTTTAAATTTCTTCTGTCATTCCTTTAAAATGGAGCATTGAATTATGTATGGACTAATCTGCTGTTTTCCCTTGTGATTTATAAACCATGGCAAGATTCAGTAATTATTAATAAAGAGCTGATTTTCCCCCTTAAAATCTGCTACTGACTCCAGCCATGTGCATTGGCATCTCACCCTTATGCTGTTCTGCTCTGAGTTACTTGGTCCCTACCCAGCATGGCCTGGATAAAGGAAGAGGTTTCCATGGGAATAAGATGTGTTTCTCTCTCTTGGGAAAGCTCCCTGAAGTCTAGGAGGAAACTGGAAGGGAGATCCAGTCACAGAGGCAGGCCAGAGTGACAGAAGGTGCCATGGTATAAGTGGCCAAGCAGGAGGAGCAAGGAACAGCCAGCCATGTTAAAGTCCCAAGAAAGGGAAAGGGGTTCACAGGCTGTGGCTTTCAGAACATAGAAAGCTGATCATTGAAAAACTGTGCATTTATGGTGATACCCAGGCTGTCATTGGCTTCACCTGAACCTCATGAACAAGAGTCCATATCAAGAAAGACAGAGAGGGTCCAATGGAGCAGCGGTCCTGGGGACCAGTAGCAGGGGATGAGAGGTAGACAGCCAACACTCTCTGGGACAAGAAATAGAGGAGGTGGAAGAGGAAAGATCAGGGAATGTTTGTGGATAACAATGACCACAAATAGCAGCCGGCCAGATTGCCCTCCACAGGAAAATGTGGCTTCCACAGAAGGTGCTCAGCATTGCAGTGGTCCATTTTCTGTTGTTGTAACAAAATCCTTAAAGCTGAATGCTTATAAAGGGGAAAAAAAAAGATGTATTCAACTCACAATTTAGGGGACTAGAAATGTGGCCTACCTGTCCATCTCAGAGGAAGATCCTTTCGGCTGCATCACAAGAGAGTAGAAAAGCAGGAAATAAATAAATAAAAAGCACAGGGTGATGTATAAGGGCCAAATGGATGGCAAGGCCTTACTTTATAACAACCTGCCCATTCTGGAACTAGTCAGCATCAACCCCTTCTGAGGGCAACATCCAAAGTGTTCTAACTACCTTGCACCCCATGCCCATAGGGTTTTCATCACGGGACAAATACTTAAGAGAAATAGTTAAAAGGAAGAACAGTTTATTTGGGCTCATGGATTCAGAGGCTGCACGGCTTGGAGTCACACACAGTGCCATGGCTCTGAGGAGTGGAGCAGAGCCTCATGATGGAGAGGAGGGTGGAGCAGGGGATGCTCACTGGTGGCAAACAGGAAAGAGCAGACAGACAGGAAGAAGCCAATGAGTGACACTCCAGCGAGGCCCCACATTCTATGATTCTACCACCTGCCCAAATCTGCCAACATTTTGAATCCATCAATGGGCGAAAGTTGACTAGGTCAGAGGCATCATTGATCCAGTTCTCTCTGGAAGCATTCTACAGACACACACAGGTGTTCAGAAGTTATCTCCTAGGCATCCCTGAGGCCCGTCATTTGACAGGCACAGCTAGTCACCACACTAGGAGATTCCACAACCCCAGCACTGTCCCACTGAGGACCAAGATTCCAGCTCACAAGCATTTAGGGCCAACTCCAAACTAGACCAGGCCCCTGGCCAGAGCCAGGCAGCAGGGCTAGTCTCCCGCTGAGATGAGTGGTGAACTAAGTCTGCGCTGGAGTCTGGGGCAAAAAAGAACATGGCCAATGACATCATCAAGTAGGGTGGTAGACTAGAGAACAAGGGGCCTGGTGATCAGAAGGTCTGCCAGAACCAAGAATAGCAGCCCCACTAGGCAAGATAAAGTACAGGAAAGACATGAGAAGGGTACTAAGAATGAACAGCTTGGAGTGAGGGCCAGCCTACAGTGACAGAGCCATCTGGTGGTGGCAGGGGTGCAGGCAGACCCCATGAGCACCACTAGAATTCATTGGGATACTTAATTGAAGAGTGGAGAGTGGACCCTGGGCTGGCCCACCTGAGAGACCAGGTTCAGCAGTTCTGGGGTGCTCTGAAGTCTATAACTTGTGTGAGGTAAGTTCAAGACTTACCTACCCAGGCTGCAGAGTGAGTTCAAAGCCAGCCTGGTCAACTTGCAGAGTCTCTTGTCTCAAAAACACACATGCAGACGATATTGCTCAGTGATAGAGCACTTACATTGCTCATGTATAGCCCCAGATTCAATCCCTGGTCCTGAGAAAAAAGGAGAAGAGAGAGAGAGAGAGAAGGGATAAAGTGGGAGAGGGAAAGAAAAGGATCCCAAGTTTCTTTCCTGATTCATTAATTTGTATTTTCATCTTTTTTTTTCAACCCTGGATTTGCCCCACAAAGGACTGAAAATTGGCTTTTCAGATTGGCCGGTGTTGCTTAGCCTCATGGGGCTGTGGTCTGCTGTTAGCCAAACTGTTCAGAGCATCCAAGCTCCTTTTGCTGGGAGTCTCTGCTTGGTGTGCTGCATAGCACACCAACTCAGGAAGCTAGGCCTCAGAATCACTTTCAGCTAATTGAGGAGAGATGCAAAGCAGACATAATTACAGATTGCAACACAAAAACAGATGCTCACAGAGAGAATGAATTACAGCTGGACCCCAGTATTCCTGGGAGGGAAGGGATGGTTCGGGTAAGATAGCTAGCCAGGTGGATCTGATTCAGTTTGTTTCATGGGTGAGATGAAGCTTGATATTTAACTTTTAAAACGACCCAGAAAGCCACATGCTGGTTGATTGGTTGGTTTACGAATTTGATAGTTGCTCTTGGATGGACAATGTCATATCTCAACTTCTCCAGCTGAGGGCTGGCTGCTGCCCATGGCCTTGATGCTGTATCACCATTCTGCTGCCCTAGCTGTCATGTGGACCCCACATCTCTTCTAGAGATGCCCGGTGAAACTTCCCACTGTGGGAAGGCCTGAGAGGCGGGGACAGGTGAAGGTGACAACTGACATCAAGATCCTGTGGACCAGTGCTGGGGAAGGCCCGGTTCAGGCCCTCCCCAAGGCCATCTCCATTTAGGGACTTGGTAGGACATTCTGCCTGCAGATGGTGAGGACATCTACCCTCACTCCACTCTCCCTTCACCTATACGCTCACATTTCAGCCACCAGCAAATATTCACCTAGAACCTGCTGCACACAGATGCATCCTAGGTACTTGCATTGAACAAGCTAGACCCCATCTTGTCTGACTCCATTCTATCTGCAAGGAAATGTGGCCATGTCCCTCTTCCCCCAACATGCTGAATCTTTCTAAGATGGGGGAAATTGCTACTGAACTTGAGGGACATCATTTGTACTTTAAGAAGTCAAGTTTGACTACCCATCCTTAAGCCAATTAAAACAACCAAATTAATAGTAAAAAGCAGGAAAGGGAGATATGTTCAATGTAGCCACATTAGGAAAAGGGACACAAGGAAATCCTCTGACCCCACTGCCCACCCCAAGTCCACATTCAAGGTCCTGAAGTGAGATTAAAGTTTAGACAGAGGTCGAAGGATGTGCACATCTAAGCAGTCCTGGTTAAGTTGTGGTTCTTCACACTAGTGACCCATCATTGTCTGGGCTTCAGTCTCACCCTATAAGATGGTCTGACAAGCTATAAATCTCTCTGGAGACAAGCTCCCCTTTTAGCCAGTCTTTGCTACTTTGTGGGTTCTTCTTTCTTCTACCCTTCTCCATCCCTTTTCTTCTCCCCTTTCAGCCCTCTAACACTAGATATGAGAGAAAAAAATCGAGAAGAAAGAAAAGAGATCCCTGAATAAAGTTAGGGGTCAGAAAGGGGGCGATGTTATCATTAGACTACCTGCTGATTTGGGGCATCAAGCTCCTTGGGGGAAAGTTTGATCTTTGCCATCAGAACATCTAATTTCTTATTATTTCTTCTTTGAGCGTGACTACTTAACAACCTGTGAACAAGAGCAACCAACAACCAACCAGTCACCCACCACCTCTCGGGGCCCTAGCATTTATATACCCTCTGAAAAGTCTCCAGAATTCCAAACATCACACGGCCTCAGAAACTATCTTCAGCTGGCAAAACTATGCCTCTGTGAGAGCAGGAAGCAAATCATAGTCAGCTGCTGCAAAGCAGCCCCGCATCCCCACACCTGGTACTGGATTCTTATAATATGTATTCTTATAATACATATTATAAGAAGAAAATACATATTCTTATAATAATTCTGTGTTTTGAAAGAAACCAGAATTCTAAAATTCTCACTACACCCGCTCTGACTGATGCTTTTTCCTTTTCCCAGCATGAGATTCCAGGGGATGTCTCATTTCTTTCGAGTCCTTTGTTACAGTGATCTCACAGTTGGATTGAGAGGCATGTCTCCTTTAGACTGCCTTGCTTTCCACCAGGCTGGTTGCTCTGTCACCTACTGCCTTCTGGGTCTTATAGAGAAAGTTGTGCAGAAGACAAAAGGCAAGCCCTTAGGTGGCTGGTCAGCAGGGCCACAGCAGAATGCTGCAGTGCCTGCGGGTAGGGGGTAGCCGGACAACCGTGTGGCGGAGTGAGGAGAAGAGGTCTCCCCATAACTGACTCTAGGCTGAGGCTGACAAGGAACTCTAAAATAATAAACAGTCTTAGGAGACAGGGTGAGGATGTGGCTCAGGTGCTGAATTTTGGAAGTGGCAGGCATGTCTATCTAGAACACAGAATAGGCCAGCAGCCACTTTGGAAAAGCCGTCTAGGACATCCTGGGGAAGGCCTCAGCTCTGAAGTGGTTCACAGTGGGAACGGAGGCAAGTGGAGACCCACAGTGAAAACCGGGAGATATCAACAAAGGAGAACCTCACGGCTGGAAGCAAACTCTAATGCTGGGAGGGCCTCCAGACAGGGAGGGGGAATGAAGGGGGCTTTGTGCCTCTCAGCAAAGCCCATTGTGGGCTGGGAGAATGAGGGCTTTTGTATTCATGTTCCACCATGAAATACGGTGGCCAGCAAGTCAATTCCACTTCTGCTTCTGAACTCAACCCCAACCTCTGCCAACACAAGCTTAGCAGAAGGCTTTTTCTTCTAGCGTCTCACAGGCCCTCTGAGTGCCTCCTCCAGTCCCTCCCTGCATCATCTCAAACCTCCATGAATTCTCTCCTTCTGCGTGCACAGGAGAAGCAAAATGGTGGGAAAGGCAAGAGTCACCTCAGGCTGGCTTCAGCACTGAGAAGCTGCAGTCGTGCCTGCTGCAGCTGAGGAGACAAATGGTTGAGACTGGCTCAGCCCTGTGGGGCCCTGGAGAAGGACCTAGAAAGTAACAGTTTTCTGGACTCCGTGGAACTCCCTGCATTTCTAGATGGCCTTTCTAATAACATGGAGCCCACAGAATTCAAGTCACCTGAGGAGACTCGAGGGAAGCTTGGTGGCTTACTGTTGACAGCTAGAATGAGGGAAACCAGAAAGGAGGGAAAAGGCTGAAGGAAGGAGCTTAACCCACAGTCACCATGAGCATCATCCAGTGCCATGTTCCCACTGTCTCTGTCCTCTTCCATTCTATGTAACAGCAGGCGTACCAGGTGTGGAAATGGAGAGACTCCTCCTCCACCCTCTTCTGGTATAATTCATGCCACACTGTCATAACCCAAATACCCAACTGCACCGCTTTGTTTCTGGTCTTGCATATAACAAGGTGACCGGTCCCATCATGATGGCTCTAATGCCTCATATCTAGGATCCCAGTTCCCATCTCCTGACTGGCCTTCGTCCCTCACCACCACCACCAGCTATAACACTAACTCTCGTGCCTGTCCTCCCTGGAGGGTCAGGACAGCTAGACTCAGAGCCCCAGCTGGAACCACATCCCATGAGTAAGTGTCTGGTGTGGCAGCCTCTGCAAGACACCACTCCTGAAGCAAGTTTCCCAACCTGGGAGCTGTGGTAACCTGACAAAGGGACCCATGGGGCTGGATTGGATGGAGAAAGCATCTCTCTGGGTGAAAAGGAGTGCTTGTGTCTTTAAGGTGTGTGCCATCCCGAGTGTGGTGACAAAGGCTGTGATGGTCCCAATGCAGACCAGTGCTTGAACTGTGTGCACTTCAGCCTGGGGAACGCCAAGACAAGCAGGTAACAAGGGGCTGGATCTGCTATCTGCATGCCCTAGAGTCCATGTTGTAGTACTAAGGTGGCCATGTTGAACTATATAACCCTCGATAAAGGGATTACATCAAAGTTAGCAACTTTGCATTTAAAAAGAAAAAAATGTTTGGTATCTTGGTTTTAATCACACAAGTGATATAAGCCCATTATGAAAAGGTGAGAAGTTGAACACTTTTCTGGCCATGCTTAGAAATAGTTCTGCATCCATACTGGATCATACCGAGTATACATGCCTGCTCACAGAGGACTATGGACAAGTGTGGTTCAAGAACCCTATAGTGTAGGTCTCAGAGGACCAGCAGGGTAGCATGGCTCTTGGACAGTCTGCAGCTGGCTCTGGGTTTCCTGGCGGCTCCCTAGAAAGTCTGCTATTCTTCCTGTTCCTTGAAGGAGGGCTCTGACAGACCTGATGTGGGACACCAAGCCTATGGTCAATTGTCTCAGCTCAAGCTGTCCCTTCTGTGGGGAGTGTGCAAGCCTCAGACCCTTGTACCACCCCCTAACAGGCTTGAAGCTGCCCTTCTTTTTACTCATTCAATACACAAACCTTTCTGAGCATCCATGTGCTGCACATGTGCCTGGCATGGAAGACCAAGGTGACAGCAAGACAATGCTGGGCACCCTAAAGGTTTGGGTGGCAGGTGCACCTCAGCACTGCTGATGCATGTCCAGGAGGGCCAGGCAGGGATGTGCTATACACAGTAGGGGTGAGGTGCAGCTCTTGCCGGAGTCCCCACCCCAGACCTGGGACACACCGTGGCTCTGGACAAAGGCAGTCATCTGCAGCTTCATCCACTACCCACCAGACTTGTTCTATGGCAGGCACCAAAGTAGGATTTGATTCAGTCTGATATTCCAAGTCGGGCCGGGCGGTGGTGGTTCACACCTTTAATCCCAGCACTGGGGAGGCAGAGGCAGGCGGATCTCTGAGTCAGAAGCCAGCCTGGGCTTCAGAGCGAGTTCCAGAAAAGCCAGGGCTACACAGAGAAACCCCGTCTTGAAAAACCAAATCAAAACAAAAAATTCCAAGTCAATACTGAAGTCATAATGCCTTCAGAAAACCAAACATCTCCTTAGAATGGGAAAGAAGTCCTGGTTTTGTTTTGTTGTTTTGTTTAGACAAGGTCTCTATGTGGAGCCAAACTTACTTTGATCTCAGACTCCTCCTGCCTCAGCCAAGTGCTGGGACTATAGCTGTGGGCCACCAGACCCAGCCTCTGGAATCGGATTCCTGTTCTTCAGATCTGCCTGTTTGTGCCTAGGACACTGCCCCCACCCCCAATCCCCACCACAAGCTATAGCCAGCAAACCTAGGGGAACTTAATTATGGCTTAACCTTCCCCCTGGGATCCTGTGTCCTCAACATTTTATGCACCCAGCTATGCAACCTCAGCCCATATAAGAGCTGCACAGGGTTGGGCACAGGGCTGGGCTGAAGCAGACAGATCCTCACCTGAGCTTGCTCCCACAGGAAGTGTGTGAGCGAGTGCCCCTTGGGCTACTTTGGGGACACAGCAGCAAGACGCTGCCGCCGATGCCATAAGGGATGTGAGACCTGCATGGGCAGGAGCCCAACACAGTGCCTGTCTTGTCGCCGTGGGTTCTATCACTACCAGGAGACGAACACCTGCGTCACCCTCTGTCCTGCTGGACTTTATGCTGATGAAAGTAAGTGGACTGTTGAAACACATCCACATGCAAGAATGGATGAATTGGCTCCCCTTTTCTGGTCTGTGCTCCCTGTTCCGGGAGATTTCCTGGGCCCTTAGCTTCCTGTACTTTAAGGCCTTACCTGGGATCTCTCACCAGGCCAGTGGGTCTGGAAGTATGAAATCAGAAGTACAGCCTGCCACACACTCAGCCAAATCACTGTTGAAATGAGTCCCTCACACTGGAATTCATTCTCTATTGAGGATAGGATGCAGAAAGAAGTAGCTCATCCACAACTCAGCCTCACTTGAGACATCAGAAGACGCTCTGCCACCTATCCTGTCATTTCTCACCCAGGAAGGACGGTGCTGTAGGCTTCAGCACAGGTTTACATAAGTGGAAGAGTGAAACTTGTAGAAGTGCCACTGGGCTCACCTTGAGATGTAGATGCAGACTTCTGAAAAATGCAGGGGACCCCGCTGACAAGTGGGACCCCTGTCCTAGGAGGCCTGGGTAGTCTCTGTGTGCCTCTTTACAGTGGTGGCCATACCCCTAGGAGGGGGCATCTTGAAGTTGAAATGGGATAAGAAGCCCCTGGCTAGAAATGACAGAGGTGGGACTCAAACTGGGGGATGGGTGGGTGGGAAGCCAGCCATCCTGCTGTTCTGCCTGTCAAAGGAAGATGTGTGGGATGGATGGGCAGAGACTCTAGCGTCTGTTTTAGCAACTGGTGTCACTACACAAAGAAGGTTTGTGCTACGTGATAGACAGCTCACACATGAGCTGAGGACTTTGGAGACTTTGCAGGTAGCACCCTGACCCGAGCCCTCTCATTTTCACCCCCGCTGCATTGATCCAGCATGTAGCCTGTCACACCATGGCTGTTAGCCCTGGAGAGAAGGAGCCAGAAAGCCTGTAAAGACATATCAAGCCATCAAGGAAATACTCCCTGTAGAAGGGAAAGGGAAAGTCACCTAGATGCATTTCCTAGGCTTTGCAGGCACCTGCCAGGGCGGCCAGCCAGGCTCACTTTCAACTGCACATGCAGCTTCCTCACCTTGCCTGCCTGGCCAGTTATCCTTCACCACTGTCCTTGCTGAGCACCAGCAGAGGACATGTGATGCCACCCATGGGCCCTGAAGAGGCCATGTAGAAGTCTAGCAAGGTCCCTCAGCTCACAGGCCTGGTGTGTGTAGGTAGCAGTGACACCAGCTGGGATTTGATGAGGCCCCGATACAAATGAACTAGTTAAGAAAGCATGGAAATGTAGGTAGGACTTGTGGTGATCCAGAAGCTGCTGGGGTGGGGGGGAGATAGAGTCCTGCCTCACTGGGAGAGGGGCCAGTGGCCTCCAGGGTACCCCAAAGGTTTATAAAGATTTGTACCTGATGCAGGTATTCTCCGCTAGCCAGGGATTGGCTCAGTCCCTGTGGCCATAAGCAGAATGAGTGTCTCTTGTAGAAAGGGGCCACCTCTGAAGGCCGCTGGTCCTTTAAGGACTCCATTGACTTACTCCAGACAGAGGATGTGGGAAACCTGGGCTCTAGCGCCCAGGATCGTGGTTATTTCCTTATCTGCTCTTGAGCGGGCACTGGGGAGAGCTGTTGTGTCAAGACCGCCTGGTATGCTGGAGATCATTTTCCACTCTGAGCCCATCCATGTCATCCTCTGCTTGCTGTCTGCCTGCCTTTCTCCAGGTCAGAGACTCTGCCTCAAATGCCACCCAAGCTGTCAAAAGTGTGTGGATGAACCCGAAAAGTGCACCTTGTGTAAAGAAGGATTCAGGTGAGCCTGCCCACTCTGAGCTGAAAAACAGGACAGGATCCACACAGTGTTTACTTTCTCCAGAGTTTTCATCTTTTCCCAAAAGTTACAATGTCAAAGGCCTGGAGCCCAAAGAGTTCTGGCTGCCAAGGCAGGGAATGGCTGAAGAAGAGAAATGGTCAGATGGCCAGAATCTCTACATTTGAGGCCAGGTTTGGAGAATTGGTTATGATAGAGTTGTATCTCGTAAGATATATTAGTTTGCTTCTTGGGAGGTCAGGGGAAACTAGGAAGCTTGTGCCCCTTCCCTTTGCAATAGCAAACCCCTTTACTCCAGTTCCTCTCCTGGCCCAGACCACGGCTGCAGCAGCTGCCCACCCTTCCTCCTGGGCATCCCTCTCCCTTCTCCTTTCCTTATCACTTCTTCCATCTTCATCCCACAGAGTGAGCTCCGCTCCCTGAGCATGTCCCATTGTTTGTTTCTTGATCCTCCCTATTCCACAGAACTGGGCCCTGTAAACCTTGGCATTCAAAACAAAACTTTGCTAGGCTAAGGAATTTTCTTCAAATAATTTTTTAATTATTTTGTTCGGATCACTTAATGCAACCAAATTACAGTTAATGACATCAAATGCACATTACCAGTTCCTATCCAGAATTTTAGAAAGCATGTATTAAAAGTAAGCTGTAGACAGACACCATGTAGAGGGACTAGCACCATGATCTCCTTACAAAGACAGAAAGGGAAGGAGTCAGAAAGGGAAGGAGGCATAGGAGCCTCAGGGCTTTCTGTCCAAATGACAATGAGGCTAGGTAACACCTGAGCACCTACACTTCCAGCAGGTTGCCCAGGTGAGGGGATGCTGTGGTCCAGACAGGGAGCAGCAGGCGCAGCATGAAGCAACAAGGCTACATCCACTTACCCAGCTGAGCCTCTCCTCCCACTGCCACCGAGACTAGAATTCACCTCAAAGGGGAAGCTCTTTAATGAGGAGTAACAGATGAGAACATAGAGCGTCTGGAACAATAGACAAGATCTTAGAGAGCATTTGCTCTTACTGCAATTGTTCCCACCAATGTCACCCTGTTTAACCTTTGTAGCAACTTATGAAGTCATTACTGGTGCTCATAGATTTCATGCAGGGGAGATCAATGGCTTTCCCAGAAGGCTCCTTGTCCCTACCTCGGTGACATTGCCTCCATCTTGCCCTTTCTTTCAGTTCAGAGTTTAGAGGACAGGAAGGAAAAGCAAGACCTTCCAGAGTGGCGCATCATACCTGCTGCTCTTTAAACCTGTTGACTAGAGAGGGCAGGATTAGAAGCAAAGGATCCAGGACCCACTGGCCTAGGAAGATATTACCCCAAAGGGAACAAAGCTGAGAGAAAGGAGACATTTTACTAGAGGCCATGGCTAGGGGCTGGGAGAAGGCAGCTTTAATATCCTGGGCTCCTCTAGCACTGGCATGTCCTGCTATGAACCCTTAAACTCTGAGCTGCTAATGGAAGACTCCATGGATCCAACTCTCTGGAACCTATTTTCCAAAGGAAAAGGCCAATGGATTCAAGATACCTATTTCTCTCTCTTTTTTAAAAATTCTTTAGTGGTTCTTTTTGAATTTCACATCATTACCCCAATCCTACTCATCTTCCCCCAGCCCCCCATCCCATACCCACCCTCCACCCTTACAACCTCTTCCCCAACAGAGAAAAAAATCCCAATGTGGAAGTTGTAGTGTGTCATAGTGTATCCCACAGTATACCCTTTTGTCCACACGTCTTTATTTGCAAATCTTCATTGCAATGACTTTTGGTCATCTGGTACAAGGTCTCTGGCTTGTACTTCTGCTATTTTATCAATACTGTAACCTCACTGGGACTCCTCTAGGATATTCTGTTGTTGCTCTGTGTCATGGTCATCCTATAGTTTTGGATCTGTAGGACCAGCCCCTTCATGTACTCTAGCAGTTCATCCATGGGGTAGGTGTTGGGGTGGTCCAATTTAAAGCCTTGGATCTGGGCCTGAGAGATATCTGATCTGGTCAGTCCACTAGCTTTCCTGCTCTCATGCCCTTGGGGCCATCTCCCTAGCAACCTCCACACCCTGGGTCAGCTCTATTGTGCTGCCCAGGCAAGGAGCAGGGCCCACTTTCTGTAGTGCTATAGCAGGGGAGGGACAGGGCCAGCTCTCTCACTCTGATGACTTTGAGGCCAGCTCTCCAGCCTGCCATAGGTGGCAAGGTGAGGGGAGGTCATCTCTCCCTCACCCGTGTCACTGCATGGTAGATAAATGGTGGGGCCAGCTCTCCCACATTCACAACCTTGGGGCTGGCTCGCCCTCCCCCCTACCATCAGGGTCAGCTCAGTGCTACCCAGGAAAGGTGCAGGGCCAGCTCTCCTGAGTGCTGCAGCTAGTGAGGGTTAGGACCATATTTCATACTTTCATGACCCCAGGGCCAGGTCTCCCCCCTACCACAGGTTGTGAGGGGCAAGGGGGTAGGAGGATATCTCTCCTTTGTCCACACCATCATTTGGAAGTGGTAGGGCCTGATCTCCCATGCTTGTATCCTCAAGGGATGCCTCACCCACAATTCCCACAATGTGCAAGGCCAGCTCTCCAGAGTACTGCAGTTGGCTAGGGGTGGAATCAGATCTCCTGCTCTTATGCCCATAGGGAAAGCTTTCTCATGATGCCCAGGTGAGGGGTTGTGCCAATTCTGCTCAGCTCTCAGACATCAGTATGTCCCTGAGTGGCAACCCAGATCAGGGACATCTGCCTGGCCTTTGGTGCTAATAGACCCCTACTGCTTCAGGGCCATAGACCTAGACATGGCCTCTGGTGGCAGCACAGGCCAGGACCCCTTTATGGTTTCAAGTGGCATCACTGACTGTTCACATCAGGCTGCTCCTCACTACCCTCGAGCCTCCAGTTCTGCCTGTCTTCATTGTGCCCACATCCGTCTGTTTCTCTTTCTCTTTCATTTCTCCACCACTTACTTGCTCCTCTTAGAGGCTCTTGGGGTCTCTGAGTATCTGGTCTTGTCTCAGGAGTGGTCTCAGGAATGCTATGCCCTGCTTGTGCATTATGGTGCCAGCAGAGGTCATCCCAGACATGGTCTGCCCCACCTCCCCCAGGCCTGCACCATGCTGGACTAGTGGTCTTCTCAAGTTAGCTTCTTGTCCAAGCCCACTGCACTGGACTGGTGGCCATTTTTTTTTTCAGGGAATGTTAGGCTACTATTCATTCAGTTGTTCATAGGTCAGAACACTGAATGTAGATATAGCCTCTCTCCTCTCTGCCACCTACTGGTGCACATATGACACAGCAGCCACACCTGCAACACCTCTAGGGGCAGGTCAAGGTACCTCTTCCTTTTTTTTTCAACATTTATTTATTTCTTCAAGTTACATATTAATCACAGTCTCCTCCGGGTCCCACCCTCCTGCACTCTTCCCCCTCACCCTCCTATCTGCTTTTTTTTTTTTAATTTAAGGTGAAGTTACCTCTTTCTATGTCCTGTGGGGAGGAGCAAAGTCAGGTACTGATACAGGGGAGGAAGAGCCTCTGGGGCAGGTGTGATGGAAGTCACTCAGCAGGTGTGTTGGCTGCAGTAACAATAAGCTTTCATAGAAGAGCACAAACAAATTGGGGAAACATCACCAGCCATAATCCACAGAAAGCTTCCTTTTATTGCCCAATATCCTCTTCAGCTATGACTTCAAATCATTGCTGTCACATCGCAGCTGTGAGAGAACAGCCGTGCCACCGCCTCCTGGCCATCCATCTCTTTAGGGGGATAAACACTGGAGGGGTTCACAGAGAAGTGTCAGTTATTACAAACATGATTTAGCTACCCTGCATTGTGGCCCTGGCATCACAGTGAGGAAGAGTCAGAGGCAAGCATCTGCCATCTGTGGAGAGGAGCTTGCAGACCTGTGGGTATCACCTCACTGGATGGAGGTGCAAAACATGGAGTAAGTGGGGGGTACCTTCTACTCTACATACGCTGCACACTTACATTCTGGTCCTCAGAGCAGGGATGGGTGGACATCCACTGCATATCCCATAAACCTAACTTAATTCTGACACCTTTCTACCCACAAGCAGCATAATATCCCACAAGTTGAGAACCCAGTTCCCAGTGCTGGCCCCACTTCTGAAGCTAGTCCCAGACTCCAGATTGAACCATCCTGGCTACCGACTAACTGTTGGAGTTTCCTCAGCCTCTTCTTGGGTTTGATTGCTTTGCTACTACTACACCTGCTCCTGGGACAGGGAGACATTTTCCTTACCTTAGCCATTTATTACACAGGTATTACAAAAGAAGTGGATGAAGTGGTATTATACATAAAGCAATACGGGCAGGGTCAAGACCACAGGACCTTCCATTTCTGTGGAGTTGGGTGCAGCACCATCCCAGCAGGTGGAATGATGTGTTCTTTGTAGCCAAAATGGGCGTTGAATTCATGGCAGTCCCCCTGCCTCAGCCTCCTGAGTTGTGTGTATGTTCTCATTAACTAACCTGGAAACTCCAAATCTTCCCCTTTGGAGTTGCCATGGAGCATCCGTTATGGAGGCCTAAGGTAATGTTAACATTATTGGTCACTGGTGACCAATTCTACCTTTGGTCTCTTTACCCCCTCTGAGGTTGGGGTGGTGAGACTGGAAATCCCTGCTCTCTGATCAGTGGTCTTTTCACCTGGCAACCAGTCCCCCTACCATGAAGCTGCCTAAGAGCCCCAGCTACCAGTCATGTCACTAGCATGCAAAATGACACTTATCACTATTGATTCTGGAGAGTCTTAGAGCTGTGTGCCAGGACAAAGATTAAATATATATATATATTTCTAATGATAAATCACATCACACCAGTACTCTCTGGAGCTGACAGATGCACTCTACAGCCCTTGCTCAATCTGTTTATTGGCAAACCCATTTAAAAATGTGTGCCTCACACACAGTACAATCCTAGGAACCAAAGAAATCATCGTAGGTGACATTTATTTACACTGCCACATGTCAACTGCTGTATGTATTTGGTCAGTGAGTCTTTTCAAGCAGGGTGATGCTGTAGGAACCAGTTACCAGGAGGAAATGGACTCTGCTGGCCTGCCTGGGGTTGCACATCTGGGAAGTGGTAGAGCCAGGGCCTGCACGGGTGGTATGGCTCAGTTTGTGTCCATGATGCCTTGACGGGCTGCCTGGCTAAGGGAAAGGAATGTAGGCACTGATGGGATGAGAAAGGAAAACAGAAACCACATGTAGCAGACTACCAACTGCCAGGAGGGACTCTTGTTCCAAATTCATGTAAAACAGGGTTTTAAGTAAGGAAGAAACCAGAGCAGATCCAGGACTGAAGGTCAACCTTGTGTCTGATGACCCCCTTCACACACAAATGTAGACCCTCTGGGAACTCAAGCCAGTAAACTGGAACTAACTTGCCACAGTGGCAACTGGTTGATGCTTCAGTTCTCCAGGGGAGTGGACGGTTTCTGATTCAGGTTTCAGGAAAAGGTATAGAGAGAAGCCATCGCAGAGTAAGAGAAAGCTGGAAGCTTTGCCCTCCAGCACCAGACTGTAGGTCTCCAACTGGCTTCAGGACAGCTTTGCCAGCTTTCATTAGCCGGGAACCTTCAATGACACAAAGCGCTGTGCTCTGGTGACTTTCATTTCCTCCTGTGAGAAGCGTTTGAGGACAGATCGTAATTTAATTAGAATTTTGGAACAGACATGGAAACTGGCCTCCTTTTCTTTTCACCAGCCTCGCACGGGGCAGCTGCATTCCAGACTGTGAACCGGGCACCTACTTCGATTCTGAGCTTGTCAGATGTGGGCAGTGCCATCACACCTGCCGCACCTGTGTGGGTAAGCTGCCAGGGCATTTGTCCCATTGTACACTTGCATGCACGGTCACCAAGGTGAATAGGCCAGCTATCTTGAAATTCCAAAAGTTCTGTGATTTTCTGGATTTATTGCAGAATAAAATTCAAAGGCAAGGGGCTTACAGTGTAGCTCAGGGGATAGAGCATTTGCCTCCCATGTAGGGCCTATTGGGGAAATAGATTATAAAAACACAAAGGTCCTCCTAGCCTCCCAGGGCTGGAGAGAGAGAGAATGAGGAGTTACTATTTAATGCATACAGAAGCGTAAGTTCAAGGGAATGAGAAATGTTCCAGAGACAGAAGGTAGGGATGTCTGCCCATTGATGTGAATTCAGTAATCCCAACTATACACTTTAAGATGTTTGAGCTGGTAAAATTTGCTTTGTACCTGATACCAACAGTTTTTTTTTTTAATTAAAAACAAAAATAACCAAGAATACAGAGACCCACACTGAGCAAGTGGCCTGGGTTTTCCAGCCTTAAAAACATAACCACAACCACGCCATGAATTGCAAAACTTTTAGACAAGAAATAACGGGTGTTTAGCAGCGTGTGAGCTGGCTTGCCTTAAAACTCTGCTCTTGCCACAGAATTAAACTAAAATGCGGCACCATAAAGATTGAGAGGCCTCAGAAAGGGTTGGGGACAGATCTGGGCAGGGTGCG
The DNA here is from genome assembly GCA_907164525.1 of Lophiomys imhausi. Lineage (NCBI taxonomy): Eukaryota > Metazoa > Chordata > Mammalia > Rodentia > Muridae > Lophiomys > Lophiomys imhausi. The sequence continues at coordinate 4,400,898 of CAJQZJ010032551.1, forward strand.
ATAAAACAGAACTTCAGTTCTCTGTAACCATCTCCACTTATTTTGAACGTTTTATTCAAAGAGGAAAAGACAGCCATAAACAATTTTACATGCATTATAGTTCCCCACCGAGATTATTGCACAGATGTCTCCGGGCACAGATTTTATGCAGAGTAGAGCAGAGATTTCATTCATTTTATTGGGTTTCATTTTGCAGTCATCCGTGTGCATCATGAGTTATGCGCTCAGACATGTTCCAGGTGAAACATTCTCCTCTATTTTCTTCCTGCCCCCAGCACTTTGGTGCCTTCTAAGAAACTCACATTAGACAGAGTTTTTGCTGCAGTGACAATATAAGAATTAGGTCTCATCTAAATCTCATTTGCTACAAAACCATTTATTAGAAATGCCATGAGGCAGGTACTGCCGTCCTCTGTATTGTCCCATAGGAGCATCATGAAGCTAACAGTTGTGCTGCCCAAGTGGACATGCCAGAGATCCCAGCATCCACAAGCCATGGCTGGTGCTGACCCTAGGCCCCCTGTGGGAGGCTTGCCCTCTTCTACCCCATCCTCTGACAACTGCAGAAGGATCCAGGCTTAACCTTAGGAAGAGTCCTTCCCATGGGCAGCTGCCAGCCTTTCCCAGCTGGTTGCCCTGCTACCTGCCTTTTCATCTCCTGTCTTTAGTCCTGATTTAACCCAGGTTGTTTTAGAAGTATCTCCGATGCTGCCTGCTTAAATTCCAGAGTCACTACAATCCATAGTATTCGGGCCTGTGGTCCTTTACCTCTTTTGATTTCAATAATTCAATCCACTTATCATTCTCCGAGTCCCCAGACTGTCTGGCAGCCAATGGTATGGAGTCACTTGTGAGTTTTCTTATCTCCTCTGTCACTTGAAGCATTCATTTCAACAGCAGGCAGCTCTTAAAACTCTCGGAGGAGAGGAATTCTCCACGTCTCCCCATGCCCACTGCTCGAGTTCTTTTTAACCTCTCTAGAACACATGTAACCCGAGGCAGTGACTGGGGCCAGAGCCTTGCCTTGTCTTCCCCACTCCAGCCATCTGAAGCCCCTTGCTCCATGTCAGGTGTTACCTCCCTAGAGGCACCTGTGCCTGGTGACATCTTTGGTACAGCATGGTGGCCTACCCTACAGCGGTCCAAAGCTTTGAGCTTTGTGGGAATGAGACTCTCTCTTGACCATCTCCAGTGCCAGTGCCCAGAGCATCCTGGCATTGAGGTTGTGATCCTTGGCTCAGCATTGATGGGTTGACCGATGGGAGAAAGAAGTGCTGGTCTCCACTTACCCACCCATGACGAATGGCAGCCAGTGGACATTCGTACATGCTCAATAGGTTGAGGAGCAGTGCCCGAGGCCCTTGGGGGGTTGACCCTGGTCTGTGCCTGGGAAAACACCACAGCAGGTCCGGAGAGGTTCCAAAAGAAGAGAGATACCTTCTACCTTAGCACTTCTCCAGCATGTTTGTCTTGCCTTCTAAACAAGGTTCTATATTTCTTTTTGTACCAGGCCTAGCATGATGGGTTAGCATAAGCATCGTCCATTTTGCTGTTTTCGTTAGCACTGCAAGGGCTCCTCAAGTGCTTGGAGCCTCTAAAGGCTGAATGGAATCCTTGAGAGGTTTTGAGCAGAACATTCATAGTTAGCGACTGTGCAAGTAGTTTCATAGAAAATGTGCTCATCAGCATTTTTTGTTATAACAATACATATAACATAAAATTTACCATCTTAACTATTTAAAAAAAAAACCCAGTTGACCTATCTGTGCTGATTTTTGAGGTTCTGTGTTTTAATTCAGTGCATGTATTCAGGTGTGATGAACACGTCGTTAGTATTTCCATCTCCCCAAGTATTATCATTTCTGTGTGTTAGGATCCCTCAAGCTCTTCCCTTTTAGTTACTTGGAAACATGCCTGGATGTCATATGCTACAGTTGTCCAATTCTTGCTATAGAATTGTTTCCATTATTTTTTTTTTATCAGAAAACTACTTGACAAAAGCAACTTAAGGGAGGATTTATTTTCCCTCATGGTTTGAGGATGTCATTCGTTGTGATAGGGAAGGCATGGTAGCATGAAAGGCTCTAGCAGTTGTAGCAAGAGTATGTGGTGGATGGCCACACTACACAGCCAGCTAGGAGAGAGAGAGAGAGATGAATGCTGCTGGTGCTCAGCTGGCCTCCTCCTTTCAGTCTAGCACCCTATCCCATGGGGTGGTGCCACCCACATTGAGGACAATTAAACTTCTCTGGAAGTATCTTCACACACAAGCCAGAAGTGTGCCTCCTCGGTGATTCTAAATACAAGTCACGTTGACAGTCAACACATCACAAGCACATTAGGACAACTTTCCCTCCAGAACTGTTTTGATTCCCATCATTCACCAAGGCCTGGAAGTGCCCCCCAATGGGCTAAGCTTAGGCCTCTGATGTCCCCATCTGTGAAGTGGGGAGGGTGATCTACCTCCAGGAGTCACACAGCCAGCCCTCACTGAGCTCCTGGAAAGTGTCAGCTGTGTGGGTGGCCTGGAGACATCTGAAGATCCCCGAGGGTATTCTAGAACACCAGACACATCCTTGACATCTGCTTCTTTTCCTGCACCTGTCAGGGCCCAGCAGAGAAGAATGTATTCACTGTGCAAAAAGCTTCCACTTCCAAGACTGGAAATGTGTGCCAGCCTGTGGTGAGGGCTTCTACGCAGAGGAGATGCCTGGCCTACCCCACAAAGTGTGTCGAAGGTATGGTCTTCTGGGCTGTGGCCCAGGCTGATGGGAATTAGTCGTCATCTGGGCACTGCAGAAAGAGCAGCTGGAGGGCCAGGTGTGGGGACACTTTCCCTGGAGTCCAGCGGATCGGCATGCTCCACCCGCTGCTGTAAGTGTCATTTGCTGAGGAAGGGATGCCTATGGTTAGTGATTGCCAAAGTCACAAGCCAGCTGGCAGCCTTCAAGCCTCTCTTAATGCCTAATTATTTGTGAAGCACTTACCATATGCAGGCACTGGGTAGCAGTGGGCTAGGACAGGAAACAGAATTAACAAGGTGCTGTCACTCGACCCTCCCACCCCAGGAGCAGATGGTACAGGGAAGTCCTGCTCAAAGCTGTGGTGCAGGATGCTTGCACACTGTAGGTGGTCAAGGAAACTGCATCTATGGGAGTCAACACTTTCTAAGTGATGTATTTTAGACAAAATAAAACTACCCTGGTCATGTCCTCATTGCAAAGTCAGTCCTGGCTTAGACAAGAAACACGTGTTTTAACCCTCTTGCTCTCTTTCCTCCCATGAGGGTACACACTTGGCACATGCCACTGGACCTGTGATGCCCCCCATACTATGGGACATGGCTGATCAAGGAGTAGACATGTGCTTTATTCTAGTCTTGGCTGGATGTGAATTGTACCAGGTCAGGGGCAGCATAAATAGTCCAGGAACAGAAAAGGCAGCCTATGGTGTGGATGCAACAGGGAGGCATTTGAAGGTGACCATGCTCATGCAATGGAGGGGTGGTCCCCGAGGGAAGTGGAAATGGGGGGCTGCTATCTGCAAAAAAGACTCAAAACAAAGCTGCTCTGAGAAACTTGTATCAAGACAGGGGTGGGAAGCCATGCCGAGCTCCCACACCCAGTGGCAAAGCCCACAGTGGGGTCCACCTCATAGGCTATTTTGAGAATTATAGTGGGTTATCACCTATAAACAGTGAGCTGATGGGATCGAGTCCTTGCACTGAAAGGGGACCAATGGTGTGGGTGGGGATCTTATCCCTGTACAAGGATCAGTACCCTATTGTGTTGATTCAAAACAGGGAACTTACTGCCTCCTCCCGCCATGCTGAGTCCTACGTGTAGGATTGTGGGCACAGCTGTCTGAGTAAACCTTTTATTTCACAAGCCAGCTGGTTTACTGATAATTAAACCAAGGACAACAGCACAGGGATAGCATGGAACTTAATGATGATAATCACTTTCATTTGTCAAGTACCCCAGACTCCTGGGGATGCTGACTGTGTGGCATCCAGAGGCCATGGTTGTCCCAGCCTCTAGGAGATAGGGAGGCCAGCCACAAATGCTTCTTGGACAGAAGTTACTAGGTTCTGGTTTCTATCTGAGGAAACGCTAACAGCCATGGAGGGGAGTTCAGCCTCAGGTTGGAGCTGACATACCAGATCCTGGAGAAACATCCCCAGGAACCTTGCACAGCTCCCAAGTGATGAGGTGCCAGAACTTCACATGATTCACCTCACAGAGCCTCTGGCCATGAAGAGACTTTATAAGTAGGAACCTTTCCCTAAGGGAGGAGAGCCTGAGTCATGGTTCTGCATGACTCTCCCAACTCAGACAGCTATAGCCGCCAGCAAGCCACCCGCATCCTCCAGGCCCCAGGATGCTACCTGGTACCATCCTGCAGAAGATCCAGGGAAGAAGCCACAGGAAACAAACATATGACTGTCTGAGGGCTAGATGTGGAAGCCAGAATGGTACAGGCCTGCTCAGTTGCTAACCTAAGTACAAAGAAGACTTGAGGAAGCTGAAGCCTGAAGCTGAAGACAGTCCATCTCAGTATCTCAGAACTGCCAGCCACACTCAAGATTCAGTAAGAGGACCTTTGCTCCCAAGCAAGGACCTCTTGGCAGAAAATGAGAGCTACTCTGGGGTTCTTGCTCCAGGGATAGATCTGTCACTGTTCCCCGAGCCCTCAACATTCTCCCGTCTCCTCAATGGGTACAGAAGTCCCCAGGGTGTGCTTCCTGCCTATTTCATGCCCAAACTTGAAGCAGTAGGCCTGCGCCCCACTCTTTCCTGATATGTGTGTCTCCTGCTGGGGTGCAAAGATGGGTCTGTGACAGGCACAGCTCTCCCTCCAGAATTTGGCAGGATAGAGTTGCCATGGTGTTTAGAGGTGACATAGGTACTGCAGAAGAACCGTAAGTATCCTGAAAGCCCCTGCCTAGAGACCACTGCTTGTACAGTGCTATGCTGGTAGAGTCAGAAACAGGAGACAGGAGGCATCTGGGGAGTTGGTGTGGGAAACATCGCCTCTTTCTCAGGGGAGTGCAATGCTCAGTTGCTCCTCAGCAAAACTGTAAATGAGCATTCAGGGTGGCCAGCACCACACCTGGGCCTCCAGACACCTTTGTGAATACCCCAGCTGAGCCTACCTGGGCTTCTGCCTGTGGAACCCAGACTTTCTCAGATGTGACATTTTATTGGCAGTTTGTGCTGCAGAAATAGAAAACAGATGCACCCACCATCCTGCTGAGCTCAGTGAGCAGTATGTGAAGAGCTGAGCTGTGTCTGGCTGGGATCTCACTGCAGCCTACTCCATACTGTAGCTGTTCAAGATTGAAACAATGCTCGGCCAGTACCTGGGAGTCCATGGGGCCCCCGAGGCTCCCAGACAACTGACAGCCTTTGAAATGGCCGGCCTGGCATACATTTCCATGAAAGATGCCAGTAAGATCTCCAGGGGACCTGCGTCATGAGGACCCAGAAAGTGTGGCTAAATCCAGACACCGGGGACTTCCCAAAATTGCCCCAGAAGTCCGCTTATGTGCCGATCTGAACCCAAGGCTCTGAACTCTAGCTACTTCAGCATCCTCCATTGCATTCAGAATAAAAACCTACCTCACTCAAGCTGAGGAGGGGCTTCACTAGAGCTTCTTGTAATTCAGATTAAACCCCTCAGGGGCATTTCATCCCTGAAGGTTTCACATAGGTGGCCGCAGGTGTCTGTTTTAAACAAGGCAGCCCAAAACATGGATGAGTTAGACTTCTTCCCCTCCCCCAGACCTGTTCCACACTTAATTGACAGTAGCAAGGGAAGTGGGAAGAAGACAGGAACCACTGTGGAGTCCTGGTCACATGGAGCTGGAAATGGCATCAGAGACAACTCAGGTACACCCACAGCCCTGGGTGAGACTCGTGCAGAGTCATGCTAAGTTGTTTCTGTCAAGAGCCATACATCACGTAATTCAGGCTTGCAGGGGCCTGCCTATTAGTGCTTCTTAGCTTTACCATTGCAGCACAGGATACCCACAGACCAGGTGTCAATCACTCCATGTCTCCATGAGACTGCTGAGTGTGGACTTCAGGTGTGGTCCACTTTTGTGACCTGAGGTCATAGCACTCCGTATTAGCAGGAGCCATGGGGCCATCCTGGCTGGGCCAGGACTGTCTGTAGAAGCAGGAATAGGGATGGGCCCACCCCCTGCCCAGGTTAGGCAGATGTAACAGTCAAGCCCGCTAGCCTGATAGGTAGCAGAAGCTTTGGTGTCAGCTCCAGAAACAGGTTTGTCATGGTCCTAGGCAGTCTGTGTCCTCTACCCCAAGCCTACAGCCATCACAGCTGGATAGCTGGAAACTCTGGAAGGCCCATGTGGGGTGGATTAGTGTCTACTAGAGTGTCCGGGTGTGCCACAGAGCATCTCAGAAAACAAGGCCTGGCCTCCCCTCCTGGGAATGCTCCTGCCAACCACCAATGACAGTATTTGCCTTCCCATGGCATCAGAGAGGTCAGACAAGAATGGTGTGCCAACACTGAGCACATCTCAGGGCATCCTGAGGGTCACAGTTGCTCCACTGAGACCAAAGCTGAGGGTTTGGAAGTATTATGCTGGGAGGTTCTGGGGTAGGAACCCTACGTAGTGGTGCCTCTTCCTCAAACCTCAGGAGGAGCTAATGTCTTCCTGCAGATGCGACGAAAACTGCTTGAGCTGCGAGGGCTCCAGTAGGAACTGCAGCAGATGTAAGGCTGGCTTCACACAGCTGGGGACCTCCTGCATCACCAACCACACCTGCAGCAATGGTGAGCACCAGCAAGGTGACCCTCGGAGCTGCACGTGAAGCAGTAAACAGAAGAGAGGGCACAGGCAGGGCTGCCCAGGGCAGCAGGGCTCCCCTCTGACTTGATTGACCACCTATTTGGCTGCATGGCTTAGAAGCAGTTTGGTTTGTATACTGTTCCCACTCTCCTGACATAGGCTATAAGCAGCTTAGGTGTATAACACCTTCCCCATAGGAAAGGCCAACAGCAGGGGTCCCGAAAGACCTCATCATCAGGGCTAGGACAGAGCTGAGCTCAGCAACAGGGACCCCAGCTGTCTACAAGGAGCTTCTCTACCCATGCAATGGGAGGACCCCGGTTCTGCAGATAGATGGTGGGGGTTGGGTGGACATATTATGAAAATAGAAACTCTGAAGAAATCCAGACAATGGGAATGCCAGGCAGGAGAAGGGCCGGCAGAGACCCCTGCCCTGGAGCCCTTACACAGGGGCAAGTTACTGTGTCATGGAAGAGGGGCTCACACTGAGCAAGCAGCAGAGAGGAGCTGCATAGAGCCACTGTCCATAGATAGCATGTTCCGATATGCAGGAGAGGGGACCCACCCACCCCATGTTTCCAAGGGTGGAGAGGTAATCCCTGGTCATAAAGCGGGCATGGCCCTGGCAGAATGCCCACACAGCACCTGCAAATGTTCTGAAAACTGTCTGCTTGCCTTGTTCATTTCTTTTGGATTTGCAAAATCCTGTCCTTTCAAAACCCCAGGAAGCTTCCTGTTTAGGAAATCCCTGGGCAGTTTATGTACCCAGCCCTAGAAAGTGAGGCTGCCATGGGACAGTCTGCTCCCTAGTGACAAGGCAGAGGCAGAGCCAGAGGTACCAGCCTCTACTGCTCTCCCCAACTTGCCATCTCTAAGTCCTGCTTGCCTGTCTTCTCCCTCTACCTCCTGCAAGGGAATGCCTCCTAGACTTCATTCCTGAAACCTGCTTTCCTACCTGCTCTAGCCTTCCACCCCTGTCTGCGCGCCCCCCCCCGCCTTTCCCCATTTTTCCTAAGCAGCCACCAGCACAGTGCCCCAGAAAGAGGCTCCCATGAGCAGAGAACCCCTCTGGCAGATCCTCCCACAGTCCTTTCAGGCACCCCCTCCCCCTTGTCACTTAAACTCAGCAAAAGTTCCATACCCCAGTGCTACCTGGACTTTGCTAGACATTGCGTTAAAATGTCTCACAAGAGAGACTGTGCACCTTGCCTGGGGTGCCATAAGCGCCTGGCAAATGGAGAGCAGCTGAATCTTAACAGGACCTAAAATCTGCTCCCTCCTTTTCCTTTCCTGTTGCCAGCCGATGAGACCTTCTGCGAGATGGTGAAATCCAATCGACTCTGCGAACGGAAGCTCTTCATCCAGTTCTGCTGTCGTACCTGCCTCATGGCCGGGTAGGGGCACCAGCGGCCTGCAGAGGGCAGGGTCCTGTCTGCCTGTTTGCCCATCTATCTTCCTCCAGGTGGTCATCTGTATGTAGCCTGTTCCTTGGGGTGGTCCTGCATCTGACAGCTGTATCTCCCCCAGAGCTGGGTCCTACTGCAGCATCTCTGAACGCCTGAACTATGTGGAAGTGGCCCTTAAGGATATGGGGCTAAAATGGCAACAACCCCCTCAAACTCTGCCTTGTTGGCTGCAGTCTAAAGTTGAACTCAAAATCGAAACAAAATGAATTATGAGACTCACAGCTGCAGCTTTGGAGTGGCTTCTGGGACCCTAGTTTACTGAAACTTCAAGACCAAAGCAGAAAAAGAGAGATGACTGGTGTCACATCAAGTCCTCCTCCCACATATTTGTGTGACCATGGCAAATCTCACTGAGGTGGCTGCCAGGACCCTATGCTGTCCTCACCTATGGCCATGGGCCTAGCTTCTACCCACGCATCACTGGCCACCAAACAGCCTGAGGGACAGTTTGGTCAGACTGTAAATAAAATAGGTTTCAGGGCATAAGATGTATGACCACTGGGGATAGTCTGTATCTGTGTAGTCAGCTCCTTCTGACACTGCAGCCACCGCCTTGAAGGTCCAGCACCAAACCGAAGCAGATCCCTCCACCCTCTCTTCAACATTCACCTGTGAGTGAGCCGAGCTGTCCACGTGACTGTTCTACCTGTGTCCCTGCGGCCCCCTGGGCCTGAGCCACCAGCAATCTACAGATGCACAGCCTGTGGAGGAGGGTCCAAAGGACCTTTCTAGGGCTAGCCAAAAGACATCTGGTGGCCAAGCAGTTCCTCCTCAAACATGCAAAGCCAGCCCCTGAATCACTAATCACACGACTGCTTTTCAAGTGCATTTGGCTTCTGCTCTCAGGACTCTGTTCTCGCTCGGGCAGATGCTGCTCTGGTCCAGTATAAGATGAGCCTACATGATAGCGCTGGATTGATTTCTGCCAAGCCTGTGTAGGCATTTTATAAGCTATGTGTTCTAATTTTTACCGATGTTAATTATTTTGACAAATATTTCCTATATTTTCATTGAAATGCACAGATCGGCTTGATCGGTTCCCTTTGATATGGGAATAACATTTGCCTTAAATCTTTCCAACCCTGTCTCCATTTTGTCCAGCTCCCCTCTCTGACTGTAACGTGTTTGTCTTGTCACCTGTGAGTGGCAAGGACCCAGCTGTTGTCTGTTGAATCCACAACATAAAAAAATCAGTGAAGCAAATCTAATGTTAACCCTGAGTTAATAAAAGAGTTAACATCCCATTGCAAAGGAGCCTGTATTTCTCTCCAAGACAAAACTCTGAGCCTTGGAGCTGGCCTGTGGGTGAGATGGAGATCACTTTGCGGCTTCTTGACCTTTTGATGTCTACAGTCATTACTTATCTTATTGCTATAACAACATATCTGACAAAAAGCAATGTAAGGGACTGGAGAGATAGCTCCACCTTATTGTTCTTGCGGAAGATCCAGGTTCAAATCCCAGAACCCACAATGCAGCTCATAACTGTATGTATCTGCAATTCCAAGAAATCTAATTTCTTCTGACCTCTGTGGGCACCAGGCACACATGTGATGCACATGCAATACATTCAGGCAAAATACACACATAAAAATAAATGCTTAAACAGCAATTTAAAAGGGGAAGGTTTATTTTTGGCTCCCAGTTCCAAAGAATAGAGCATCAGGCCAAGGAAGCCATGGTGTCAGAGTCTTGAAGCAATGTTGTCATGAAGATGAATGCTTGCACTACCTCACTTTATACACCACTCTGAGGGGCCAATCCATGAAATGACATTGGGAGCATTCAGGGTGGGTCTTTCCACCTCAGTAAATTTAGTCTAGACAATCCCTTATAAACACACCCAGAAGCCCATTAAGTTGACAATGTCAACCACCACAATATCCCAAGAAGGGCTTTAGCAAATGTTGACATAATGGAATAAAATGGGAAACCCACAGTGACACTCAAGGGCATCATTTGTCAAAGAGATCTTCTTTATGGGGGCCATCACTTGCCTCCTAGCCTGAGTACCTGAGTTTGATCCCTGGAACCCTCATGGAAGAAGGAAAGCATCAACTCCCACAGGTTGTCCACCGACCTCCTCATGTTTGTTGTGATACACCAACACTCATACACACGTGCAATAATACACAGTTGCAAAACTTAAAATTAAGAGACCCTCTCTGTATCACTAATGCCAAGTAGGGTAAAGGGAATAGAGCTTTCCCAGATAAAGAGTCACTAGACCCTAAGATCATTTACCTATATCTGCCAAGTGGCATTTAACTGGGTAACAGTCTCCCTCCTCCACAGATACTGAAATCCCTGCACTCATGGGTAACATGCCTCTTGGGATTTTCACCATGACCTGTGAGGCCCAAAGTGTGTATGTAGAATCCTTTAGTTGCAGATAAAGAAAGGGCACAAGCAGGAACTGACTGTAAAGGAACATAAGTTGGCAGGGGGTGGGCAATCCTTTAGAAATCCAAAAGTGGTTGAGAACTTGGGGACAAGTGTACCAGAGTCTGGGGAACCCTATGGTAGCACTGCCACCTGGACAACATTTTAACCAAAGTTATGCCCTTCTCCCTGTATATCCTGCTTGTCTCATGGTAGGACAAATGAAAAGACCACCACCATCTCCCAAGTGCAGCCGGTGTTAGTTCAGCCCCTGAACTAACTTTCTGGGTGTTTCTTGGCTCTGCTTCCCTGGGACAGGACTCTGCTGAGCCTGTCTTGCACAGTGATGGCCACAAGAATGATTGTACAACAGCATACACATGGGGGCTCTGTGACAGAGGAAGGGAATGATGTATAGCTCTCAAGAAGGGGACGGACTGCCCACTCCAGACCCCCACAAACATAGATAAGGCAGGACTGTCTGTGTGAGACTATGAAGAAGTGAGTGGGTGTGTCTGGAATTCTGTATCCAGATTGGAGAAATATCCTTAAGGACATCACCTCCCCTGTGAAATTGTTACCAGTGGTCAGGGTCTGGACTGGGTGTTTCTAAGTTCTTGGCCTTTTCAAAGAATTGAAATAAGGACTCACACTGATTTGCAAATGTATCAAAACTTTACTCAAAGCAAAGCAATAGAATAACTAGGTCAGACAACCTGTCAATACTGACAAAAAGCTACATAAATGGTCAAGGTACTTAAGGGCCCCGATTATTGTTTGGGTCTTCCATTTATAGAATCCAAGAGAAGTTTGTTTGCTAGGGGGTATAGTAGGAATTGTAGATTGATTGACAGATTTGGATTACATAAGCTCACGACATATTTTAATCATATGTGTATATAATTAAGTATACATAGCCATATGTATAATTAATTATATATATGGCAAAATGTATATGGATAATGGCAAAAGGAGATTCTCCCTTAAAGTTCACTGAGAGAACTCAGTTTGCCTTCTTGTGCATGTACCCAAAGCCAGTTCAAGCTTGATCAGCCTCCTACCTTCTGTACAAACTGGAGCATGGTTGAGTAGGATTGTATAACTTTGGCAATTGCTCAGGAGAGGAGGAACTTAATTCATTGTTCAAAGAGAGGTGTGCACACAGCCCAACGTAGGTGGGGAACAAAGGTTACTAGGTAAACTGAGAGGGGTATATGGTACATAGTATATGAGGATAAGGGTCCTAGGTTGACCAGTGCATTATTAGAAGGGAGGTCTGGGCATAGCAAAAGCCAAGTGCAGTCCCAAAATGCTAATATGAATCAATTCCCAATATCTGCATCAAAACTACATATGAATTAAAACCAGCAAGTTAAGGTGAGTGCTGTCAGCTTCTAGAACCCAAGCATTTAAAAATGCCAGCTCTTTTTTCACTAAGAATATAGAGTCCAGATGTATGGAGAGATGAGTCATGGTGCCAATTACTATAATCCTACTACTGTTGAGGTGTTATGGGAATAGTCGCACACTGGCCACTCAAACACCAGATGCAGACTGATGGAAGTTTATTGAATGCCGAACCAAGACTAACCAGTAAGGGACTCAGTCTGGATTCAAGAACCAAGACTGGGACCTCAAGCCATTCTCAGAGTGAGTTTTAAAGGGAAAAAAATCATAACCAGGAAGAATCAATTCTATCCCAGGTGTATTGTGCCTAACCAAACAAAAAGAATCAATTCTAATCCAGGTACATTGTGCCTTGGTAGCTAGACAAAGCATTTTAAGCTGATTGGCTGGAAATTAGGGTAGGAGAAACTTGCAGGCTTTCCAGTTCCCCACCATTCTGGGAGAAAAGAACATACATCATTAATTCAAGCAGAACATTTAACAAAAGCTATTCTTATGTCAGGCCAGCAGAACCTGAGAACTTGAACTTAGTTTCGCCTTATGATTAAGGTGGAGACTAAAGACAAAAATGGCTGCAGTTATGCTAGGCAGGAAGGTCTGGACAAGTCTGGAAATGTCTTGATGTTGGTGAACCTCAACAGTTAGTCCATGGTCATCATGACAGGAGCCTGGCAGCAAGCAGGCAGGCAGGCATGGTGCTTGAGCGGTAGCTGGGAGCTTACATCCTGATCTGTAAGCAGGCAGAGAGAGAATATGAGACTGGGACTGGCCTTACAAGACTCAAAGCCCACCTCCAGTGACACACCTTCTCCAGCATACCTTCTAATCCTTTCTAAGCAGTTCCACCAACCTGGGACCAAACATTCAAATATATGAGCCTATGGGGACCATTCTCGCTTAAGCCAGCACATTCTACTCCCTGACCCCCATAGACTTGTAGCCATAGCAGAATGTGAAATGCGGTTAAACCAACTTCAAAAGTCCCCTCCCTTAGTCTTTCATAATCTCAACCTATCTCTTCTGAGACCCAAGGCTCTCTCTTACCACTATAACCCCCCAGTAAAAGCAAAGTAGATGCTTCCAACATACAGTGGCACAGAATATGTACTACCATTTCAAATGGGAGGAAAGGTGGTATAGTGAGGAAATAATGGACCAAAGCAAGACTGAAATCCAAGACGATAAACTTCATGTCTAATGTCAAAGGACTTAGATAGCTCTTTGGATCTTCCACTCCCTCAAGTTTTGTTGACTACAACACACTTCTCCCTCTTGGATGGCTCCATACTCTGTCTGTAGCTTTCCATGGAAACTCTCCCATGGCTCTGGCATCCAACATCTTGGGTTCTCCAATGCAACTCATGGTTCACTTTCACAGCTTCATGCATTGTCTTCTTTGGGCCTTCACGTGAAGACTCACCTGCCATATGCTAGGCCTCAGCAGCTGCCAACCAAGGAAAAAGATTCTGCACCCCTTTACTCCTGTACCCTTCTTGACTGTAAATCCAGAACCTCATGGCTGATGTTACCAAGTCCTGCTTGCCTGCTTGGCCTGAAACCTGGCCCCCTCCGTGACTTCTATGTGCATAAGCTTCAACTTGCTGAAAGTTTCCTTTGTTGAATAAGCTATGCTTTTCACAAATCGGAAGCTCCCTTGGGCAAGAGCTTGCCCTACACTCCCTTTTCTGTATTTCTCCTTAAGCCTTTTCTTAAATTTCTCGTCTCCTTTAAGAAAAGACTTGGCTCCAACATTGCATTTCCTGGGGTTTTTTTTTTTTTTTTTTGTTGTTGTTGTTGTTGTTGTTGTTCCTCAAACTGTACATTTTGTATTTCTTGTTGCCCTCCTTGCTCTTTTTCATTATAGATCTGCATTAGAGTAATCACTAATAACCATGTGACACAGTCAATATCACATTGTCTTGAAATCTCTACTAACATTATTCCAAAACACTTCAATTTACTGTAGGGAAATTCTGCTTCTAAGGTCAAAGTCTGGTATTACCAGAAAGCCCCTGAGCTCCATGCAAAATGACAGACTCCCTTTGTCAGCAGGGTCTCCCCTTCTCTACTTGGGGGTTTTGGACTGTTGGAACTCACATCCTCTACCTGAGGAATGTCACATAGTCCTCAGGGAAATTACACACCCAACCCTTTCTCTTGATAAGAAACCAGTTCAGTAAACACCTGAGTTTCCTGGAAATACCTCCTCATGCTAATGAGATATCTTAAGTACCTTAAGCTTTCAGCAATGACTTTGTCCATGCCTCTAACTATACGTAGAATTCTTCCCCCAATCCTGCTACCCATAGGATAATTAGGTACTGTGTTCCCCTTCTTAAGATAAGATCTGCTGCTGCATGTAAATGAAGTATCCCTGGCACTCCTAGTCCCAGTCAATCAAACATATTCACCTCCAAAACCCTTCCCACTACCCAAGATTTATAATGTCCTTGTTTACAAAATAAACTCTCTCTCCCCATTGTTCCACCATGATTGTCTGAGACTCACTGTTTATTTTGGGCTTGGGAAGGAAGGGCCTTCTGCCTCCCAGAAGAATTAATCACCAGATCTACCTGCCTGAGCTTCTGCTGCCTGGAACCCATGTCTTGATGCACAGTAGACAGTGTGGTTCCTGCAGCTGCTATTGCCACCCTAGTAGCCACTTCTGAAGGTCAGCAAGGTGCTGAGCTTCCACCATTTCTCCTGCCCCCATACCGCACACCATGTGCTCACTTGCTGTGACAGCAGCACTTTGCTGGCTACTCCCGAAGCAGCCTCCAGAGTCTCCTGAGCAAAGTCAGGCTCCCACCAAGCTTCTGTCACTCTACCAAGCTATCTGCTGCAGTACTCACCTGCAGCCTCTGGTTGTTGTCTGTTCCTGAAGCAGCTACCAGATTTGCCTGAGCCAGGTCAGATTCCCAAAGTCTCTTGGCTTGGTCCAGGAGCTCCGAGCTCCTTGCAGCTGCCCAGCCCAGCACCAGCAGCTTAGGTAAAAGAGCTGTGAGCTTTTTCTACACTGCAGAGAGGGTTTCTCTCACCTGCATGCTTATCATAAGAGCTGAAACACTTCACAGTGGAAATAATCCTTTCTCCAACCTCTTTGGGATTTCCTGTGGCACAGTGCCCAGAAACCAAACATACCCTGGACCTTCCAGCAGAGAAGTGTGCACTTCCAGCTTGGTGCCTGACAAGGCTCCTGGGAGAGTACCAGACAAGGCCAGATCTCCCGGAAGCTACAGAATAACAATTTACCCCCTTGGTAGATTTTTTAAAGGGCAGAAAGCAACCACATTCTTTGCCAAAATATCACAAGAATAGTCTCTAACATCATTTCCTCTTGATCTAAGCCTCCATAGTTCACATTGCTCTCAGAAAGACTGTCTTCCACGGTCCTACTAGGATGTCCCATTAAGTCCCTTTTACAGCGTTTAACCACTTTTCTAGTCCAAAGTCCCAAAGTCTTCCACATTCCTCCAAACAAAAAAGCATAGTCAGGCCTGTCATAGCAATGCCCCCACTCCTGGTACCAACTTCTGCCTTAGTTACTTAACTACTTCTATTGCTTTGAAGAGGCACCATGATCAAGGCAACTTATAGAATAAAGCATTAACTGGGAACTTGCCTGCAGTTTCAGTGAGTTAGTCATGGTACTGGAGAGAGAGAGAGAGAGAGAGAGAGAGAGAGAGAATGGACTCTTGAAACCTCAAAGCCCACCCCCAGTAG
>CAJQZJ010032551.1:4416702-4429982 GCA_907164525.1 Lophiomys imhausi
CTAAAGTTCTCTTCCTTCCCCAAAAGTTCTCTTAGCTGGAGACCAAGCATTCAAACATACAAGCCTATGGAGGCCTTTACCATTTAAACCACCACATAGACTATCCACACTAAGGGTGACTAGACATCTCTTAGCATTCCTGTGGAGCCTATTATTATAGGAATTCCTATTACTATAAGAACCAAAGTGGCAGGAGCCAAAAAATGTCTTATTACCTAAAAGAAAAGTTCTCAACCAGGTCTGTTGGTTTTCAGAGGATCTTCAGCAACATCTTCAAACATTTTTGACAGTTGGAGAAATGCATTTCTGTTTATCAGATAGACACCAGGGATCCTACTAAGCTCCCTACAATATGAACAAAGGTTTGACAGCCAAGAAATGTGCAGTCTAAAATGTCAGTGTGATCAGGTTGAAAAGCATAACAAAAACAAATATAATTAGAAAGAAAAATGTTTGAAAAGTCATAAGGATATCAGAACCCACTTATAGTTTGATTTCACCCATTTGTTTGCTAAAATAAGACACCTACTCCTGGTAACAATTCCTCTTTTAGTTAGGATGACCACTTGCTTATACTTCTTTATCTGTGTTTATCATCCAAGGAAGTCAGGCCAAGAACTAAAACGGCATGAATCTGCAGGCAGGTTCTGATTCAGAGACCCTGGAGACTTGCTGTTCACTGGCTTGCTCCTTGCTATTCAACCTGAAATTTTATAGAATACAGGACCACCAGCCCAGAGGTGCCCCCACCCACAATGGGCTAAGCCCTCCTACATAAGTCATTAATTAAGAAAATGCCCAACAGGCTTCCCTACAGCCAGATTTTATGGAAGAATTTCCTCAGTTGAGGTTCCCTCCTCTCAGATGCCTCCAGCTTCTGTCTAGTTGACACGAAACTAACCATCAGGCTAGGTCCTCAAGTCCTAATATTTGGAGCAGGGACTGTCTCTGACTTGGACTGGGTTGCCTCCCTCTGGACCCCATTTTCCTAGCAGAGCTGCCTTGTCTTGCCTCAGTGGAAGGGGGGGAGGCACTTGGTCCTGATGCGATTTGATGTGCCAGAGTGGGTTGGTACTGGGTGGGGGAAGTATGGGAGAAGTGGGTGGGAGGGTGGGACTGGGAGGAGGGGGGGGGGATGGCAATTGGAATGTAAAATAAAGAAATTAATAAAAAACTAGCCAGCACACCTGACCCCTTACCAACTTGACACACAAACTTATCAATAGCTTATTAAGCATAACCCTTCCTTTATTGTTAATATCACAATGTAAAACACATTACAAACTTTAAAAGTCCCAACCTTTACAAATTCCAACACTTTAGAAGTTCAGTCTCTTTAAAAATCCAAAGTTTCTATAAAACCTTCCAAATCTCTTTTAAAAGTTCAACACTCTCAACTGTGGGCTCCTGTAAAATCAAAAACAAATTAAATACTTTCTTATTCCAAAGGAAGGAACCAGGGCACAGTCACAAGCAAAGCAAAGCCAAGTTTTAACAGTGTCAGTAACTCAGTGGCCAATATCCTTTTCTGGGCTCTTCAAAAGGGTTTGCCAGTCCCCCTTGTAAAGTCGAGAAATACTCTTACATCTTTTTAAACTTATGTTTTGAGAATTTCATACGGTATATATATATATATATATTATCATATTCTTTCCTGTCCCTCACTTCCTCTCTCCCCCATATCTACCCACACAACTTCAAGGTCTTTCTCACGATTACAAACCTGCTCTCTAGTCCAAGCACTCCACCTGGTGGCTTATTCTGGAAATACGCAAAGTTTGAATTGTTTTGAGGTTTGTGGGGTTTGTTGTTATTTGTTTGTTTGTTTTGATCTTTTTAAAGTAATTTATTTTTATTTTATGTACATTGGTGTTTTGACTGCATGTATATCGGTGTGAGGGCGTCAGATCTCCTGGAACAGGAGCTAAACACTCAAAATTAAAGTTCTAGGCTAGTGACAGACACCGTCTTGAAAATCAGGTGACAACTCTAGAAATGACACCCAAGACTGCTTCTGGACTCCACATGGACACACACACACTCTTGCACACACACGCACATGCACACATACACATTTCACATCAAGTATACTATGATGTTTTTATTACCAATAGTCTCAAGTACCATACTGCTTTTACTTTATAATATGTGAAAAATCCCAAACAATAGTTACAAAGTTATTCAGATTAATAAAGGAATTCCACAAGGCTTCAAGATAAAATGTTAGTATAAAAAAAATCAACTGTATTTAAATATAGCAAAAGAAATACTTAGAACATGGGCACTGGAAAGATGGCCCAGTGTAAGGAGCTTGCCACCAAGTCTGATGATCTGAGATGATCCCAAGGGTTCTCCTGGTGGAGGAAGAGAGCTGACCCCCAAAAGTTGTCCTCTGTCCTCTAACCATCATATGTGTGCCACAGTGGGTGTACACACAAAATAAAGAAAGTAATTCATTTTCATTATTATTTAACTTTTTCATAAAATATATTTTGATCATGTATTTGATGACCATCCCCCATCTCCTCCCAGATGCTCCCGACTTCCTTACCCACTGAATTTAATGTTCTCTCTCTCTCCTTTTTGGTTTTTCAAGACAGGGTTTCTCTGTGTATCCCTGGCTGTCTTGGACTCACTTTGTAGATCAGGTTGGCCTTGAACTCACAGAGATCCACCTGCCTCTGCCTCCCAAGTGCTGGGATTAAAGGCGTGCACCACCATGCCCAGCCATGTTCTCTTTCTTAAAAAACACAAACAAAAAATGAAAAAGAAAAAATGCTGAAACAAAGCAAAAAAGCACACATGTGCACACACACAGCATGGAGTTCTGTCTTAGTTATTGTTCTATTGCTGTGAGGATCAACATGACATGACCAAGGCAACTTGTAGAAGAAAGCATTTAACTGGGGCTTGCTTAAAATTTCAGAGTGCTAGTCCATTCTCATCAGGGTGGGGAGTGTGGTGCCAAGCACTAGAGTAGTAACTGAGAGTGGTCACTCAAGTAGAGAGACAGTAAGACTAGGCCTGATGTAGACTTTTGGAACCACAAAGCCAAACCCAAGTGACACATCTCCTCCAACAAGACCACCATTAGTCCTTCCCAAACTGCTCCACAACTGGGGACCAACCATACAAACATACAAGCCTATGGGGGCCATTCTCATCCAATTAACGCAAGTTCATTTTGTGTTGCCAATTACTCCTAGACACCGGGCCTGCCCTGGAGTGAAGTTGATGTATCCAGTGACAGTCCACTGGAGAAAACTGGTATCTCTTTACCAATCAATAGGTAAACATTGCAAATATCCTCTTGGTTAGGGTTGGAACCCCATTGTCCACCGCCCCTACCCAATGCTAAGGACCCTGTTTAACCTGAACCTGTGCAGTCCTTACACATACTGCCGCAGTCTCTGTGAGTTTGTATGTGCATCAGTTCTCTTGTGTCTAGAAAACAGTTTCCTTGGAGTCATCCACCCCCTCTCACTCTTACAATCCTTCTGCCTCCTCTTCTAAGCCTTGAGGGTTGAGGCTTGCGACGTCTATTTTGGGTGTCAACTTGACTATACCTGGAAATAACTAAAACCCCAAATGGTTGAACATACTTGTGGGAGATTTTTGCTTAATTAAATCATTTGAAGTGAGAAGATCCACTTCTGGTCTGGATCTTTGACGTGGGAAGACACAGCTTTAATCCAGACCTTTTGAGGTGGGAAGACCCATCTCTAACCCGGGTCACACCCTCTGTTGGAAGCCTATGTAAGAACATGGAAGGGAGAAGCCTCTCTCTTTGCCTGCTTGTTCTTACCCTCAATAACATGTCCATTCCTTCACTAGCAGTAGAGCCTACTTCTTCAGGATTCCAGTGTATACCGAAGACCAGCTGAAACATCCAGCCTTGTAGACTGAGCTCGATTCTTGGACCTTCCATTCATAGGCAGCCATTGTTGGATTATCTGGACCTCAGCCTGTAAGTCATTCTAATAAATCCATTCTCTCTCTTTCTCTGTCTCTCTGTATCTGTCTCTGTCTTTCTCTCTCTCTGTGTGTCTCTATCTCTGTCACCTCCCCCCCCCTTGCACATTGTCTAGTTGTGGTTCTCTGTGTTAATTCCCCTACACTGTAAGAAGCTTCTCTGATGAGGATTGAAAGATGCACCAATATGCCTGCCCCTACAGGCATTGCAGATGTGGCTTCTAGGTCACGTATGCATCAGTAGGTGGCAGAGAGGAGAGAGGCTATCTCTACATTCAGTGTTCTGACCTATGAACATCTGAATGATTAGTAGCCTAGCATTCCCAGGGTTGGGGAAGCAAGCCTGAGACCACCACTAGTTAGGGGCCAGGGGTCCTGGACAGAGATCTAGCCTGTAACAACCACAAATCCAGCAACAGGCAAGCAACAGATGGGCTCCCAGGACAGTAAGCAAGCCAAAGACTAGAAGAACCCTTCCTGGCACCAAAGACCATAGGCAGATGGTCACTCTAGAGATCTGGGCAAGAAGTGAGCCCCAAACAACAACCAGGCTGATACCATGGAGCTTGGACAGGGAGCTAGCCTGATATGAACACCAGGCTGGTGCCATGGAAGGGGGTCAGATCATACTAGAGATGAACCCTGCCAGGCACCATAATATGCAATGCACAAGTTGGGTGTAGCATTCCTGAGATATGTATAGACATTCAGAGAACCCCAGAAACCACTAAGGAGCAAGTAAGCAGTGGGGAAAAAATGGAAGAGAAAGAGAAACAGAAGAATGTAGGTGCAATGAAGAGAGGTTAAACTGGAGACTTGAGGGTAGTGAGAAACAGCCTGATATGAGTAGCCAGTGATGTCACCTAGGACCATGGTGGGGTCCTGGCCTCTGTTGCCAACAGGGGCCATATCTGGGTCCATGGCCCTGCAGCAGCAGGGGTCTATTATGACAAAAAGCCAGGTGGACATCCCTGGTCTGAGCTGCTGCCTGGGGATATGTTAATGTCTGAGGGCTGTGCAGAACTGGCCCACCCCTCAACCTGAGCATCATGGGAGATCTGGCCCTAGGGGCATGAAAGCAGGAGAGCTGACCCTGCCCCCTAGCCAGCTGCAGCACTTGGGAGAGCAGGCCCTGCACCTTGCCTGGGCAACACAGTACAACTGGCCCTGGATATGGGGGTTGTGGGTGAGCTGGCCCAGAGGGTGAGTGTGGGAGAGCCAGTCCTGCCTTTTGTCTGCTTTGTGGTGGTGTTGGCAAAGGAGAGGTCCCCTCCTCTCCCTTTTGCCCTCACCACCAGTAGTGGACAGGAGAACTGGCCCCAACGGGGTCACAAGAGCAGAAGAGCTGTTCCTGTCTTTCACATGCTGCAGTTCTCAGGAGAGCAGGCCCTGTACCTTGTCTTGGTAGCACAGCAGGGCTAGCCCTGGATGTGGAGGTTGCAGGTGAACCAGCCTTGAAGGTGTGAACCCAGAAGAGCTGGTCCTGATTTGCCAACTAAGTGGTGGTATTGGCAAGAAAGAGATTCCCCTCCACTCTCTTTTGCCCTCATCACAGGTAGCAGGCAACAGAGTTAGCCCTGATGGGGTTACGAAAGCAGGAGAGCTGGCCCAGCCCCTTACCTGCTGCAGTACTAGGGAGAGCAAGGCCAGCACCTTACCTTGGTAGTACAGGAGAACTGGCCCTGGATATGGGGTTTGCAGGTCCAGAACCAGTGCTTTTAATTGGTTTACTCCAACATCTACTCTATGGATCAACTGCTGGGGTGCATGAAGAGGCCAGTTCTACAGACCCAAAACTACAGAATCTCTATGATACAGGGCAACAACAGGATATCTGAGAGGAGTCAACTTCCACAACGAGATTTTTTTTTTCTGTTGAGGTTGCAAGGGTGGAGGGTAGGTCTGAGGGGAGGTGGTGGGAGATGAGTGGGAACAGGGTACATGACGTGAAATTCACAAAATAAAAAACAATAAAAAGATTTAAAAGAAAGAAAGAAAGGAGGGAAGAAAGAGAGAAAGAAAGAAAGAAGAACCAATCTATGGGTATAGCAATATCACATTAGGCATTATTTTATTGCTATGTTCCTTTAGGAAAAAGAAGAGTAGTACATTTTTCCTTAGATCTTTGACCTACCTAGTCTCAGGTTCTTAGCCAGTTTAGCGGTGTCAGGTACAGGCTTCATCTCATGGAGTGGGCCTTAAATCCAATCAAAAGTGGCTGGTTACTCCTGTAACATTTGTAGTATAACTTGGGGCTACTTTGACCAACAAATCAACTACCTGTAACCCAAGCTTCTATAGTAGTAGGCTTCCATAGGGCTTTTTTTTTTTTTCAAGACAGGGTTTCTCTGTGTAACAGCTCTGGCTGTCCTGGACTCACTTTGTAGACCAGGTTGGCCTTGAGCTCACAGAGATCCGCCTGCCCCTGCCTCCCAAGTGCTGGGATTAAAGGCGTGCGCCACCACGGCCCCATATGGCTTTTCAAATGGCCTTTAGTGGTAGTTGTCTCTCTCCATATTTCCTTTTCACCCTCCTCTCACATCCCACTCCCCATTTAATTCTCTTATTCTAGTTTCCCTTTATCTCTCCAGAACACTACATACTATTTCTCCTTCCTTGGAAGATCTTCTCTCTTCTGGTCCCTTACCTAGTGGTAATTTGGATTATAGCACACATATTCAAAACTTAAATAAATATTTTAAAAATTGGAACATGAACTTGTCAACAAAAGATACTTTTATAAATGATTAGACTAAACTAAACTTTATGAAATGTCTCTAACAGAAATTTTCAAACACCCCTGATGCTAAAAAAAATTAAATAAATGTACAGCTATACCACATTTGGGAATTAGCATACTTAGTATTGTAAGGATACTAATGTTTTCCCCATTTACCTACAGGCTCAATATAACACAAAGCAAAGGGAAATTTTTTTTTGGTTTTTTGAGACAGGGTTTCACTGTGTAGAACTGGCTGTCCTTGAACTGACTATGTAGACCAGGCTGACCTCAAACTAAGAGATTCACCAGCCTTCTGAGTCCTGGGATTTAAGGTGTGTGCCACCAGACCTGGCACTAAGCTTTCCTTTAATGCCTTTTCCCTTTTCTTTAATCTCCTTTTACTAATTACACTAATAACCACAAGACAGAGTCTATATTAGGCTGCTTTGAGATTTCTTCTACCAACAGAATTAATCCATACCAACAGAATTAATCCAACTTGTCATTTTAGTTTCAGGCAGACTTTTTGGGCAAGGGCAAAAAGCAGCCACATTCTTCACCAAAATATAAGAATAGTCTCTAAGCCACATGTTAAAATTCTTGTCCTCTGAAACCTCTTGAGCCAGGTCCCCACAGTAACACACTTTGTCCAGCAAGGTCCCATCCACTACTAGTGCTCCCTATGGACCAAGCATTCAAACACATGAGTCTGTGGGGGCCACACTTATTCAAACCACCACAGGCAGGGGGAAAAAGTACATTTTGGTCACTTCCTTCCTATTGATTCCAGACAGACTGAATTAGTGAGGCACTCCTTTAGATGTCTTGGGGGAGCATTTCCAGATAAGTTTAACTGAAAAAATTACACCCTGAATAAAGGTAATGCTACCCATGAGCTGAGTTCCAGATCAAATTAGAGAGAGAGAGACACAGCATTCATTTCTCTCTGCTTCCTAAGTGCAAATGCAATGTGTTGGTTGCCTCAATGCCTATTGCCATGACTTCCACATCTTAAATGCCATGATGGTATATATCCTTACCATACTCCAAAATAACCTTTCCACCATTAAATTACTTTTATCAGACAAAAACCATACTGCATGATATATCAAAGAGCTAGGAAATGGGTCAGCAATTATAAATGCTTGCTGCATGGCTAGAGAGATGGCTCAGTGGTTGGGAGCAATGGCTGCTTTTCCAGAGGACCCAGGTTCAATTCCCAGCACCCACACATGGCAGTTCAAACTGTCTGTAACTCCTGTTCCAGTGGATCTGACAGGCTCACACAGACATACATGCAGTCAAAACACCAGTGTACATAAAATAAAATAAAAGTAAATAATGTAAAAAAATAAAAAGGAGTGCTTGCTGCACAAGCAAGAGAACCTAAGTTCAAGTCCCCAAGACCCACATAAAAAGCCAGGTGTGGTAGTGTGGGCCTATAGCCCCAGTGCTGGGGGATAAAATGGACATGTGATGGCTGCCGCAAATGCCTACAGCCATGACTTAATACAGATAACTGAGGGGCTTGCTCCCTGCCAGCCTACCTCTAGGTTCAATGAGAGACCTTGTCTCAAGGGACTAAGACAAAGAATACTATAGTAGGTCACCTACTTCCTCCTCTACCCTCCAACTGCCCACAAGTAGGTACACCCACAAATACATGTGCATTTATTTACTATATTTACTATGCACACACACACAAACAAATAAAAACACAATGATCAGCTGGGTATGGTGATGAAATGGTCCACATGAGATAAAGTTGTTGACAACCACACTAATTGAGCCAATTAGGAGTATCTAAGTCCCTTTATTACCCACCAACCAAGAGTGGGGTCATGCTTCTTGGTGCTGAAACTCAGGGGCACAGCATTTTTAAGGACAAAAACTACAATTGCATCACTGTTGTGGGAGTGGTCAGAGCAACATCTGTAGTTTTACACAGCTTAGTGGTATTTTCCTGACTCCACATGACAATTATTTCTGATTTGTACTTCTTAGTTCTTTGACATAGTGTGATTTTTTTTGTTGTTGTTTTTTTGAGATAGGGTTTCTCTGTGTATCCCTGGATGCCTGGACTCACTCTGTAGACCAGGCTGGTCTCAATCTCACAAAGATCCACCTGCCTCTGCCTCCCAAGTGCTGGGATTAAAGGCATGTGCCATCACTGCCCAGCCCGACATAGAGGGATTTTAATCCAGTAACATGACTACTCTGGCTGGAATACAGACATGCCCTTAGCACTCATCTTTAATCCCAAACAATGAAGGTAAAGAGAATTTGTAGAAGGAAGCATCAGTGTTCGAAAGTGATGTCTAATTGAATGGAAGACAAAGTGATGAATCAGAGAAAGATTTGACAGAATAGGATAAGCCCAGCTCTCATAACAAGAGAGAGGAATGAGAAGCTACTTAACAGAGCAGCACAGAGAATGGGAGAGAGAGGAGGCAGTTTTACGGGAGAGTTTCACAGAGACAGGTTGAAGAGAGAACAAGTTAGACACAGGTGAAGACAGATGAGCCAGAGAATGAGAAGGAGCCAGAAGATTAGAACAAATTGCTAGAGTTAGTGTGTGGCCAAGCAGAGCAATTCAGAGAAGCTGAGAGAAGCCAGTTTAAATCAGTCAGCTTGGAGAGGAGTTTGTGCCAAAACAGCTGGGTTGAGCCAGCCAGCCAGGGTTCAGATAGTACAAGAAAGGGTGAGCTTATTCAGTAGTAAGTCTCAGAGGCTGAAAACATTCTAGGCCTAGATAAGATTGTATGGAGGCTAGAAGCTTCCAGGACTAGGTCTAGGTTAGCAGATGGAGGCAATGAGCCTCCAAGAAGACAATTACATCAGGCAAATAAAAGTTTCTGTTATAGTTTGAGTTTAATGTTTTAGCCTGCACTGCACAAGCATCAATTATTCTGGCTAATATATCTGGACCATGATCAGGGTCAGGGACAATTGTAAAAGCATTGCCAAGGTATATGGCCATTGGAGGGGGAGGGGAAGGTATGTGGCCATTGGAGGGGGAGGGGAAGGTATGTGGCCATTGGAGGGGGAGGGGAAGCCGTGGACTGTCTACACACAAAATAGAGTCAGGACAAGATGGTGCTACCTGAGCCATTTTAGTGATTCCTCTTTGGAACCGCAGCACTTGTAGACTGAGTTGGGAGGACTGCAGTGACTTACAGGCCAGCCTGAGTTACAGTGTGAAACCCTGTCTTAAAATAACCAAAACCAGGGATGGGAATGTGGCTCATTTAATAGAGTATTGGCTTCAACGTGCACAAAAACCCAGGTTCCATTTCCACCACTACATAAACTCACTCCAATAATCCTAGCACTTGGAGAGAGAGGCAGGAGGGTGAGATCCGGTCATCCTCAGGACAATCATTCCAGTACTCAGCAGTTAAGACTGCCTACAGCTCTTTCAGAGGACCTGAGTTCAGTTCCCAGAAACCACCTATAAGTCCAATTTCAGAGAATCTAGCACCTCTGGCCTTTGTGGGTGTCTGCACCTATGTGCATAAAACCACAGAGATATACAGTTAATTAAAACAAACAAAAAAGTTTTTGGGTTTTTTTTTTTTTTTGGTTTTTCAAGACAGGGTTTCTCTGTGTAGCCCTGGCTGTCCTGGACTCACTTTGTAGACCAGTCTGGCTGTGAACTCACAGAGATCCACCTGCCTCTGCCTCCTGAGTGCTGAGATTAAAGGCATGAGCCACCACACCCAGCCATTACAGACAGCTGTGAACTGCCATGTGGGTGCTGGGATTTGAACCTGGGTCCTTTGGAAGAACAACCAGTGATCTTAACCGCTGAGCCATCTCTCCAGCCCTACAAGAAAAAAAATTATTTTTATTTTTTAAAGAACACTTTCTGCTTTTGCAGAGGACTGGAGTTCAACTTCTAACACACATCTCCACAGGATCACAATGGCTAACTCCAGGGAATGGAAAAAAAAGCTCCAGCTTTCAGGCCAGAAGCTTCACCTGTACCCACACACAGGTGGCATGTAAACTAATAAAGCTATGATCAAAAATAAGCGCACTGGTTTGTGAATTTAAGCTCCCGGTAGCCTTTGGGGGCAGAGACGAAGGCTCTACAGGCGTGTTGTGTTCACTGTGGGGCATTCATCAAATGTCACGCTTCTGATGTGTGTACTGTCCTGCATTTCATATGAACTATGTCTGTTGTTTGTTCGTTTGAGACAGGGTTTCTCGGTGTAGCCTTGGTTGTCCTGGAACTCGCTCTGTAGACCCGGATGGCCTCAATCTCAGAGATCCACCTTCTTCTGCCTCCCAAATGCTGGGATTAAAGGCGTTCTCCACCATTCCCAGCTTTCAAGATGAATATCATTTAAGATTTGTTTTAATTTTGTGTGTGTCTTTGCGATTGGGGGTGTCCTAAGAGGCTAGAAATGGGCGGCGAATCCTCTGAGGCTGGAGTTACAAGCAGTTGTGCTCTTAACTTCCAAGCCGTCTGACCAGACCCTTGATATGAATACTTAAATGTCTAGAGGCCACAAGTCCACCTTCAAGCTTTAAGGTGAACAGATCAGATGTACCTTGGCTTAAGGGTATCCAGCCAACTGGCCTTGCTCCATATCTGCCGAAAGCCCAAGTCAGGCATAGGAACCTGACTCCCTGGAGCCTTCACAGAGTCTCCGCTCCCTGTTGGGTGGAGAAGGGGGACAATTCCAACTACCCCTCCCTCGAGGTGCATCGACGTGAGAGAGAGCGTCTCTCGCGTGTTCTTATCTTTTGGATACAAAAGTCTGGAATCTGGGCTCTCCATACTCCCAAGCACTCTCTGGCCCGAGACCCGTCAAGCAAAGACGACGATCGTAACGCCCGGCTGCGCCTTCGATTGCTTTAGCCTAGCGGTCGAGCTGTGCGGCTCCGATTGGTGCTGTCTGGTAGCGCGGCGCGGTGCACTCTGGGACACGGCACTGGCGGGACGCGCAGGCCGGTAGCCGATACGAGGACGCGGGCGGCGACAGGATGGTGAAGCTAACGGCGGAGCTGATCGAGCAGGCGGCGCAGTACACCAATGCTGTGCGGGACCGTGAGCTGGACCTCCGTGGTGAGTTAGGTGGAGCGCGGGCTGTGTCCGGGCCCTGGCGCGCGGCCGCGAAAAGCCGGCCCGGCCGCGTGCGCTGAGGCCGGACCTGGCTCGCGGGCCTGCCTTCGGGGCCTGGGGTGCCTGCTGTCCACGGTCCTGCGAGGCCCTTTGGAACCGTCTGTTTCCCGCGCTCCTGCTAGCAGACACGGCGCCTCTATTCCTTCCCCAGTCCGTACTCGTTAGGCTTTGCCCCGCGTGTTCAGCATTCTGAACTGTTTGAGGGCTGGGGAAATAGAAAATGGTACGTACAGGACGGCGGCCAGCTAGTTTTTAGTAAATGTGTTAATATGACTCGTGAGGGTAGGTTGGATACGTGTGCCACAGTTATCTTTTTTTTTTTTTTTTGGATTTTCGAGACAGGGTTTCTCTGTATAACAGCTCTGGCTGTGCTGGACTCGCTTTGTAGACCAGGCTGGCCTCGAATTCACAGAGATCCGCCTGCCTCTGCCTCCCAAGTGCTGGGATTAAAGGCGTGCGCCACCACTGCCCGGCTCACAGTTATCTTAAATTTCCAGTAATTTCCATTTGGTTTTGAGACAAGGTCTCTTAGTCCGAGCTGGCTTCAAACCGCTATATAGTTAAGGATTAAATCGAACTTCGTTCCCTCTTGCCTCCACTTCCCGGGTGCTGGGTTTAAATAGGTGCACTATGTTTTATGGTGCTTCCGATGAACCTAAGGTTTGGTGCCTGCTAGGCGAGCACTCGTCCTATTGAGCCAGATCCGTAGCCCCTAATAATTCACTTTTATAAAGGTGTTTTCAAGATTGAGCTCTTTGATCAAGGCTTACTGGTCACTTCCATATGTGGGTGGTGGACCCTCTCACCTGTTCAGTTCTGACAACAGTGGAGCTTGATTTTTAAAACAGAGCATTGAGAGTGCAATCATTAACTTTTCAGGAGATGACTTTGAAACGGGTTAAGATTATAAGACTGGGACCTGAGGCAACCACAGACTCAGGGCACAATACAATGCATTGCCATTTGCTAAAATTTCTTGCTGACCTATGGGAAATCCTAGTGCTTTTGTTTGTTGGAATTAACTTTCTCAGAGGAAAGTCCAGTTCAGGAGCCTCTGGGTTCTTTTACTGTCTTGGACATTTTTGGTCTCTGTTATGTCTCTGAAGGCCATGCAGTCTTGAGAATACTTATTTTGGCACTTTTCATTGTTGTTTCTCCTCCAGACAGCGTTTCTCTGTGTAGCCTTGGCTGCCCCACCACACACCCTGCAGACTACACTGGCCTCGAACTCACAGAGATCCATCTGCCTCTGCCTCACAGCACTGGGATTAAAGGCATGCACCACCACCACCCAGCTTGGTACCATATCTTGTTGCACTCTTTCACAACTGAGTTATGTACTTCATTCTTTTTTTTCCCTGTAGCACCTAGCTCCATGATTGTACCTATTAGATAATCAAGGGGGTGTTCACAGTGTGATTTGTGATTGTACATAAACCGTTTTCAGCTCTGAAT